>PVJD01000422.1:0-448196 GCA_004026545.1 Mormoops blainvillei
CCCACACACAGTACCACAATGCACCAAAGTGGGCTGCCCTGCGCTGCAGAATACCTAAGGCTCCGCCCATTACAACATAACAGGTGCTAGAGAGAAAGAAATATGGCTCAAATGAAAGAACAGATCAAAACTCCAGAAAAAGAACTAAGCCAGGAGGAGATAGCCTACCTATCAGATGCAGAGTTCAAAACACGTAATATTGATGCTCATGGGAATGACTGAGTATGGATGCAAAATAGAGAAAGAAGTGAAGGCTATAAAAAGTGAAATAAAGAAAAATATACAGGGAACCAACAGTGAAGAGGAGGAAACTGGGACTCAAATCAGTGATTTGGAACAGAAGGAAGAAATAAACATTCAACTGGAACAGAATGAAGAAACAAGAATTCAAAAAAATGAGGAGAGGCTTAGGAACTTCTGGGACAACTGTAAACATTCCAACACCCAAATTATAGGGATACCAGAAGGAGAAGAGAAAGAGCAGGAAAGGGACTTATTAAAAAAAGGAAGATCAAAACTATCAACAGTAAAATAACAACAAATTCACAACTATTAACAACTCAACCTAAAAAAAAAAAAAATTAAGAAAACCCTAAGCAAACAACTAGAATGGGAACAGAATCACAGAAATGGAGATCACATGGAGGGTTATCGGCGGGGAGGGAGAAAGGGGAGAATAGGGGAAAAGGTACAGGGAATAATAAGCATAATTGGTAGGTACAAAATAGACAGGGGGAGGTTAAGCATAGTATAGGAAATAGAGAAGCCAAAGAACTCATGTGTACAACCCATGGATGTGAACTAAGGTGGGGGGAACGCTGGAGGAAGAGGGGTTGCAGGGTGGAGAGGGATAAAGGGGAGGAAAAAAATGGGACAACTGTAATAGCATAATCAGTAAAATATACTTTAAAAAGATAAAAAAAGACATTAAAAAAGTTAAAACTATAATCCGTATGTGCAAAAATATAACAATAAGATAAGCATGTTGCGTAGAAGTAGTAAAAAACAATCTCTGAAATGTTAAGAGATAGAAATACACTATCTAAGACTAACAGGTGATTAGGAATTCCAACAGAACAAATCAGGGGGAAAAAAGCCTGAGGTCATAGCAATGGAAACTAACAAAAACAAAACACAGGAATTAAAAAAAAACAAACTAAAATAAATGAACAAAGCATCAGTGAGTTGTGGAATAAATTCAAATTGCCTAATATATGTGTAAGTGGTATTTCCAAAAGCAAGGGAAAAAATATTTAAATGAATGCAAAATAAAGACTTTTTAAGACATGCAAAAGCTCAAAGAATTCATCACCAGGAGACCTGCACTAGTCCTAGTCCTTCAGGCTGAATGAATATGATAACAAGCAGAAATATGGATCTACATAAAGAAATGAAGAACACCAGAAATGATAACAATATGGATAAATATAAAAACCTTTTTTTGTTCATTATTTAAATACATTATTTAAAATTATCAACTATTCAAAGCAGGAATAACTTAAAATATATTGTACAATTTATATATACAAGTAAAATATATAACCAGAGCAGGGCAATGATGAGAAAGGAAGAAACAAAAGCATACATTATCTTTAATATCTTATCTTATCATATATCTTATGATATATGGCCTGTTACAGGAAAAATGGCAATCTACAGAAACTCACTTAGGAATCCCAGACATTGGACTTACTACTTTATATCAACATGTTAAATAAGATGAAAGGCAGAAATCACAACTAAAGAATTAAAGGAAAAGGATCAAAACAATGTTTCACCAAAAAAAAAGAGTATTAATAGATAGAAATTATAAAAAGGGACCAAACAGAAATGTTGGAGCTAGAAGAACAATAAGGAAAATGAAAAACATCAGAAGAAGGGTTTGACACAAGATCTGAGCAGGCAGAAGAATGAATCAACACACTTGGATCAATTAATATTACCCACTCTAAGGTACAAAAAAATATATATATAAGAAAAATTGATTAAAGCCCCAGAGACCTGTAGGGCACCATCAAGCATATCAACAAATTCATAATGGAAGTCCCATGAGAGGAAAGGAAGGGGAAGAAGGAATATTTATTTAAATAACAGCCAAAAATTTCTCAAATTTCATTTAAAACACTACATCTGCAAATCCAAGAAGCGCCTCAGAAACCACAGAGGTCTGAAGGCAGTGGGAAGATACAGTATATTCTAAGTGCTGAAAGAAAAACACTGTCAACCAAGAAATCTATATCCAGCAAAGGTATCCTTTAAAAACGAAGAAATAAGACAATCCCACATGAAAATGAGAGAATATAAATTCACTTTTTGTTTGTTACTCCTTTTTTTCCTATCTGAATTAAAAGACAATTGCATAAAGCTAAAATTATAAATCTGTGTTGATGGGCACACAATGTATAAAGATGGTATTTGTATGATAATAATAGTACAAAAGAAGGGAGAGGGAACAGAGCTATACAAGCACAAAGTTCTGTATACTACTGAAATTGAGCTGGTATTAATTGAACTACATTGTTATAAATTAAGATGTTAATTATAATCCCCAGGGCAATAACTACGGAAATAACTCGACTTCATAAAGGAAATCTACAAAACCCCATAAATAACATCATTTTTAATGGTGAAAGACTGAGTACACTCACCCTAAGATTAGTAACAAGACAAGGATATCCAGTTTTGCCACTTCTATTCAACACTGCACTGGAGGTTCTAGCTAGGGCATGAGGCAATAAAAAGAAAGAAAAGAAATCCAGATTCAAAAAGAAGAAAACTACCTCCATTTGCAGATGACATGATTTTGTATCCAGAAAATCCTAAAGGAATCCACTATAAACTAAGTTCAGCAAGGTTAAAAGATACAAGGTCAATGTACAAAAACTGACTATATTTCTACATGCAAGCAGTGAACAATCCAAATATTAAATTAAGAAAAATCAATTTACAACAGTAGCAAATATAATAAAATACTTAGGTATAAATTTAACAAAAGAAATGTAGGGATTAGGATTTAAAAATAGTATGACTTGTATCCTGAAAATTACAAACTATTACTGACAGAAATTAAGATCTAAATAAGGGGGAAGATATCCCATATTCATGGATTGGAAAGCTTAATATTACTAAGATGGTAATAACACCCCCAAAACTGATCTATAGATTCAATGCAATTCCTACCAAAATCATAGATGACTTTTTGGCAGACAGATGACTATCTGTCTTCCATGATATCAGTCCCTGGTGCCCAAAAGGTTGGGGACCACTGGCTTAATGGGTATTACATGGTTTATAGAATGATGAAAAAGTTTTAAAACTAGAGAAAGATTGTGGTTTCACAGCATTGTAAATATACTAAATACCACTGAATTGGAGACTTTAAAATTGTTAATTGTATGTTATATGAATTTTACCTCAAATTTAAAAAAAACCTCGGAGGAAAAAAGTCTATGTCCATACAAAGATTTGGACATAAGTATTCATAGCATAGGTTTATTTGTAGTTACTTAAAACTAAAAACAATCCTAATGTGCATCAACAAGTGAATGGATAAATAAACTATGTTATAGCTATATGACAGATTGTCATTCAGCAATAAAAAGAAATGAACTACTGATACATGCAACAGCATAGATGAATCTCAAAATAATCTTGCTTAGTAAAAAAAAAAACCAAAACAAAAAAACAAAGCCCCAAATAAATAAATGGGGAAGCATACATTTTACAATTCCATTTATATAAAATTCTAGACAATGGAAACTATTCTATAGTGACAGAAAGTTGATCAGTGGTTGCCTAACGACCACAGAGGTCAAGGGACAGATTACAAATGGGCATAAGAAAACTTGTGGTGATGATATGTTCATTATCTCGACTGCAGTGATAGTTTCATGGGTGAACACTTATGTCAAAACCTAACGAACTGTGGTCTTGACCAGTGTGGCTCTGTTGGCTGAGCACTGTACCACAAGGAAAAAGGTCGCTGGTTCAATTCCTGGTCAGGGTACATGCCTGAGTTGTGGCTAGTCCACAGTGGGGGTGTGGCAAGTAGCAACCAATCAACGTTTCTCTTACACATCAATGTTTCCCTCTCTTTCTCCTTTCCTTCCCCTCTCTCTACAAAATAAATAAATAAAATCTTTAAAAGAACTCAACAAATTGTACACTTTTAACATACACAGTTTACTGTATGTCAATTATGCCTCAATTAAGTTTTAAAAAAAGATGGGAAAGGAAAAATAGGGCAGTGTACTAATGCTGGTCACTCAATAACCGATGAGGTAGTAATAAAAACAGTTGTACTTTACCCTGTGTACAGACAAGCCTTGGCAAAATAAAAAATGGAGAACCAATCAAAGCAATACATAAATCTGAACTTTTTAAACTTAAAAATACTTCCATTAACCTACACTATAATTTCAGAGATGTACAATCTTCTTTTTTGACTGATCTTCAGCTGGTAGTGCTATAAACCTCCCAGTTTTGGCAATAATACAATTAATGTTATCTGTAAATAAGCATTCAGATACACCAAGACAGCTCCTATAAGAAACTCTAATAATGTTCTTTAAAGCCAAAAAATACCTGTGAATAGTATCTCAAGTGTGACAAAATCAACAAAAAAGACTCCTACTCCTACTATGTACATTAATACCTCTTAAGAATTCCCCAGTTATAGATATTTTACCTTTTGTAGATATTTACTCAAATAAATTTAAACTATTTCAAAACATTTTATCTACTTTCTAAAAAGTTAGAAAAGCCTTACAATTAAAACACTAAACTGAAATTTTTTTTTAACCAAAATACATGTCCATTGTTTTAAAGACAAACAGAAAATACGATGTACTTATAACAGGCAGTGGGGGGGACACTCCCCACCCCGGGACCAGGGAAATGGGGGAGGGGTTTGAGCTGCACATGTGTGACTGGAGACTATGCCCCCTTGCTAAATATGGTGGCTGGAAGAGGGGCAAAGGCAAATACTGGCCAACATCGGATGGAAGGCTGGACACTCCCACTGGTTTCTGGTATGCATGGTATTCTGGGAAAGGACTTTTCAAATGGAGCACATCAGAAAGCAAAAGTCAGTTGGTTCATTCCCCTTGTCCAGTGGTGGGGCATGTTAACAGCCACCACCAGAAGGCCTGCCAACAGTGGCCTGTGCAGGCCTGTGAGCTGAGGCCTGGGGGCACAGACTCCGAAACATGCCAGAAGCTGGATAACGACTAGAGACCAACTAAGCCATCTATGTTTATACTTTAGGGTGGAAGAAGGGGTACGTGGCATAACCTTGAACCGAGCCGGCAGAGGGCAACAGAGTGATTTTTCTTTGGGTGTCTTAGAGGGAACAGGCTTTGAGGCAAAAGCCTGCCATTATTTCCAAAGACCTCGGTGATAATAGTCAGCACTGTGAACAGATTTTTGTTATGTTATTTTCAGTTCTTGAACCTATGTAGTAGTTGTAATGACAAATATTTAAATAGCTATTTTTGATGTCATACTCTGACTTTTCCTTTCCCCTTACTTTTGTTACCCAGATATTTTAGGCAGAAACTTGCCATTAAATAAAAGATACCTTTCTTTTCCATCAAACTCTGTCTTTAGAGATTTGCCTGGTAGGCAGTGAGTGGTAAGGAGCCCCATTCTCTACTGGTTGGGTTCCATAACATACTCACTAGTGGGAAAAAGTTATGGAAATGAGGGTGAAATTCAATCATAACAACTTTATATTCATAATATTTATGCCAGCCAGGTGAAGAATGACATCATCTAACCCAAGGTACCACTATCTCACTTCAGCTACAGCAGTAGCCTTTTTTATGTTTTAATTTAGCTGAACCCAATCTTGATGTGGCCTGTAAGGCTCAATTTCTTCACCTATTAAATGGGTACAATAACACTTCCAATCTCATGAGGTTGTGAGAGAATTAAATAAGAATACAGGTATAGCACTTAGTTTATTGCCTGGTACATAAAAAGTGCTCTATAAATGCTACCTCTTATTACCTGAATAAATGTTCAGCCTCCATGAGTCCAGTGCTGGAATGGCATCACATATAAGAAACAAGTCTAACCTCAAAAAAAAAAAAAAAAAAAAGTAAGTTAAAAAGCAATTTCAATCTTATGAATCTCTCAAAGAAAATAACAGGAGATCCATTTCAAAATCCACAGCAGCTTCTTAATGTCTTCTTTCCCAATTCCTTTTGCTCACAATGTTTCTCCTAACTCTATACCTGCCCCCTATATTCACCTCCACACCTAATTCACTTCTCATTTGGTTCTTTTCCCTCTACTGATCCTTTTCTTATAAGTAGTTCTCAGTCAACTTTCTGAGAAATTAATCATCCAGTCTCACTCCTTGAAATTCTTCAGCTGGTTTTTGTTTTTTTACCTATTATCCTTTTACACAAGTCTAGAAACTGGGCTAGTTGATCTAGAATCTCTTTTATTAGGTGAGAAGCAAAAGTAGAGAGGCCAGAGACAGAATTTTCTTCTGTGAGTATAAATAATTATTACAAACACATAATTAAATATCTCCTCACCCCAACTGCAATATTTATTATTATTGCTTTTAGAGGACTGACGGCTGGCTGCTGCTTAATCCTTTTTAGAAACCCTGAATGATGGGTGTCACTGCTGGAACCATTAATATGCCCAAGATAGTCCATGTTCTTGGAAGTCCACAAAATATCTAAGCCCCACAGTGTTCCATGCTAAAGTGAGGAGTATACCTAACTCACCATTTTGTTTCACAACTCTATCCTATGATTACATCAGCAATAGCTGCCTTCCCAGTACCATACTAAGATTTCTATGAAAAAGTTCTAGTTTCTTTATAGCCCTTGCACTTGAGGGTGTGGGCATTAGAGTATGGTAGTTTGGTTAGGGCTAGGAGGCATGGCCAGAGGATACTGCCCTTCCCTTTTCACCATCAACCTTGGTCTTGAAACACTGCCTTGTGCAGTGAATTTTTTTCCTCAGGACTTGATTTTTTTCCCCTATGCAAGGAAATCACTAGTTGCCTTTCCCCACAGCCCCTCAAACCATGCCCAGACATGTCTGATTTTTAAATGGGCATATTAGGTTCACACTACTTGCCTTGCCATACCAAAAGTTACTCCCTAACTCTGAGTTAGAGAATCAAGAGTAATACAATTTAAAACACACACTAGAACTTATTGCTGTTATGGTTTTCTTACTCTATTTGTAGTCTTACCAAAATTAAAAGTGGTATACATTTTTATAAAAACTCAATACCTTTCTGCCATCCATCCTCCATAACCCTCATAATAGCTTCCAGTTGTTTGTTTTTGTTTTTGTTTTTATAAAATGCAATAGCTTCTTAACTAATCTCTCTACTTCCACTCTGGGCACTCTGTTCTCTCTTCTCCCCCAGAAAAGCAAGAGGAATCTTTTAAAAATGTAAATCGGGTCATTTAGCTTTCTTGCTCAGTGGCTTTCCATCATCCCAAGCAAGGTCTAGAGGCCTACAAATTGTAGCTGGCCCCTGCCTATACTTTTTTAAAATTTTTTATTGATTTGAGAGAGAAAGAGACAAAGACAGAGAGAGACAAAGAGATCAACCTGCTTGCTCCATTCACTGACAGATTCACTGGTTGGTTGTTCATGTGCCCTGACCAGGGATGGAACGCAAAACCTTGGCATGCAGCAATGACATTCTAACCAACTGGGCTACCCAGCCAGGGGCAGGGTGCCTGTTCTTTTTCATTTTTTTAAAGAAAGTTTTTTTTTTTCATTTTTAGACAGGGGAAGGGAGGGTGAATGAGAAGGGGAGAAACAGCAATGTGCAAGAAAAACATCGACAGGTGGCCTCTCACACCTATCCTCTCACACATCCCCAGGCAGGGGCCTTGCCCGCACCCCAGGCATGTACCGTGACAGAGAGATTGGACAGGCGGCCATTCTGTTTGCAGGATGATGTCCAACCCACTAAGCCACCCCAGTCAAGACCACCAGCCTATTCTTGAACATACTTAACTACATACTTCCCCTAAGGCCTTTGTGTATTTGTTGTTCCTCTGTCCAGAATACTCCTCTCCCATTAAGGAAATAATGGGTCTGCCTCCCCTCAAGTAACAGTACATATGTCACTACAAAGAGCGCTTCCCTAACCACCCAATCTAAAGTAACCCCTTCTCTATTACTCTCAATCATATCACTGTAATGGGGGGACCCTCCCACCTTGCAAATGGGGGAGAGGTGGGGAAGCACCAAGGACGGCACATGAGCAGCAGTCACAGAATGACAGCGGAACCACTGTATATTGCCTATTTGATAAATATGTCAAGAGGACAATGCAGGTTCTTAATGGATGGCTGAGTCCAAATATGCAAAATATAGCTTCTGGTTTTGACCATGGTGCTTTAAAATTCTCAAACATGCATTAGTATAGTCTAGTTTTAGAGAAAATATTATACATGGCCTTATTTTGCATTTAGGGAAAAGCACAAGCTGAATTTCACATACAGTAATGCTTTTGTCTAAATTAATCTCAAATTGGACTAGAGAACAGAGGGACAGACACTTTTAGGTTAGTACTCCCAAGTAATGAAGGATACTATACAATCAACAATGAAACAAAACAGGAAGAAAGAAAGGAGAGATTCATTAGCAGCCATGAGAGATGGTTTTAAAGTATTTTTGTTTTGTTTTGTTTTGTTTTTTACTGAACACAGGAATTTTAAATAGCAAATCAATCATGCTACTCTGGGTGATCAGATAAGCCAAACACTTATGAAGTGAGTAACTTCATTAAGGTCTTGAAGGTAAGTGTCCAGAGGTGCTGGGTCAAACACATCACAGGTAAGAAAATGGGAAACCTACCTCAACATTTCTGAAAGTCACAATCTATGGAAGGGAGACCTAGTGTAGTAAAACCCTCACTGGGTGTATGTGGAAAGGAGCAGGGTGGGTCTGTTCCCTTTAAAGGATGAGGTCTTCATAAATGGGCCCCTCAGAGTCAGAGGACTCCCGCCTCAAGCGCAGGTGTGCCAGCATGTTAAGGAAATGTTAATCTGCTCTGTTTCTTCACTGGACTCAAGATTGGGGAGGTCTTCTCAGATCTTCTGGATAAGCTGGTTCAGAACCTGAATTGTGACTGCCTCATTCTCCTTTTCATAAAAGTAGATATATCTGTTGAGAATTTCTATAAAAAGTGAGGGCAGAAATCTTGTGTTTTGTTCATTATCTATACCTCCAATGCTAAACAGTGCGTGACACGTAATAAGCACTGAAACAGTTTTATATTTGTTTGAGTCATTTACAAAGTTAAGTGGTACCTTTAAAAATCTAACAGGTTTTAGGTTTTTAACGGTTTTTAAAAACTTATTTATACAGCCAGTAAGATGGCCAAGCTGTCCAAACCCTGTGTTCTCTTCTTCATTCTATCAATCTGCCTTGTATTCTCAGAAAGCTCCATTTCTCTGAAGGTAAAATTTGCACTCGGAAAATAAGATTGGCAGTCATATCTGGCAACACTATTCTCTGGGTCTGTGGGGCCCAAATCCGACGTTTTTGGACAGTGGAATTCCCAAAGATCCGGCTACCAGTATTGACTGCACTGATTAGTGCCTCACAGCCCAGAACAACTCAGCTAAACTGACCCAAGCTGTATATACCTGTGAAAGAATCAGGGATAAAGAGTTCTGTGAAGCACTCCAAATACCTTAAAGTTAATTTCATAAGAATATGAAGATTCAATTCAGCTATCTAACTAATAGTGCATTCTATCAAGCCTTAATCATGACCCTGTCACCAGAAAAACAAAAACTTTTTCCTAGTCTTCTAATCAGTTGCATTTAGCAGTCAACATCCATTTTTTCATAATAAAATGCCACCTCTGAGTTCTTATTCCTATCAAACAATCACTGGTTTGAGCAACAGGTAATCAGAAACCACAGTTAACAAAACTACTTGTCTGATACCCAAGACAATTAATTAAACCTACTTTGAGAAACAGAATAGCCTCTAGTCATCTAGAGACAAGTTTTAAAGATCCTAACAACTCTAACACTTGGGCACACCAAAATGGCTGTAATCGGAAAAACAGCCATATGTCACTTCCAATAGTGCTCCTAAAGTGACCTCCCCCTTCCAAAATAAATGTTGAAAATCAGCTGAATCTTGAACAATGACTCTGACCTTGCTCTAAAACAAGGGTTATGACAGCTACCTTTAATGAGAGGACCAATAAACTCAGAAGAGGCTCACTGTGTTGACAATGTCACCTCATCTAGGACTTCAGCTGATTTAACCTGATGGGCTGACAGGTCAGTGACATCTGCACCCTGTCCAAGATTCTTATTTATTTCATATGTATGAAAAACACTGTCTGTTCCAGACAACTGCAACCCAGATAACTCCTACTGTGAAGTCTTTCCTTCCCTGACTTCATTGAGCACCTAGGAAAAAAAGCAGTCATTACAGGCCCATGTTAGTAACTCTGGGTGACTACCAAGGCATGGATGGGCTAGGAACAAAGCCCATAAAAGGACAAGAGCATTCACTCTTGGCAACTGCCACTTTTTTTTTCATTAAAAAGCATTTAAACAAAAAGATAAAAGTCACCTGAGGAAGAAATACCCCTTCAATATTAACACATATTTGGTTTACTACGGTAATTTAGAAAATGGCTGGAAAGTTAGAACCTGAAAATATCTGGTCCTTGGCCACACCGAGTAATCATGGAAGACATCCTTGAACCATGTCAGCTTTGTTCTACCATGAACTTCCAAGAAAGACAACTCACGACAAACAAAAACAAACAACATCCCCCAACCTATCCACTTCATTTGAAAGGGAGGGAGGGCGAGAAATAAAGGGAGAGGGGACAAGGAAGAACAATGCCCACTGTTGTAGATTAAACATGGCCACGAGTTATTTGCAATTCCAATCAATAAGTGGAGTTGAACCTCCAGTCAAGATGGCAGCATAGACAGACATGACTTGCTCCTTTGCAAAGCCACAACAAAATCACAACTAAAATATAGAACCAAGCTCAGAACCAATAGAAATCAAGCTGAATGGAACTCTGACAACTACAGAATTAAAAATAGAAAGGGCACAGATGTGGAATGGGCTGGTCTCACCTGTGGTAGATAAAAATTCAGAAGGGATATGCAAAGAGGGAGGAGTCCCAGCCCCACACCAGCCCTCCCAGTCCAGGGTTCCAGTTCCAGGAAGATAAGTCCCCACAACTTCTGGCTGCAAAAACCAGCGAGGATTGAGTCGGTAGAAGAAACCGATGGAGCCCCCAAGCAGTTCCTCTTAAGGAACCCACACACAAAATCACCTACTCAGACTCATTCCCTCTGAGCCCCAGCACCAGGAAGGCAGCTTGAATGGCACCAGTGGTGTGCAGGGTGAGGCTGAGATGTCTGGCACCAAGACGAGCCCCTTTTCTGGGCCCTCCCACCATAGAGCTGGCAGACTGGTACTGTATCTAAGATTCCATCAACCTGGCTAACACTGTTTGACCCACCTTGGAGATCCCCAGAGACTCTGCCCCAACCAACTAATGGACCTACCCAAGTTGCTTTTCCATATGAACAAACAAGTAGTAGCTGCCCTCAGTGAGCCTGAGGCTTGCCACTAGCAGCCTAGATTCATAAGCCAACCTGCCTGGAAATCTCCAAGCCCAGCACAAGTAGCAGCCATCTTAGACTGCTTTATAACTCAGGCAAAACACAGGTAGGAGCTGAACTTGGCCTGCACCACCCAGGAAATCACAGAGCCAATACACACTCAGTGGACAGTTACAGACCACATCGGAGCACTACCATCCTGCCCCTGCATAGATGATCCTTCAAGGAGGGCAGAGGTTGGTGGTCAGTGGTCACAGCCTATCCTTGTACCTGTCTGGCATGGGTAAATCCCTCCCACTGATCCACCAAGAGCAATCAAGGCTCAACTATAAGAGAAGGGTGGACTCAGCCCACACAAAAGGCATACCTAGCGTACCTGAGCTGGATAGCTTAGGTGGGTGGTTTAGGAGATAGGAGAGGCTGTGCCACTGAACCCTACAGGACACCGGCTACATTAAGACACACTACCAGACATGGAGTCAAAGTCGCTCCCCCTAATACATAGAAACAAACAAAGGGAAGCTGCCAAAACAAGGAGACAAAGAAACACGGTCCAAATGGAAGAACAGATCAAAACTCCAGAAAAAGAGCTCAACAAAATGGAGATAAGAAATCTATCAGATGCAGAGTTCAAAATACTGGTATTTATAAGAATGCTTAAGGAACTTAGCGAGGACCTCAGCAGCATAAAAAGATCCAGTCAGAAATGAAGCATACACTAATTGAAATAAAGAACAATTTACAGGGAAACAACAGTAGAATGGATGAAGCAGAGAATCAAATCATGGTTTGGAATTTAAGGAAGCAAAAAACAACCAATCAGAACAAGAAAAAGAGAATCCAAAAAAACGAGGATGGTGTAAGCAGCCTGTGGAAAACTTTAAGCAACCCAACATTCACTTGATAGGGGAGCCAGAAGATAAAGAGCAAGAAACTGGAAATCTATTTGAAAAGAAAACATGAAATAAAACGTCCCTAATTTAGTGAAAGAAATAGACATGCAAGTCCAGGAAGCACAGAGAGTCCTAAACAAGATGGATGCAAAGAGGTCCACCCCAAGACACATCATAATTAAAATGCCTAAGGTTACAGATAAAGAGAGAATCTCAAAAGGAGAGGATAACGGGGTGTGGAAGCATGAGTGAGAGGTGAGGGGATTAAGAAGTACAAATAGGTAGTTACAGAATAACCATGGGGATGTAAAGTACAGTATAGGATGGGGAGTAGTCAAAGAGCTTACACACATAACCCATGGACATGAACAAGGGTGGGGGGATTGCCTGAGGGAGTGGGGGGTGTTGGGTGGACAGGAGCGAAGGGAGAAAAATCAGGACAACTGTAATAGCATAATCGCTAAAATATAATTTAAAAAAAAAACAAAAGCGGGGTTCATTTTCCCACTTTTTAAATCTGAGCTGGCCTTATGACTTGCTTTGTAAAACAGGATGTGGCATGAGTGACACTACAATTCCTGAACATAGGCCTTCTGAGGACTTCCACTCTCACAGTTAGAACCTCGCCACCATACAAGGAAGGCAAGAGAGCCTGCAGGAGAGGCCATAGCACCCAGGCTGACAGCTCTGGCCCGACGCTAAACAATGTTGGAGTGAGGCTATCCAGGCCTCTAGACAACCTGCCAACTAACCACAGAATGAATGAGTCCAGAAGATACCACGTGGAACAGAGGCAAGCCTTGCAAGATGAGCCTTGCTCAAATTGCCATCCTTGCCCGAACTGTCATCCCAGGTAATCATAAGGAAATACAGCACATCCTCATCCCTACCAGCAGCTTCTCTTTGCACGGTTTCAGTTACCCACAATCAACTGTGGTCCAAAAATATTAAATGGAGAA
This sequence comes from Mormoops blainvillei, assembly GCA_004026545.1. NCBI lineage: Eukaryota > Metazoa > Chordata > Mammalia > Chiroptera > Mormoopidae > Mormoops > Mormoops blainvillei. The sequence goes on from PVJD01000422.1 coordinate 13,459, forward strand.
TTCCAGAAATAAACAATTTATAAGTTTAAATTGTGCACCAGTCTGAGTAGCATGAGGAAATCTTGCACTGTCCAGTTCCATCTCCTCAACGTGAATCATCCCTTTGCCCAGAGTATTCTGGCTGTGTGTGCTTCCCACCCTTGCTTAGTAGTCATGAATTAACAAATCAGTGGTTGAGGCATCCAAGTGCTTGGGTTCAAGTAACACTTATTTTACTTAATAATGGTTCCGAAGCACAAGAGTAACGATGCTGCAATTCGGACATGCCAAAGAGAAGCTGTAAAGAGCTTCCTTTAAGTAAAAAGGTGAGTACAGTACAATAGGATATTTTGAGAGACACAAAGCACATTCACATAACTTTTGTTACAGTATTTTGTTCTATTTTATTATACTGTATTAAGCTCTTACTTTGCCTAATTTACAAATTAAATTTTATCCTGGATATGTACAGAGTGAGGCAAAAGTAGGTTTACAATTGTGTATGTACAGAGTGGGGTACAAGTAGGTATATACTTGTGAGTATACAAAACAGAGTTTATTCTTGTATTATTTATTACTGTATTATTTCCCTTCTGAATACCTGTAAACCTACTTTTGCCCCAACCTATATAGGAAAAAACCAGTATACATCGAGTTCCGTATGATCCGTAGTTTCAGGCTTCCACTGGGGGTCCTGGAACATATACCCTGTAGATAAGGGTGAACTACTATAAATAGATGTTTTAAGTCACTAAGAATTGGGGGTTTGGTCCACAGCAATAGATTAACAGAAACACCCACAATCAGCCGAGACTAATTCAAAATATTAATGGGTCACTTAAAATCAGCATGTGTATTCCCATCATGTAGCAAACTGGAATCTCTAAAGAACACTATACAGAACCATGCTCCATTGATAAGACATATACCACAGAATGCCAGCAGAATGCAGATTCATCAACTTGTCTCTGCACCTATTCCACATGTAAATACTTATGGAAAATATATACAAATATATGTATCCCACAAAGGACTAATATGTAAAATACACAGAAGATTTCTACAGTCCTGGCCAGTGCGGTGTGGTTGGTTGGACCATCGTCCCATGAACCCAAAGGTCATGGGTTCAATTCCAGGTCACGGTACACGCCTAGGCTGCAGATTTGGTCTGGACGCACTTACAGGATGCAGCTGATTGATGTTTCTCTCTCACATGGAAGTTTCTCTGTCTCCCTTCCTCTCTCTCTAAAATCAATAAATGTATCCTCAGGCAAGGGTAACAACAACAACAAAAAAAGCAAACAGTTTTAAAAAAAGACTTCTACAAATCAGTAAGACAAGCAATCCAATTTTTAAGATGGGCTAACATTTAACAGACACTTCACAAAAGAGGATACATACTTAAAAGGCCATATGTATATGAATAGATATTTCACATCAGTGATCATCAGGGAAATGCAAATTAAAGCCACAGGAAGACATCACTACACCCCCAACAGATTAGCTAAAATTAAAAGGACTAACAGTGCTAAAAGTAGTCAAAGATACAGCACAACCAGAACTCTTATACACTTCTGGCGAGAAAATAAATTCATACAACCACTTTGAAAAATCGTAGTACTTAAACATTCATGCATCCCATGAACTAGGAATTCCATTTCTGGGTTTATAACCAACAGTAGTGAGGGTTTATGTCTATGAAGACATGTACAAAAATGTTCATTGAAGTATTATTCATAACAGTCCAAAATTGACAACTCAACAGAAAACTTACAGTACAGTCACACAATGGAATATTACACAGCCACGATAAAGGACAAACCATTGCTATAAGAAACTACATTCATGAATCTCAAAGACAATGTTGAGAAAAAAGACACTAGAGAATGTATTACATGACTCTATTAATCTGAAATTAAAAAACAACCCTGGCTGGTGTGGCTCAGTGGGTTGAGCGTTGTCCTGCAAACCAAAAGGTCTCCAGTTTGATTACTGGTCAGGGCACACTCCTGGGTTGCAGGCCTAATCCCCAGTTGGGTGCAACTGATTAATATGTCTCTCACACACTGAAGTTTTCCTCCGTCTCCCTCTCCCTCCCTTTCCGTCTCTCTAAAAATAAATAAATAAAATCTTTTTTATAAAACTAATCTATGGTAATAGAAGTCAGAATACTGATTATCTTTGGAAACCATTTTTGCAAAAGAGATTCTATAGCGTTTCTTGTGTTTAGGTTTATTTCCAGAGAAAACTGCCTATACAAGAGTATTTGAGGTGACAGCTTAGAACTAGCCTGACAATGGACTGCAGCTGGTTGTGCTTCTGCCCATCCAGCCAACCAACAGATCCTGCTAGGCTTAGTTCTGCTTTAGGAAAGACATGCTCTAAAATCCCTGCAGTAGTCTGTAAACCTGGCCCTCTATAGTTCCAAGTCAGTGGCTTAGTTTAGGAACTCATTATTTTCCAATGGCCTCCTTACCACAAGACACACTGTGATAAGCGTGATTTTTTGAAAAATGTAAGTATGATGGTATCACCCACTCACACCCTTACCATACATGTATGTGTGTGTGTACATCATCCCCCCACCCCTTAAAATCCTTTAAAGACTCCCTATTGCCTGTAAGATAAATTCTGTACTCCTTAGCATGGTACATAAGTTGCTTTATGATCTGCCCCCTACCCGAGTACATTTTCTCTCTTTCCATATGTCCTGAGTTCCGTAACAAATTACCTGTAGTTGACCTAGAAAGTGATGCTTTTGCTTACCTCAGTATCTCTGGATATATAATTTATCCTCCATCTACAACAGCAGTTCTAGTGTGGTCTTAGGAGGCCTAAGTGGTCAAAGTATTTTAATAATGACACTAAGATGTTATTCGCCCTTTTCACCATGGTGACAAAAGCAATGTCAATCTAACTTTTAGTGCTTTAGCATAAATTAAGGCAGTGGCATCAAACTCTACTAGTAATAGAATATTCTTCACCACCCCACACTTGCAGTTTAAAAAAGAAAAGATAGCCCTGGATGGTCTGGCTCAGTGGGTTTGAGTGCTGGCCTGAACCCAAAGGTTTCGGGTTCAATTCCCAGTCAGGGCACATGCCTGGGTTGTAGGCCAGGTTCCCAGTTGGGGGCATGCAAGAGGCAAACCACCGATGTCTCTCCTGCATACTGGTGTTTCTCTCCCTCTCTTTCTCCCCCACTTTCCCTCTCTCTAAAAAATAAATAAAATCTTAAAAATAAATAAAAGATAAATTTTACTTATCAATGTCCTTGATAAAACAGTAAAAATTAATAATTTTATTAAATTTCCACCCTTGAGTACATATCTTTTTAATATTCTAGGTGACAATATGAAAAGTATAAAGCATTCTGCTGCATATCGAAATACAACTGTCTTGAGAAAAAGCAACTGAACTGCAAGCTGAACCATCTGCTTTTTTCATGGAATTTTTTTTTAAGATTTTATTTATTTATTTTTAGAGAGAAGGGAAGGCAGGAAGAGAGGCAGAGAAACATCAATGTGTGGTTGCCTCTCATGCGCCCCCTACTGGGGACCTGGCCTGCATCCCAGGCATGTGCACTGGCTAAGAACTGAACCAGGAACCCTTTGGTTCGCAGGCCAGCAGCACTCAATCCATTAAGGCACACCAACCAGGACGGAATATTATTTTTTTCAGAAAACAACCGACAGGCAAACTCTGGTATGAGGCAATATTTTTCACGAAAATGAACAAAGTAAACCTGTTACTTCAAAGAAAAGAAATGATATTATTTGTAGCCAGTGACAAAATTCAAGCTTTTAAACTAAAATCAGAATTTTGAAAATGTGTATCTGATGTGAGCTTGACAAATTCTCAATACTTTAAGACTTCCCTGATGAAATGGTGGTAATAATGAATGTGATTTTTTAAAACTGTATAATTAACCATGTCAAACATCTGGAGAATCTGCATAACTCAGTGAATCAATTTTCTAACTGACCAATTCATGATGTTTCAAAATCATACATAGGTTAAAAATTTATTAAATATGTATACTATGCAAATTTTCATGTCACCAAGCACAAAATTTCATTAATATGATTTTAGGTTATATACTGTTAACTAACCTTTAAGAAACTACCACTTGTTGAGTTTGGGTGTAATATCAAAGAATATCATTAGCCAAAGAAATATTTAAATACTAATTTCTAAACTACTGGGTTGGCCAAAAAGTTCCTTTGGGTTTTTCCGTATGATGGCTCTAGTAATTCCAATGGAAACAATTTTGTTAGATTGCATTGTGACAGCTGTCATATCGGCATGCACTTTAAAAAAAACAACAGAATTGATGAATTTTTGTATAGCTATTTTAATACTGAAGATGGAAGAAAACCGCAACATTTTCAGCATATTATGCTTTACTATCTTGAGAAAGGTAAAAACAGAACTGATACACAAAAAAAGATTTGTGCAGTGTATGGAGAAGGTGCTGTGACTGACAAAACATGTCAAAAGTGGTTTGCAACATTTCGTGCGGGAGATTTCTCGCTGGACAGTGCTCCAACGTCAGGGAGACCAACCGTCATTAATAGTAATCAAATTTAGACATTAATTAAGAACAAACAACGTTATACCACACAGGAGATAGTCGACATACTCAAAATATCTAAATCAATAAAGTTATTAGTGAAAATGAAAAATGTGTCTTTTATCTTATGGAAAAAATCATAAAGACTTTTTGGCCAACCCAATACAAATCTCTAAAGCTAGATTTTCTTCATCTACTTTAACCTAAATGACATACTCCAAAAGACTGAATAAAAATGTAGATATGAGAATCCAAGCTGTCTTCTACTAAGCTAGACTACTAGTAGAGATGTGCAAAAATGTAAAATAATGTCCCCCTTTCTCACTAAATCTTTTGTTTAAAAAATTTTTTTAAATTTACAAATGTGTTATTTATTAATATATAAAGAGCTTATTGTTATTTCACCCCTGTGGAGGTCACGGCTGATCTGAGAAACACAAACTATTTTCTTAAATATTGTTACATATATCAGGTGCATAGGCTCAAGGCCATGACTAGCTGTGCGTTTATGCATGACTAATGTTAAGCCATACTGTTGAAGCCATCAGTCTGGTTATAACACATGTACATATCTCTTGGATACACACGACCTACACTGCAATTTTTTTGACTGCGACCTCCGCAAGGTTAATTAATAAATATTTAAATATTTTCTTAGTTTTAACTTCTAATACAATAAATATTGGTAAATATAACTAACATAAATAAAAGTTCTTTGGTGTCTGTAATAATTTTTTAAAGAATTAAGAGGTCAGAGGCCAAAAAAGTTTGAGAATCGTTAATCTAGAATTTCTGCTGCCCCACTTGTCCTTTCAGGCTCTGCGTTTCCAGAAAGTCTTCCTGGTAGTTTAGGTAAAGTTAATCTGCTACATTTGCTTAGAGTACAGAGATAAGACTACATTCCTTCCCAGGCACGCAATCTATGGTGTGTTGAATGAGTAAGGCTAAAATGCAATCCAATGCTGAGCGCTCCACTGTAAATACACATGAATAAAAATTTTAAATTGGTCATTTTGTATATATCCACCATTACTAAATCTTCCTTCTCAAATCAAACCTTCAAATGTGAACTGCATCTATTTCTGGAATGCAACTTTACAAATCTATAAAACTTACAAAAATATACTTTAGAAATTTATCTTAATAATTATTCCAAATATGCAAAATGACATACATACAAAGTTATTCACCTAGCACTGCTTGTAACTGAAAAAGAATGGGAAAAGAATCAAAATGCTTTTTAAGGGTAGAGTGATAAACTAAACAGTACATACGTATCTTGTAATACTCTGCAGACATAAATAAGAAAACTCTTGATGCACTTTTAAGTTATGTTGCTAAGTGAAAAGAGCAAAACAGAACCATTTTTGTAAAAAGGGGGGAAAAGAATATATACATATTCACATATATATCTTATGCTTCTAAGTACATAGGATGCACAAAAACTGATAATATTAGTTGCCTTAAGAAAGAGGGATTGACCAGCTGAATTATAGGAGCAAGGAGAAAACTTCACTATACTTTTTTCTATCCTTAGCATTTTGAACTGTGTAAATATAATACCAACTCAAAAAGTAAATCTAAAAATTTATAAGAATCTTCATTTCACATAATTTTCTCTAGACTCAAAAAAGATCCCAAATTTTTAACTGCTTAAACCAGTTATGAATAATTGATGTAGGAATAAAAGATAGCACTATGAAGCTTTTGAATTAATTGTTACATGGTTAACTAGTGATTCTGGGGTAGGGTCAGGATCTTTACCTTTTATCTTATACAGTTCTGAATTATACATATTTCTTACAATGAGTATACATTATTTTCAAAATTTAAAAAATGCAAACCCCTCTAAGATTAAAAAGGTTAAATAAAAAAATCTATAGTCCTGACTTTTATTTGGAAATACTGATATGATATGACTTTGTGATATACTTTCTTTAAAAAAAAAAAGCCACCTTGCCCTGGCCAGTATGGCTCAGTTGCGGGGAACGTCGCCCCATAAACCTAAAGGTTGCAGTCTGATCACTGTCAGGGCATATACCTAGGTTGCAGTTTGCTCCCCCCCAAGTCAGGGGACGTGTGCAGGAGGCAACAGATCAATGTTTCTCTCACAATGATGTTTCTCTCCCTCTCTTTGTCCCTCCCTTCCCCTCTCTATAAATACATAAATAAATAACTTTTTTTGAAAATAAAGAAAATTAAGTGTTTGCTCTAGTAAAAGCATATAATCCTGTTGTCTTCATATTTTGCAGGGGTCCATTTTGTGACATCGAAATGCTGTTTCCAGCAAGTTAAGGCAAGCTTTTCCACCCAGAGTTCAAAAGGACATATTTATACTCTTTCACAGAAAAAGAATTATATATTACTAGGTTTAAACAGAAATTCTGTTAGCTAAGTGACTGATTAAATACACTGAAGTTATTTAATAAAAACTTGAGCTGTAATATAAAGAGATTACCCAACAGTCACAAAACCCAGGAAACAAAGAAGTCACCACCTAACTAGAGGCCAATCAAGAGTGCTAAAGAACAAGACTCTTGGAGTACTTCAAATATTAAGAGTTGATTTATAGCTCTTTATCCTTTAAAAAATGTTTATTGATTTTTCCTCTAATTATAAAAAAAAATCCACATCCTTTGTGAAGATAAGCAAAAAGAAAATAAAAACCCTCTTGCTATCTCCTGCGTAACATTTTGCCTCACTAAACATTAACTCCTTTGAAAGCAGATCATTTCTCTAAGAAACACAGGTCCTTCTCTTCTAAAACTCATCCGTGGAAGCCCCAGCAGGAAAGGGGGATGGGGAAGCACACAGGATTAATTCAATAAGAGTACTATATAGATTTGTTTTTTCAATATTCGACATTTCACCATTTGTATAAATCCAGGATCAGAAAAAAACATGTAATCCATTTTTATGGATTTTTCTTGGTTTACAGTAATTTTTTGGCATTTTTTTCAAGTGTCCTTAAAACTTCTTACAATAATAGCAACAAAGTCCTAAATTTCCAACTGCTGAATCAGGCAGTAAGCACATCATACTCACTTGAAATATAAATCCTTATTCTTTTAACTATATTTAAATTAGTCAAAAAATTATTCCTTCTATTTGCTATTATGATGAATTCCTACCCAACTTCATCAACAGATCAACAGATTTTCACATTTCATGTACAGTTAAAGTTTCTTCTCGAAACATCCTATACTCACTCTTTCCAGCTGGTGCCAAGCCATGGGCATCACTCGGGACAACTGGCACGAGCACGGCAAGACCAGGGGCAAGAGAAAGTCCTACCACAAAAACCCAAAATATGAGCTGGGATGTCCTGCCGCCAACGCTAAGACTGTCCTTCCCTCCCCCATACCCCCACCCGCATACACGCAGTCTGCACGTGGGGAGGCAACAAGAAGTACCCTGCCCTGAGGCTGGATGTGGGCAACGTCTCCTGGGGCTCTGAATGTCATATGTGCAAAGCAAGGATTACTGATGTGCTCTACAATGCATCCAACAACAAACTAGTCCACACCAATACCCTAGTAAAGGACTACATAGTGCTCATTGACAGGACACCATACTAATAACAGTACACATCCCACTAAGGCACTGTCCCTGAGCCGCAAGATGGGGGCCAAGTTGACTCCTGAGGAGGAAGAGAGTTTAAACAAAAACAATTGAAGATAATTCAGAAGGCATATAAGGAAAAAGAATGGCAAAAATTAGCAGTCTTCTAGAGAGCAGTTCCAGCAGGCAAGTTTCTTGCATGCATTGCTTCAAGACCAGGCCAACATGGCCACACAGACGGCCATGTGCTTGCTACAAGGGAAGAGCTGGAGCTCTAACTGAGGAAAACCAATGCCTGGAAAGGCAAATAAATCCCCTGCCCTCCCAGCTCATGTAATAAAGGAGTTTATTATTCTAAAATATATATATATCCTACACTACTCTGAATTCACACACATGTTAAACAATTCCAGTGTCATAAAATTCACACATAAGTACTCAAGTGTAATGCTCACCTGATCTCTAGCTAAGATGTATTAACTCATTCATCCAAGTGAAGTATAAGAACTGTACTTATCAAGCACAACTTGGGGAGACAATGGGGAAAAAACTGTGGATAGCCTCCAGCAATTCACCTAGGAGGAGAAAAAAATGTATCCCTTTCACACCCAGAGCCTAGGCTCTAACAAGTTTTCAGCAACAGTGAAATAAAATTTTCAGAATAGTTCTGACTTTTCACTGGACTCTGTCTTAAGTTGTCTGGGTGACAGTGCAAAAATTAATTTGAAGCTGTATTTCTTCTTCCTTACTCTAAAAAGCTGAATGTTGCCTGATTTGACTATTAAAATCCCCAGACTTCAAATCTGCAGGAGTTCTACATGGTTCTAAATTTAGTCAAGTAATAGAAATAGTTGGAAGGCATGCAGTTCATCTTAGTATCTGCACTTTTACCTTGCCAGGCAGCTAATTTCTTAAGTAATCTTGTATCAGTCATCTAGATAAAAGATAAATATATAAGCCATGTAATCAACAGATAGGTTACAACTGGTGTTAAGTACAATCTTATCTATAACTTCTAGACATGACCAGTTTTCCCCTTTCAAAAATATATCCTATATGGTCCTGACCAGTGTGGCTCAGTGGGTTGGGCGTTGTCCTGCAAAGCAAAGGTTGCTGGTTTGATTCCAGATGAGGTCATATATCTGGGTTGCGGGCCATGTCCCTGGCTAGAGGTGTGCAAGAGGCAACCAATCAATGTTTCTCATGTCGATGTTTCTCTCCCTCTTGCTCCCTACCTTCCACTTTCTCTAAAAATAAATAAATAAATAAATCTCCCCATACACACACACACACACACACACACACATATACACACATATATATATTCATCCTAAATACTTTCAGTCAAGATGGAGGTGTAAGTACACATGGCTCACCTCCACACACAACCACATAAAAATTATATCTAAACTATAAAACCATCACTCATAACCATCTGAAATACAGTTAAATGGAAATTCGACAACTACAGAGTCCAGACCCACATCAGGTCTCCCAGCCCAGATTTCCAATGCCAGGAATAAAAGTCCCCATAACTCTGTGCTGAAAGCACCAATAGGGATTGAGTCAGTGAAAGAAACTTCTGGAGTCCCAAGCAGTTCCTCGTAAAGAACTCACACATGGACTCATTCAACCCACTACCTCTGAGCTCTAGGACCCAGGTAGCAGCCTGAAGGCACTAGCAGCATATGGAGAACTGAAGTGTCTGGCATCAAGGTGAGAATTGGGGGACAGCTTTTTCCCATACAAAAAGGCAGGCAGAGGACACTGTCCCTTTTCTGAATGCCCCCCCCTCCCCCAAAGAGCCACAGAGCCACAGGGCCAGAAGCACATATCATATCTGAGACTCCATCAACCTGGCTAACACTGTTTGCCCCACCCTGGAGATGCCCTGAGGCTCAATCCCATACAATTTACAGGCTCATCAAGCTTTTAACAGTGGTTTTTCCATATGAATGGCTGATTTGGGCTCATGCTTTGCAACTTCTTAAATCCTCTCAAACAAGCAACAGCCAGCCTCAGTGAGCCCCTAGTCCCCATACCTCTTGCTAGTGGCCCTAGGCACAGTACTAATAGTAGCCAGCTTGGATCAGTTTGACTTTGCCTGGGAACCTCTAAGCACAGCACAAGTAGTAGCCATCTTCAGGTTGTTTTATAGCTCATGCAGGTAGTCCCAGTCAGAACACAGGTGGCCACAGGCAGAACACAGGTGGCAGCCGATCTTGGCCTGCACCACCTAGGAAACCCCAGAGCCTGCGAACCTAGTGGACAGCTACAGACCACGATGGGACACCACCACACTGCCCCTGCATAGCTGATCCTCCACAGGGGCCAGAGGTTAGTGGTCAGTGGTCACTAATCCTTGCACCTGACTGACCTGGGTAAATCCCTCCCATAGATCTGCCAACAGCAAACAAGGCTCAACTACAAAGGGAGGGAGTACTCAGCCCACACGAAGGGTGCACCTCAAGTATCCAGCTTGGGTGATAGGGAAGGCTGTGCCACTGGACCCTATAAGATACCTACTACATTAGGCCACGCTACCAAGACAAGGAGTCATAGCAGCTCTGCCTAAGACATAGAAACAAACACAGGGAGCCTGCCAAAATGAAGAGACAAAGGAACGTGACCCAAATGAAAGAAGAAATCAAAACTCCAGAAAATGAACTAAACAAAATGGAGGTAAGCAATCTATCAGATACAAAGTTCAAAACACTGGTTATAAGGAAGACCCCAACAGCATAAAACAGACACCGTCAGAAACCAAAGATACACTAATTGAAATAAAGAACAATTTACAGGGAAACAACAGTAGAATGGATGAAGTTGAGAATCAAATCAATGATTTGGAACATAAGGAAACAAAAAACAACCAATCAGAACAACAGGGGGTAAAAAGAGTCCAAAAGAAATGAGCATAGTATAAGGAACTGCTGGGGCAACTTCAAGTACTCCAACATTCACATCATAGGGCTGCCAGAAAGGGAAGAGAAAGAGCAAGGAATTGGAAATCTATTTGAAAAAGTAATGAACTAGTCAGCCTAATAGATGATTTGGCAAAACAGCAGTATACAAGGTCAACATTCAGAAATTGAAAGGATCTTTGTACACCAACAATGAAATACCAGAAAGAGAAGTTAGGAAAATAATCCCATTTACTATAGCAACAAGAAAAATAAAATACTTAGGAACAAACTTAACCAAGGCAGTAAAAGACCCATACTCAGAAAACTACAGAACGCTTAAGAAAGAAATTAAGGAAGACACAAACAAATGGAAGCGTATACCATGTTCATGGATGGGAAAAGTTAACATCATTAAAATGTCCATACTACCCAAAGCAATCTATAGATTCAATGCAATCCCTATCAAAATACCAATGGCATATTTCACAGATACAGAACAAATATTTCAAAAATTTATATGGAACCATAAACAACCCCGAATAGCCTCAGCAATTTTAAGAAAGAAGTACAAAGTAGGAAGGACCACAATACCTGAAATCAAACTATATTACAAGGCCACTGTAATCAAAAAAGTCTTGGTACTGGCACAAGAACAGACACATAGACCAATGGAACAGAACAGAGAGCCCAGAAACAAAACCCATGTAAACAGGATCAGTTAACATTTGACAAAGGGGGAAGAAACATAAAATGGAGTAAAAATAGCCTCTTCAATAAATGGTGTTGGGATATCTAGACAAGGACATGCAAAAAAGTGAAACTAGACCATCAACTTACACCATACACCAAAATAAAATCAAGATGGATAAAAGACTTAAATATAAGTCATGACACCATAAAAGTCCTAAAAGAAAATACAGACAGGAAAATTTCAGATATGTCATGTGGCCACTTTTTCACTGATACATCCCCCAGGACACGGGATATAAACGGAAGAATAAACAATGGGACTACACACCAAACTAAAAAGCTGCTGCACGGCTAAAGAAAACATCAACAAAATGGAAAGGGCACCAACCGTATGGGAAAACATATTTGCCAATGGTAACTTGGACAAGGGTTTGATTTCCAAAATACATAAAGAACTCACACGTCTCCACACCAGGGAGAAAAACAATCCAATTAAAAAATAGGTAAAGCACCTGAACAGACACTTCTGCAAGGAGGACATATAAAGGGCCCAGAGACATTTGAAAGGATGCTCAGCATCAGTAGCCATCAGAAAGATGCAAATTAAAACCGCAATAAGATACCACTTCACGCCGGTCAGAATGGCCATCATAACCAAATCAACAAACAAGTGCTGGCGAGGCTGTGGAGAAAAGGGATCCCAAGTACACTGTTGGTCGGAATGCAGACTGGTGCAGCCATTGTGGAAAATAGTATGGAATTTTCTCAGAAAACTAAAGATGGAACTGTCTTTTGATCCAGTGGTCCCACTCCTGGGATTATACCCTAAGAATCCTGAATCACCAATTCAAAAGTACCTGTGCACCCCAATGTTCACAGTAGTGTTATTCACAATAGCGAAGTACTAGAAACAGCCTAAGTGCCCACCAGTAAATGAGCAGATCAAAAAACTGTCGCTCTGACTGGTGTGGTTCAGCGGATTGAATGCCAGCCTGCAAACCAAAGTGTCACAGGTTTGATTCCCAGTCAGGACACAGGCCTGGGTTGAAGGCGAGGTCCCCAGTAGGAGACACATGAGAGGCAACCACACATGATCCTTCTCTCCTCCTCTTCCTCCCTTCCCCTCTAAAACTTAATAAATAAAATTTTTTTAAAAAACAAACTGTGGTACATTTACACAATTGAATACTACACAGCAGAAAGAAAGAAGGAACACCTACCCTTCAGAACAGCATGGATGGAACTAAAGAGCATTACGCTAAGTGAAATAAGCCAGGCAGTGAAAGACAAATACCATATGATCGCACCTATAAGTGGAATCTAATCAACAAAACAAACAAATGAGCAAAACAGAACCAGAGACTTGGAAATAAAGAGCAAACTGACAGTGACCAGAGGGGAAGGGGCAGGGAGATAATGGGGGAAAGAAGGGGAGGGGGCAAGCCAAGGAACACGAATAGAGAACTCATGGGCACGGACAAAGGGGGCAGGGGTTGACTATGGGAGTTGGGGGTGGGACAGGGCAAGGGAGAGCAATGGGGAAAAAGGCAGACAACTGTAACTAAACAATTTAAAAAATAATAACAAAAGAAAACTTCCCTGGTCCACTCTAAAACACATAATAATTACAATGCCAAAGGTTAAAGATAAAAGAAAGAATCTTAAAAGCAGCAAGAGAAAAGAAGTTAGTCACCTACAGGGGAGTTCCCATAAGACTATCAGCTGTCTTCTCAAAAGAAACTTTGAAGGCTAGGAGAGACTGGCAAGAAATATTCAAAGTCATGAAAAGCGGAGACCTGCAGCCAAGAGTACTCTACCCAGCAAAGCTATCATGTAGAATGAAAGGGCAGATAAAGAGCTTCCCACACAAGAAAAAAACTACAGGAGTTCATCACCACCAAAACCATTATATGAAATGTTAAAGGTACTTATTTAAAAAAAGGTCAAAACTATGAACAATAAAATGGCAACAAATACATACCTGTCAACAACTGAATCTAAAAAACAAACAAGCAAACAAGAAGAGAGATAGAATCATGGATACGGAGAGCATTTTGATGGCTGCCAGATGGGAGGGGTGTGTGGGGGAATGGGTGAAACGGAGAGGGGATTAAGAAGTACAAATTGGTAGCTACAGAATATTCATGGGGATGTAAACTGTATAGAAAATGGAGTAGTCAAAGAAGTTATATATGCATGATCCATGGACATGAACAATGGTATGGAGATTGACTGAGGGAGTAGAGGGTGCTGTGTGGAGGGGGACAAAGGGGAAAAAGCTGGGGCAACTGTAATAGCATAATCAATAAAATATGATTTAAAAATAAAAAACACAAAAAATATGTATTCTGTATGTTCACAGGATTTTAAACATTTCAACAGAGCACGCTAATAGCACATTATTCTTTTCCTTACAGCTTATTTATTTGTTTCCATATTAAAGAAACATACAGATAGGTTTAATGGGTTTCACCTTCAGTGAACAATTTTTTGTGGAGAAACTGACATGTCTGGTTTCATATGGTGTCCTAGAGCAGGATATTCTGAGCCTGTTGGACCATAAGTGATTGGTGTATATCCAATCATAACTCTTAAGTCTAATTCCATTTTGGATTTTCTAAAACAGGACACCTCATAAGGAGCCATAAAATCACACTCAACAGAAATGTTCAACACAACGAACACCTTAACTTCATGTCAATTTCCTACATTGTATTCACAGACCAATATGCAAAATAAATATACAGATAAATCCAAGTTCAGATTCAAAGCACAAAGTATGAAAGCTCTGGTTTAGAAGTTTCACTTTCTAAGAGTTTAATTCAGACAGCAGAAAATACAAAGAAGGAAACAACTCTTAAGTGACTACACCACAGGATGAAAAAGCCTGGATTACATGAGAGTACGAAGGACACAGAAATTTATTTTCCCTTTCACGGTCATCACTAAGTTAGGAAATACCCCCAATACATATGGTTCTCAACTTATGATGCTTTGACTTATGTTCTTCAACTTAATGATGTGAAAGTGATACACATGCACTAGAAACCATTAATTTGAATTTTGATCTTTCCCCAGGTTAGCAATACATAGTAAGATACTCTCTCATGATTGTGGACAGTGACAAGGAGATGATTTTGCCCAACTGTAGGCTAACATCTAAGTGTTCTGAGCACATTTAAGGTACAATAGGATAAGCTGTGATATTTAGTAGGTTAGGTGTATTAAATGCATTTTGACTTATGAGATTTTCAACTTTTGATGGGCTCATTGGAATGTAACCCCATTGTAAGTTGAGGAGTATTGGTACAATACCAATTTCTGCTCAATACCCATCTCCCATAGCAAGTCACTATCTCACTGCCTGTAACTCACTTCATTCTAAGAAATCATTCAATTTAGACATTTTATTATTAAGTATGTCTGGGTCTTAGGTCTAGAATCCCTTTTTTTTTTTTTAATTGGAAATAAATGATGCCATGAACATAGCAAAGGATAATTAAGAACGAGAAGTAGTTCCCCTTAAAGGGATCAAGGCTCCTTGCAGAAATGATCAATTCCAGGTCTGGGGCAAATAAAGTACAACGTGAGCCCAAAACACTTTGCTATGCCAGAGCATAAGAAAGTGCTTAAAACCCGACCTGTTCATGTCAAAAGGCCACAGGAGTCAGTTTGAACGGGCTCCCACTGGCCAAATTATGACAACTGTTATATGTAATACTGAATACAGTCAGTGCTTTTAATGTTGTAACATACGGAATATTTTTAAATGCCAAAATCTATACTGATCCTCAAAAACAAAAAAGGAGGAAAATCAAGTTTTTCTTTTCTGAACAACAACCAGTAAATGCAGAAGGAATGAGATAATCAACATTTGGTAGCCACCAATAAAATAACAGATTCAGAATGCATGCTAAGGCCACCAGGTAAAATGTTGAGAAACCTAAGAGTCACACAATCTCAAAAGTATCATCCATCAGACTCCTTCTTAAATACAAAGGGGAAAAGGTACCTTTACAGAGAAGAAATGTAGCTGACATCAACCTAAGTGATCAAAATAACACCAATAATGGGACACAAAGTGACATCATATGCACAGAGAAACACACATCTTCTTGCCAAAAATGTTTAAGTTGAATCTAAACATGACAAATCCAAATCGTAAAACATTCTTCAACACAAAACATTCTTTAACACAACTGTCCTTGGCTCTTCAAAAATATGAATGACATGAAAAAAAAGAACTGTTTTAAAGTAAAAGAATAAAAAGACATGACAATTAAATGCATGACCTTTGAATAAATCCAAAATTGGAAGGAAGGCTACAAAGCAATATCTCAATTATTGAGATAACTGAGGAAATCTGAGTATAGACTATATATAATTATTATAGTACTCCAAAATATTTTAAAGGTGATAATGAGTTTGATAATAGTATTGTGATAATATAAGAAAACCTTGTTTTTAGGCAATATATGCTTAAATTTTGGGGTGAAGTTTTCTGATGCCTGTAATTTTCTAACGTACTAAAAATTCCTAATACACAATAAAAAATAATGTATACTTGTCTCAGTGGGGAAGGAGTAAGATGTGGAAAGAGAAAGAGGGAGAGAGAGGAAAGGGGTAAAGAAAATGAGTGTGAGAGTACAACTGTGGCAAAATATTTGATAAACCTAAGTAAAAGGCATATTGGTGATCACAGAATCACTCTTTCAACTTTTCTGTAGTTTGGAATTCTACCAAATTAAAAAGTTAAATTAAAAATGAACAGGAAGTCCTGGTCCTACTGGCCCAGGTGGTTGGGCATCGTCCCACAAACAGAAAAGTTGCAGGTTAGATTCCTAGTAAGGATAGGTGCCTGGGTTATGGGTTCAGTCCCCAGTCTGGGCACATGCAAGAGGCAACCGATCGATGTTTCTGTCCCTCTCTTTCTTTTGCCCTTACCCTCTCTCTAGAATCAATAAAAGAAAAAAGAAAAAAGGAACAAGAAGCAACATTAATCTAAATTCTTGGCTATCCAGTGTAAATTTTGCTGTGTCCTGAAAAGCAATTCCAGGTGGTGGTTAAAACAGACTTCAGCTTGAAACTGGGTTATGTTTTGGCTACATGAAGATAAATTACCTAACCTAACCTCTCTGCAAAAATCTTAATGTGTCCTCCCAAAATTCATAGGTTGAATCTTTTAACTCCCAAAGATGATGACTTTAGGAGGTGATTAGGTCAGGAGGACAAAGTCCCCATGAATGGGTTTAGTGCCTTACAAAAAGAAAGACTCCAGAGAGAGATCCCTATCCCCTTCCACCATGTGAAGGCACAATGAGAAAACACTATGAACCAAGGAGAGGGCTCTCACCAAAATGTGACCATGCTGATGCCTTGATCTTGGACTTCCCAGCCTCTAGAACTGTGTGAAATAAATTTCTGTTTTGGTAAGTTACCCAGTCTGTGGTATTCTGTAATAGCAGCCAGACAGACTAAGACAC
Organism: Mormoops blainvillei; assembly: GCA_004026545.1. Classification (NCBI taxonomy): domain Eukaryota; kingdom Metazoa; phylum Chordata; class Mammalia; order Chiroptera; family Mormoopidae; genus Mormoops; species Mormoops blainvillei. The sequence continues at coordinate 30,648 of PVJD01000422.1, forward strand.
TCCCTAGGCTTCAACTGTAAAATAGAATACAGTACCACTTCATGGGAATTATTATTCTCAGAATTAAATACGTGCTATTATTATGCTTTCATGATATCACATTCTTTGTTCACTTAACCACCTTGTAAGTATAGGGACACAACCAATTTTTGGCCTGTGTCTTGGCAACTAGCTTACATGCTACAGTAACTTTACTGAAACTTTGTGAATTACCAAAGATATCCAAATTTGAACAAAAGAGTTAAAATGCATTCCGTCTGAAGTCCAATAAAAATAAATTCAGCATTAGCACAAATAGCAGAGCTAACATATTTGGAAGTACTTGTTAAATGGTCAAAGTAGCACATTCTAGTGGGTTATGAGTCAGGAACCAACAGAGGCTGTCTTGGCAAAAATGTCAATCTTTACATTGAAATCCAGTGTCAACAGGTTATAAGCGCCTCTTAAATTCTGGTGTTTCTTGGGGACTCATCTGAGCTCTCTCATCACTCTATGAGTGCCCTGGGTGATCTCATACCCTATCATGAACTGAACCCCCTTCCTGAGAAGGGTACTCTAAAACCTAAAAGAATGTCTCAAGAGTTCCAGATCCATGTAGATAACTAGCTGCTACACATTTCTAAAAGTGACCACTCTAACACTCCTCTAGCCTCAAGGCTGCCCCCGTTTTTCTTAAAAGATTTTATTTATTTTTAGAGAGAGAGGAAGGGAGGGAGAAAGAGAAAGAAACATCGATGTACAAGATAAACATCGATCCACTGCCTCTTGCACACCCCCAACTGGAGACCTGGCCTGCAACCGGGGCATGTGCCCTGACCGGGAATCGCACTGGCAACCTTTTGGTTCACGGGACAATGCCCAACCGACTGAGCTACACCAGTCAGGGCCTGTCCCACTTTTTTAGTGGTTAAATATATAATATTACAACCATACAGTACAGTGATTCAATATGCCCATCTACTGCAAAATGATCACAATTAAGTCTAATTAACATCCATCACCAGACACGTTTACACATTTTTTTCCCTTCTGATGAGGACTTTTAAGATCCACTATTAGCAACTTTCGAAGCACACAATATTAACTATAGTCACCAAGGATTATTTTTACATAACTGAAAGTTTGTACCCTTTGTCCAATTTCACCTCTTTCATCCATCCCTCAAGCCCTGCCTCTGGCAGCTGGCAATCTGTTTTCTGTATCTATGAGTTCGGTTTTTCTTCTATTTTAGATTCCACATAAATGAAATCATACAGTATTTGTCTTTCTCTTATTTCCCTTAGCATAATGCCCTCGAGGTTCACCCTCCATCCATGTTGTCACAAACGTCAGGATTTCCTTCTACTTTTATAGCTGCATAATATTCTGGGTATGTGTGTGTGTGTCCACATGCATCCACATTTTATCCATTCATTTGTTGCTGAACACTCAGGTTGTTTCCTTGTCTTGACTACTGTGAATAATGCTACAATGAATACAGGAGAGCAGACAGGTCTTCAAGATAGTCATTTCAAACTTGAGGCATAGGTAAACACAGCTCACCTCCTCGCACAACCACAGCAAAAATTACAACTAAACTACAAAACAACTATCACCCAGAATCGCCAGAAAATCAAGCTGTATGGAAATCCAACAACCAAGGAATTAAAGAAGTCACACTCATTCAGACCGGTAGGAGGGGCAGAAACACAGAGAGAAGGAATGGGGTTCCCACAGCCACAAGTAGCAGGTAAAAATCAGAAGGGATATCTTAGGAGCGAGGGATCCCAGTACCACACCAGACAACTAGGCCCAGGGTTCCAGTGCCAGGAAGATAAGTCCCCATAACTCCTGGCTGCAAAAACCAGTGGGACTTGGGGTGGTGGAAAAAACTGCAGTATTCTCAGTAGTCTCTTCTTAAAGGGTCCGCAACAGACTTAAGATTTACACACACTCACTCCCTCTGGGCTCCAGCACCAAGACAGCAGCTTGAAGGACACCAGTGGTATACAGAAAGAAACTGAAGTATCTGGCATCATGACAAGTGCTGTGAGGACAGCTTCCTCCAAGACAAAACTCCAGAGGCCAGTCAGTGGTTATTTCCCTTTTCTGAGCCTTCTCCCATGCAGAACAACATCAACCTGTTTCACACAAGTTGCCCCACCCCGGCAATAACCTAAGGCTCCATCCTATACAATTTACGGGTGCACTTTTCTACATTAGACCACACGACTAAGACAGGAAGTCAAAGCAGCTCTACCCAATAACAGAAACAAACACAGGGAGGCTGCCAAAATGAGGAGACAAAGAAACATGGCCCAAATGAGGAACAGAACAAAACTTCAGATAAAGAACTGAAAAAAAATGGAGATAAGCAATCTATCAGATGCAGAGTTCAAAACACTGGTTATTAGCACGCTCAGGAACTCACTGGATACTTCCAACAGCATAAAAACAGCCTCTGGGACAACTTTGAGAGGTTTGGCATTCACATCATAGGGATGCCAGAAGGAGAAAAGAAACAGCAACATACTGGAAATCTATTTTTAAAAATAGTGAATGAAAACTTCCCTGATTTGGTGAAGGAAATGGACACGTAAGTCCAGGAAGCATAGAGAATCCCAAGCAAGGTGGACGCAGAGGCCCACTCCAACACACATAATTAAAATGCCAAAGGTTAGAGATAAAGAGAGACTCTTAGAAGCAGCAAGAGATAGGCAGTTAGTTACCTACAGGGGAGTTCCCATAAGACTGTCAGCTGTCTTCTCAAAAGAAACTTTGCAGGCTAGAAGGAACTGGCAAGAAACATTCAAAGTCATGAAAAGCAGGGATGTACAGCCAAAATTGCTCTACCGAGCAAAGGTATCACTTAGAATCGAAGGACAATAGAGAGCTCCCCAGACAAGAAAAAACTAAAGGAGTTCATCATCACCAAACCATTATTACATGAAATGTGAAAGGGGCTTATTTAAGAAAAAGATCAAAACTATGAACATTAAAATGGCAATAAATTCATAACTCTCAATAGTTAAATCTAAAGAATAAGCAGAACAGAAACAGAATCATAGATACGGGGATCATTTGGATAGTTACCTCTTGGGAGGGGGAAGAGGGAGAATGGGGGAAAAGGTACAGGGATTAATAAGTAGCAATTCATGGGTACAGAATAGGGAGGGGAGCGTTAACAACAGTACAGGAAATGGAGTAGCCAAGGAACTTATACAAATGACCCATGGACATGACCTAATTGGGGGGATTGCCAGAGGGAATGGGGGGTACTGGGTGGAGGGACCAAATGGGGAGAAATTGGGACAACTGTAATAGCATAATCAATAAAATGTGTATTTTTGAAAAGACAGTGATTTCATTACCTTCTGATATATACCTAGAAGTGGAATTGCTGGGTCATGTGATAGTTCTATTTTTAATTTTTTGAGGAACTTCCCTACTGTTTTCCACAGTGGCAGCGCCAATTTACATTTCCGTGAACAGTGCACCGAAGTTCCCTTTCTCCATATCCTCACCAACACTTATCCTTTTGACAGCCATTCTAACAGGTGTGAGGTGATCTCCTATTGTGGTTTTGATGTGCATTTCCCTAATTAGTGGTGTTGAACATCTTTTCACATACCTGTTGGCCATCTGTATGCCTTCTTTGGAAAAATATCTATTTAGTTCCTCTTTCCATTTTTTAATCAGATATTTTTTCTATTGAGTTGTATGGGTTCTTTATAGATTTTGGATATCAATGCCTTATCAGGTAAATAATTAATCTGCAAATATTTCCTCCCATTCAGTAGGCTGTCTTTCCATTTTGTTGATGGTTTCCCTTGATGCGCAGCTTTTCAGTTCGATGTAGTCTAACTTATTTTTGCTTTTGTTGCCTTTACTTTTGGTGTCAAATCCAAAAAACCATCACCAACACAGGCATCAATGAACTAACTGCCTATGTTTTTTCCTAGCGGTTATGTTTCAGGTCTTAAGTTCAAGTCTTTAATTTGTTTTGAGTTAACTTTTGTGTATGATGTAAGGTAGTGATCCAGTTTCATTCTTGCATGTGGCTGTCCAGTTCTTCCAAGACCACTTACTGAAGAAACTATCCTTTCCCCATGGTTTAGGCTTGGCTCCTTTGTTGTAAGTTAACTGACCACATACACGTGGGTTCATTTCTGGGCTCTCTATTCTGTTCCATTAGTCTATGCATCTGTTTTTATGCTAATACCATACTGTTTTGATTACTACAGCTTTATAATAGTTTGGATTCAGGAAATACGATGCCTCTAACTTTCTTGTTCTTTCTCAAGGCTGCTTCAGCTATTCAGGCACTTAGTGGTTCATAAAAATTTAAGGAGTTTATTTTATCTTTGTGAAAAATGCCACTGGAATTTTGATAGGGATTGCACTGAATCTGTAAACTGCTTTGGGTACTGTGGGCATTCTAACAATATTAATTCTTCCAATCCATAAGCATGGAATATCCTTCCATTTATTTCTGTCTTCAATTTCTTTCATCAATATCTTACAGTTTTCGATATACAGGTCTTTCAACTCCTTGGTTAAATTTATTCATAGATATTTTACTATTTTTGATGCAATTATAAATGGGATTATTTTCTTAACTCCTCTCATAATGCATTGCTGGTGTATATAAACAACTGATTTTGTATATTGATTATGTATCCTATAACTTTACTGAACTCATTCATTAGTTCTAACAATTTTTTGGGTGGAATGTTCAGGGTCTTCTATACATATCACGTCATCTGCAAATAATGATAGTTTTACTTCTTCCTTTCCAAATTGGATGTCTTTTATTTTTTCTTGGCTAACTACTCTAGCTAGGATTTCCAATACTATGTCGAATAAAAATTCTGAGGAAAACTTTCACTTTTCACCACTAAGTATAATGTTAACTTGTGGTCCTTACTATGTTAAAAGTAGATTACCTCAATACCCACTTTGTTGAGAGTTTTTAGTCACAAATGAATATGGAATTTTGTCAAATACTTTTTCTACATCTGTTGAGATGATCAGATGGTTTTTAATCTTTCATTTTGTCAATGTGGTGTATCACATTAATTTGCAAATGTTGCACAATCCTTGCATCTCTGAAAGAAATCAAACTTGATTATGGTGTATGATCTTTTTAATGTGTTATTGAATTCAGTTTGCTAATATTCTGTTGAGGATTTCTGCATATAAGTTCATCACAGATACTGGCCTGTTATTTCCTTATAGTGTCCTTGTTGATTTTGGTAGTAGGGTTATGCTTGCCTCATAAAATGAATCTGGACGTGCTCCCCACTTTTCTAATTTTTGGATGAGTTTGAGAATAATTGGTATTAATTCTTTTTTAAACATTTGGTGGAATTCACCAGTGAAGCCATGAGGTCCTGAACTTTTGTATGTTGGGAGCTTTTTAATTACTGATTCACACTTTTTACTAGTAATGGATCTGCTCATATTTTCTATTTCTTTGTGATTCAGTCTTGGTAGATTGTACATTTCCAGGACTTTATCCCCTTCTTATTGGTTGTCCAATTTGTTGGCTTTAACTGTTCATAGTAGCCTCTTATGATCCTTTGTTTTTCTGTGGTATCAGTTGTAACATGTCCTATTTCTGATTTTATTTCTATTGGTTTTTTTTTTTTGGGGTGAATCTAGCTAAAGATTTGTCTATTTTATTTTTTTGAAAAACCAGCTCTTACTTTCACTAATTTTTTTTATTGTCTTTTAGTCTCTATTTCACTTTTATCTGTTCTGACATTTGTTATTGCCATCCTTCTACTAACTGTGAGCTTAGTTTCCCTAGTTCCTTGAGGTTGTAATGTTAGGTTGAGATATTTTTGATTTCTTAATGCAGGCCTTAATCACTATGAATCTCCCTTTTAAAACTGCTTTCCCTGCATCCAATAGGTTTTGCATTTTGTATATTTTCCATTTTCATTAGTCTCTGGGTATTTTTTAAATTTCTCTTTTGGTTTCTTCTTTGACCCATGGGTTGTTCAGTAGTATATATTTATGGTAATCTGCACATATTTGTACATTTTCCAGTTTTCCTCTTATAACTGATTTGTGTTTCATACCATTGTGGTCAGAAAAGATTCTTGATAGGATTTAAATCTTAAGTTTATTAAGACTTGTTTTGTGACGTATTATCTACCCTGAAGAGTGTTCCATGTGCACTTGAGAAGAATGTGTATTCTGTTGCTTGTGGATGGAATTTTCTGTATGTCTGTTAAATTCATCTGATCTAATGTGTCACGTAAGGCTAATGTCTACTTATTCATGTTCTAGCTGGATAATTTATCCATTGATTAAAGTGGAGTATTAAAAGCCCCCCTTATTATTGTATTGCTGTCTATTTGTCCCTTTAGGTTTGTTAATATTTGCTTTACATATGTAGGTACTCCTAATACCTACCCCTTTCTTATCTCAGTTAACAGTTCCACCTAACCATCCAAGGCAAAAGCAGAGTCATCTGTTCACAAATCCTTCCTTCTCCTCCCACATCTAACAATCTCCAAATTCTGACACCATCTCCTGGATCCATCTGATTTTCTCAGTTCTTGTACCCTCTTCTCTACTCCTATCACTTCTGGGCAGAGAAATTAGTTAGCAGGGCAAGACTGCCAGAGCTCTTTTTTGCCTTCAGCAGAGCCAGTTGCTATATTTTCAATGATGACTGCTGTCAGCCTCTATCCCTTAACTACTAAAGTCTCTACCCTCCCTGGCTGGTGTGGCTCAGTGGATTGAGTACCAGCCTGTGACACGAAAGGTCTCTGGTTTGATTCCCAGCCAGGGCACGTTCCTGTGTTGTGGGCTGAGTCCCCAGTTGGGGGTGCGCAAGAGGCAACCAATCAAGGTATCTCTTGCACACTGATGTTTCTCTCCCTCTCTTTTTCCCTCCCTTCCCCTCCCTATAAAAATAAAGTAAAATATTAAAAAATTAAAAATTAAAAAAAAAGTTTCCAACCTATCCTTGATGGACACGTAGTACAAGTAAGAAAAAACTGTTGTTTCAAGCTACTGAGATTTGAGGTTTGTTTCTCACCCAAAATACCCTGGGTCTATCTTGATTTCAACATCTTCTGCACAGACTACTGCAACAGCCTCCTAACCAGCGTCTCTCCCTCTACTCTAAATCCCCTATTTCTCCAAATTGCTACCTGAATTACCTTTGTAAAACAATCATTCCATTTCTCTGATTAAAATCTTCAGTTTCCTCTTTACCTTAAAATATTCCATATTCTTTAAAATAGTTCTTAAAGCCTAACATAGTATCGGGCTCCATATACAGCCTTCTAGCCATTCAAAATACTGTTCCCTCTCCATATGGACCATATTCCTTAGTACTCCTAAGTCTTTGCCCAGGCTATTCTGCTTGAACCGTTTTCCCACCTTACACCACCCCACCCTACCAGTGCCTGCCTAGACATACATGTATACCCCTAGTCAGCTATCCCTCCCATTAGCTCTTCTCAAGACCCCTATTTTACCAACCTCCTTCACTTTTAACACACCAGCCCCCTAACCCAAAAGGAGAAATATCCTACATCACAAGGAATATTAAAGCCTTAAGGCAGAAACTCCCTTAAATTCCTTTGTTCAGGTACCAAACCTTTGTCTCTACACCTTTCATGATCTTTTCCTTCTATCTTAATTAAGAGATAATAATTCCACTTCTGCTCTGGATTTCATCTTCTCTACATGCTCAAGAACTTCATGCCACACCTGAAACAATTGTCTGCCTTCTTCTTGAAACTCTCTCCTCTAAGATCCTATCAAACACACTTTATTGGTTTTCTGTCTACCTTCTTGGCCTCTTCCATTTTCTTCCAGGGCTCCATTATTACCAGTCACACCTTTAACTGTCTGTTCTCCAAGACGCCTCAGCCTTCAATGTTTAAGTCTTGACCCCATCCTTGGGTGACCCAAACCCATCACTTCCACTACAGCGTATGTACTGCTGACTCCTAAATATCTCTCCAGCCCCAATATCTCTCTCCAAATCCTGACTAGTACATCTAACTTCCTAATAGTCATTTTCACATGGCTTCACAGGTACCTCAAATTCAACCAATCCAAAAACAAACACCTCATCTTTACTCCCAAACAAGCAACTGCCTGTATGACCTAATTCATAAATAATGTCACCATCCACTCTAGGAGGGAACTGAGAAAACTAGGAGTCATCCAAAACTCATCCCTCTCACCTCCACATTCACACACACACACACACACACACCCCCTTCCAAGTCTAACAGATCTACCCACTAAATATCTCTTGAATCTGTTCATCCCTCTCAGGACCACTTCAGACCTAACCATTTCTTATCTGGATTACTTTGACACCCCTTAAACTGAACTCCAGTTTACTTCCTGATTCCAGTCTATTGCCCAATCTAGTTCCCAAACTGCTAACAGCAGTCTTTTAAAAAAATTAAAAAATAAGTCCTTCAAATTTCAAACTTTTTAGCCTATCAAATAAGACCTTCAAGATCAGGCTCCTCCCTATTTCTCCAGCCTTTTCTCTGACTACTCCCATAAGCATCTTATGTATAGGGACATTCTGCTCCTTGAGGTCTGTCAAAGGCATCATGCTGTCCTGCCATACACTTCCACCCTTTACATATGCAGTTCTGCCCTAGAACCCTCTTCCCCATACTTCACCTGGCTAACTGCTGTCAGCCCTTTAAGATTCAGCTGGAGTATCACTCACTGACAGTCTTTCCAGATCTCCAACATGCAAGACCCTAGTTAGGTAGCTTAGTTGGTTAGAGCATTGACCCAATATACCAAGGTCGCAGGTTCAATTCCCTGATCAGGACACATACAAGAATCAACCAATAAATACATCAATAAGTGAAACAACAAACCCATGTTTCTGTTTCTGTCTCTCCCCTTTCTTCCCTCTCTCTAAAATCAAAAAATCCAAAAAAGGCTTTAAGCAGGAGAAAAATAGCCCTGGCTGGTGTAGCTCAGTAGATTGAGCGCCAGCCTGTGAACCAAAGAGTTGCAATTCAATTTCCCAGTCAGGGCGCATGCCTGGGTTACCAGCCAGGTCCCCAGAGGGGGACGCTCGAGAGGCAACCATGCATTGATGTTTATCTTTCAGGGTCCCTCCCTTCTTTTCTCTCTAAAAATAAATAAATAAAATCTTTTAAAAACATTTTTTTTAAAAGCAGGAGAAAAGTAACATTTAATTTTGTTTGGCTAAAGGGTACAGAAAGAACTAAATGAAAGACTGGAAAGCAAGACTAGGGCAGGAAGGCCAGTTGAAAGCCATCAGTTATCCAGATGAGAGACGATGTCTCCAGAACTAAGGAAGTCACAAAGGTGATTGAGAAAAATCGAAAGCTTCAAGAGAGACTGAGCAGGTAAGAGTCTACATAACTTTATGATTGATATTAAAGAGTAGGAAGGACTCAAGTATGACATCCACATTTCTGGCTCATGCAACTAAGTGGCATCATAAACAGAAAAAATACCTCAGAAAAAAACACATATCCAACAAAAATAATTTTTGCTTGGTCATGTTGAATTTAAGGTGCTGTGTGACAGTCAAATGGAGATGTTGAAGAGACCACTGAATAGACAAGCCTAGAGCTCAGACAAGAGACTAGAACTGGAGGCAGAAACTCATAAATTGTCAACTTATAATAAGAGATGCTAAATAAAGCTATCAGGGTAGCTGAGATGGACAGATTACAAAGAGCAACATTTTTCTAGTTATTTAAGACAACTGAGCAGAGACATCAGAAACACTTGGAATGCTTGTTAAAATACAAATTCCCAGGCTCCAATCCAAGCCTACAAAATAAAAAATCTCTGGGAATAAGACCCAAGGACCTACATTTCATTCATTCATTCGTTCGTTCGTTCGTTCGTTCAATAAATGTGTGCTGAGTGACTATACTGTTCTAGGCACTAGGAATATAGCAGTTATAAAATAAATAAGGTCCTTGATCTCACAGGGTTTAAGTTCTAAGTGTGAACCAGACTACAGACAAGAAAATAAACAAGATAATTTAAGATACTGGTCAATGCAATGGAGATAATGAAACAGAGGAATATGATGAAGCACAAAGGGGAGGTTAACTATTTTGAAAAAAAAACCTGAATAAGGATGAAAAGGGGTCCATTAGACTTAATAGGTCCACCACGTTCTTTCCATTGATTTTGATGGCTGCTGGGAGCTGCCTCCACCAATAGCATTAGAAACCCTATGTGACAACTTAGTCACTTAGGTCTAAATTCACCTGCTACCCTAGCACACCGTTTCCTGGAAGTTATCAGCTGGGAACTATCCTAGATTCTCTTTTTCCCTTTTCCAACAGAATCACAAAGGAACGGTAGGGCAAAAGAACAATTTCTAAGTATAGAAAGAAAATGTATTTCAAGTTTAATCATTAATAAGTTTGGATTGTCACTGCCTTTATGACTTTCCTCCTAGTTCTGTTATGAAGCTTACAGAAACTTTCACAAATCTGAACCACCCTTCTCCAAGGGATGAAGAATTACCTAATGCCCATAATGCTGTTCACATACTAAAACCACGCATAAATTCTAACAACTGACATGCAACAAAACATTGTCCCTACAAAAAATATAAACTGCACACTTGGAAAATCTAAACTTTTAATATGATTAATGAGACCACTTTAAGGTCCAATGAGCTTTTAGGGAACAAAAAGTATAAATAGAAAATGCGGTTCTGATCATCATTAATAATAAACATGGCAGCACACATGTTATCATCATGAAATATGCCAAAAGCATTCACACAAGGAAGATAATGGACTAAGTGGCAGAGGGCACTGGTTAATAAAATTTACAAAGTCTATCTCTATTCTGTACATTAGGCGAGAATTGTACAGAAGACTAATAGTGGGAGCAAAAGTACTTCCAGAAGATCAAGATACAATTTGACCAGCCTGCAGACCATCTTTTTCTCTTTCTTTCCCTCTAGACCCACAATCAACAAAAAGCAACTATCTAGGAAAAAAACTGAGTTCTCAGTTGGGTCAAGACAGCAACGTAGGCAGACATGACTCGCCTCTTTGCACAACCACATCAAAATTACGACTAAAATATAGAACAATCATCACTCAGGAACATCAGAAATCAAGTTGAATGGAAGTCTGGTAACTACAAAACTGAGCTGAGTGGAAGTCTGACAACTACGAAACTGAAGAAACAACCATCCAGACTGGTAGGAGGCGCATGAACACAGAACAGGCTGGCCCCACACCCATGTGGATAAAAATTCGGGAGGGATATTTCAGGAGCGAGGAGTCCAGGACCCCAGCCAGGATTCCAGTGCCAGGAAGGTAACTCCCCACAACTTCTGGCTGTGAACACCAGCATGGATTGAGTTGGGAAGCCCTAAGCAGTTCCTCTTGGGGAACCCACACATAGACTCGCTTACTCAGACTTGCTCCCTTCCCAGGTCCAGCACTGGGGGTGGCAGCTTGAAGGTCACCAGTGGTATGCAGGGAGAGACCGAAGTGTCTGGCATCGGGGCAGGCAGAGGCCATTGTCCCTTTTTGCTGAGCCCTCCCCCTATAGAGCTGGAAGGTTGGTTCCATACCTGAGAGGCCATCAACCTGGCTAACACTTGGAGATCCACAGAGGCTTTTTACCACACCCAACTTATGGGCCCACATAAGCAACTTCTCCATAAGAATGGCTGGTATTAGCACCTAAATCCTATCACACAAGCAACAGCTGGCTTCAGTGAGCCCTAGCAGCAGCCAGATTAGAGTCACAGCTTAGCCTGACCAGGGAATCTCCAAGCCCAGCACAAGTAGCAGCCATCTCAGATGGCTTTACAGCTCAGGCAGGGTGCCCCGGGGAAAACACAGGTGGGAGCTAAACTTGACCTGCACCACCCAGGAAACTCCAGTGCCAGCACACCCAGTGGACAGCTACAGACCACGTCAGAGCACCACCACCCCGCCCCTACAGACGATCCTCCACAGAGGGCAGAGATTGGTGGTAAGTGGTCACGGCCAGTTCTTACAGCTAACTGGCTTGGGTAAATCCCTCCCACTGATCTGCCAACAGCAACCAAGACTCAACTACAAGCGGAGGGTATGCTTAGCCCACATGAAGGGTTCATCTTGGGTGATAGATGAGGCTGTGCCATCGTACCCTATGAGACACCTACTACATTAGGCCATGCTACCAAAACAGGGCGTCAGAGCAGCTCTACCTAATACGTAGAAGCAAACACAAGGAGGCTGCCAAAACGAGGAGACAAAGAAACACGGCCCAAATGAAAGAACAGATCAAAACTCCAGAAAAGAACCTAATGAAATGGAGATAAGCAATCTATCAGATGCAGAGATCAAAACACTGGTTATAAAGATGTCTAGGAACTTAGTGAGGACCTCAGCAGCATAAAAAAGATTCAGTCTGAAACGAAGGATACGCTAATTTGAAATAAAGAACAGTTTATAGGGAAACAACAGTAGAGTGGATGAAGCTAAGAATCAAATCAATAATTTGGAACATAAGGAACCAAAAAACCACCACGCAGAACAAAAAGAAGACAGAAGAGAATCCAAAAAAATGAGGACAGTATGAAGAGCTTCTGGGACAACTTTGAGAGGTCCAACATTCACCTCATAGGGATGCCAAAAGAGGAGAAAAGGCAAAAAACTAGAAATCTATCTGAAAAAACAGTGACAGAAAACTTCCTTAACTTGGTGAAGGAAAGAGATGTGCAAGTCCAGGAAGTACAGAGACCCAGTTATGATGGATGAAAAGAGGCCCATTCCAAGAAACATCATTATTAAAAGGCCAAAGGTTAAAGATAAAGAGACTCTTAAAAGCAAGAGAAAAGGGGTTAGTTACCAGAAGGCTGCCAGATGGGAAGGGGTAGGGGAGAATGGGTGAAGAGGTGAGGGGGTTAAGAAGTACAAATATGTAGTTACAGAACAGCCATGGGATGTAAAGTACAGTACAGGAAAATGGAGTAGCCAAAGAACTTATATGCATGACCCATGGACATGAACAATAGTGGGGGAATTGCCTGAGAGAGTAGGGGGTGCTGGTTTGAGGGATATAAGGGGGGGAAATCAGGACGATTATAATTGCATAATCAATAAAATATAATTTAAAAAAAAGAAACTGAGTTCTCTTAAATCCTGCTGATTACCTTACTTATCTTTACATTTCTCACTATTGGATAAGGACCTCAGGATAACTGTATGGATACAAAACTATAGTTTTTATTTCTTTGCAAGATTTTGAGGTCTTCAATGTTTAAAAAATAAACTGTAAAACATACTATTAATGCTTATAGAGAAATGAAATAATCAAAACATTGGTCTGAGTTAAGGAAGAGACCTTACAGGTACATTTAACATCTAGCTTCCTTCCACTCCCTCCCCAAGAAAATACTCAGAAAAGCCTGAAAATTATTTCCCAGAAAAAACTGAAGTCTTTGACAATTCAGAAAAGTCACAGTGTGACAATTAAGTAAGCAATTAAGGGAAATGAAAAGATTTTTGATGCTTCTGTGGTTAACAAACTAAAGAGAAATAGAATAAAATGAGTCCTTTAAAAATACAAAAAATGTTTTGACTATTGGGAGACATGACTGCCTAAAGCGTTTGCACATTTTCACCTTACTCTCTCTCTCTAGGCCAGGAGTTCCCAATTTGATGTTTTGTGGTTTTTGTTTTTGGTTTTTTGTGTGCAGTAAAATATTCTAAAAAACTGATTGTCAAAACAAGCAATCTGAAACAGCTTTCCCAATATGGGCTCAAACACCTGGACTGAACAACTCACAAGGGATCCTGCAGAAAAGCAAAAAGAACACCTGGATTTAAGAAGCATCCCAGAATCTTTCCTTTCAAACCTAAGGAAAAATAATAAAATCACTGCAGATTATTATAATAAAGGGCTTTCAACATTAATCTTTTAAAGTGTTGGAGAAAACAGATATATGCTAAGGAAATACAAGGAACTCAAAGAGGAGTCAAAACAGATTAAGGTTATGAAATCTTTCCTATCTGTATCTGTTTTCAGAAATAAACTCAGGACGGAATGGACAAAGTAACTTCACTGGAGAGATGGAACAGGTGCTACACTGCTAAACTGGCAACCGTGGTAAGAACAAAATTTAACCACTAAAAGACTATTAAGTGGAATGTTTTCTACACAGAGGGTGAGAAGGATACAGTTGGAAGAAAATACGGAGGCCACTGGTTATGAAGAAGGTCTCTAAAATTAGGCCCACCAACTGTATTCATGCACACATTCAAGCCATGAGTCCAGTTATTATTCCTCCTTGTAAGTTGGCAACACATTCCACAGAGGAACATGCAGAGTTCCTTATCCAATCGTACAAGGAGGCATAGAAAAACCTTAACACTACACACACACACAGTTTCACATAATTCTCTCCTCAGCACTTCCTGGAACCATGCAACCAAAATGCAACAATTTTTATCCCTTCCCCCAAATCTTTTTCCTGAAAGCTTTCCTTTAGTTCCTGAAGAGATCTGGCACAGGAATAAACACTGCAGCATTCAAAAACCATTACCTACACTGAACTATTGTCAGTACTCAGTATGCATAAGAGGTGAGAATATGGCACAGAGTTGTGTATCTCTGGGGCTTGAGAAAGATTTCCTAGAAACTTTGTGAAAGGATTTAAAATGGAACAACAGAAGTTTGGCAGAAGCTTTTATCAATTGGCCTAAATTATTTCAGGAACTATCCACAAAATGAGAACAGTATATTTCTGACGCTGTTACTTCTTTACACTAATAATATCCAAACCAGGTCCAGTCCAACAGAGACAAGATCCCCAATTCTCCCCTGCTCCCCCTACACACACATACACACAAACTATTCTCTCTTTGGCCTGGCAGTTTTCAATGTCCTGGGACAAAGGTTTACGCAAAAACCTTAGACTCTGCCACCGGCATTCCCACAGAGAGTTAAAAGGACTGCCTCACCCCCATGCCTTCCTAAACTGGAGAACAGTGGCCAGGACTGTCCCAAAGAGAAATCTCATCCACACCACTCTCGCTAGAAGGTCAATGAAGGCAACAAATGTATCAATCAAGAAACAAGAATGGATAAAATAAATAAGGGATAATCCTCAGACCTCTTGGGGGCCAGCTCCTTTTATCCTCAGACTTAATACTGAATTTAATTACTAAAAACGGCCCCAAGAATGGATTTGTGAAAAAAAGGATCAGAGGTTCCCCATAACTGAACACTCCACCATTGTTAGAGAAAGTTCTTCTTACAGTTTTTGAGCTCAACTATCTCAAATCATGAATGGGGGGGGGGGGGAATCTAATCCATATAGCCCAGGCTATAAATACTAACATCTTCAGTCTACTGAAAATTCAAAGTGGAACCAACCTGCTCAGCTCTCTGGGGTCAAAGAGGTAAAAATGGTGATCTCTCTCATCCGGGGTGTGAACAAACCCCAAGGGAAGAGCCTGAAGCAACTGGTAAAAATTGATCTACGTGAGACCCGAGATAATCTTCTTCTAAGACCACCAATGCCAAAGATCCCCCAAACTTCATCCTCTCTGCCCTCAAAGTGTTTTCATTCAATGACCTGAAAGCGAAAGACTTCTATCAAGAGAAATGAGGTGAGAATTGACAAAAGAAAAAATCTCAATATCTTCCAATAAATACCTCACAAAATCCTAGTGAAAAGCCATTCCACACCTCCAAGGAAAACCAATCATGATCAGAAATTCATGGCAGTAAGATAGTTCAAGAATAAACTCTTCTTCACCTACTCAGTCAAAAAATTTGTTGAGCACTGCATGATAAGCTCTATGTTAAGTGTTAACAATACAGCTATTAGCAACTGGACTTCATGAAGCTTACTTTCTAATGGGGGAGACTAAATATATAGCATGTTATAGGCTGATAAGGGGTAAGTAGAAAAATAGAGCACATAGTAGGACAGGGAGTTAAGTATATGTATATGGGGCAAGGGTTTTGCAATTTAGGTAGCCAAGGAAATGCCCGTTAAGAGTGACATTTGAGTAAAGACCTGAGGAGGTAAGGGCAAAAGGCCGTGCAGCTTTATAAGGAAAAGGTGATCCAGGGAACAAGTGCACCGTCCCTGAGACAGAAGTGTGCCTTGCCTGCTCAAAGAACAGCCAGGAAACCAGCGTATATACTGGCGGCAAAGGGGTGCTACACATCTAGGGCTTTAAAGGTAATTGTCAAACCTGTGTTTTCTATTCTGAGAGAAAAAAGAAGCCATCTCCTCTTCTGACTCCTTTCAATTAAAGAATATCAGGCACCCTGCTTTTATATATGCAAAATTTTTAAATTTTGTTTCAAATTGTGGAGATCTACAGTATAGGTCATATATAATGAACATAAAGATAGTTGAAACTGCAACTGTGAAATTTGACTTTTGTTGACAGTTCATCAGACCTTCAAGAAAGGCTCTCAGTTCTCTCAAACCTGTGGAGAACGGCAACAAGGGGGAAAAACACAACTGAAGGGTGAACTGAATTAAACTAGCCTACCACTTTCTGCCACTAAACTTTTGTGTTGATACCCCAAAAAGAGGAAAAAAGGAAATACTGGAGAATGGAAAAAAAAAAGCATTAGTAAGAAAGAAGAGCCACAAAGCTCATTTAGGTGCCAATATGACTACACAAAAATGCAATAAGGTGCTAGGAACTTGTGACATTTTTGAAGTGGAACCTGTCACCTCCTCCCCAGTCTTCATGTTGCCCACCAACAACAGCCAGAACTCAGGCTTCTCATTTTTAGTTGTCTACTGGAAAAAATAAATACAAGAACATTCATCTAACTGGGATCTTAATTTAAATTCTCCCACACCTTTCTTTAGTTTAATGAAGCTCTGGGGCTGTTATCAGTCATTTCTTATCATTATACAAGGCCAATTCACTAAGAGTAAATAAATATTCTGTGGAACTTCTAGGCTAACGGTCACAAATGTTGAAAAATTTTGGCTCTACAGGAAGCCGAAATCGGTAAGTTTTCAGAGGCTCCAGTGAGTTATGAGCTCAGTGCAGGCCCAACTTTTAAGCTCCAGAAATATCTCCCTGTATGTTCCAATTCAAATCTCCGTCCCCACATAAGCTCTGACACCGGAAAGATTTGAAACACTCCAACACCTTTCCCTCCCATTTTTCCAATGCTCGAAGGAAAAAGGAGACCCAAGAAACACCTGCGGGTAGTCACCCTCAAGTACTACAAGGGCGCAACAGTTTTTAGGTCCCACTGCACAGGCCACAGGTGGCGCCAGCCCCCCGCCCTCCACCCCGCAAACCCCTACACACCCCGCTTTTCGCCTGCGCTTTCCCCACACACTCGGGATTTCTCTATCCTCGCGGCCGTCCTCACCGGAGGCTCCGTCCTTCACCAGAGGCTCCAGCCATTACCCACCACCCCCGGCCCGGGCAGCTCCAGCGCGGGGAACGCAGACCAGGGACCTCCGCCCGCCAGTCCGCGCGGCCGCCACGCCCCCTCCCCACAGGCCGCCCGTGCCGTCCGCCCCCTCGGCCGGGAGGTGGCCTCACCTCACGCGGGCCGTGGCGGGGACGGCGCCCCCGTCTCCGCCCGCCGCCCGGGCCCACGGCCGCTCGGCTGCGGCTCGGCCCCGACGGCCAGCGGTGGCGCGCTTCTGGGGGCGGGCTCTTCTCGGCGGGGGTTTCCCTAGGGCCCAGGGCAGGGGAGCAGGGGGGACTGGGGAGGGGAAAGGGGCTCGGGAAGGAGGGGGAGAGGGGAGAAAAGGGGGGAACCAAACCCGGAAAGGGATAAAAGGGGGGAGGGGGAAAATCAGAAGGGGAAGAAAGGCCCAGAGTCCGCCCCCCGCTGCGGCCTGCGCGCTACGTCACTACGCCCGGCGTAATCGTCACCGCGTCTTGCGCCCCTTGCGTCCGTGCTTCCCTTGTGCTTCTCCACGTCTGCAGACGCCCCCTACCTGTTCACTCACCCACTGAGCTCGCACACGCAAGCACACTGGTTGGCGTTCAGTCGCTCGCTCCGCGTTACCTGTGTCTCAAGCTAACGGTCCACATCGAGACCCTTGTCTATCTTAAATCCATCAAGCCTGTCAAGAGTCCCCTAGATTTAAACGCAATACTAGTAAAGTAATTTAAATTTACTTTCAAAACAGCCATTGACTTAGGACAGTAACTCCTGCGCCCGAAAGGGCATGTTTACAATAAATATTTGTAGTATAAATAGATAAAGATCATGCTGTAGGTAAATGTTCTTTTTTTCCAGATGTAAAAACTTAGTTCTAAATAAAGCAGGTTGAAGTCCATCCTATTAAAATCGCTTCTTACCGCCACCCCCTAAGATACAGTTCTTCTTAAGAGTCATCCTAAATTTGCAAACTCCCCCATTCTATCCTGCCTAGGGAGAATCAATTTATCAATAGTTATTGGTTACTGGTATTTGGATCATTTACCGACCTCAAAGAGTCTTACAATGATAGAATTCGACCATTACATACTTACTATGCAACAACAACTGCAGTAGGCAACAAAATTATTACTATAGTACAACGTAAGTGCTGTTAACAGAAGGTGTTCAATGTGCTATAGAAACACAAGAAGGAACAATTAGTTCTTAGACGTAAGGAAGATTGAGTAAGCTACAGAGAAGCTATAGGTGAAATTTCAGCTAACCTTGAAGAATATAAGTGGGAGTTCATCAGAGAGGCAAGAATGCAGGTAAATTATAATGGTATAAAATTCTTCTTTCCTGCAAGGATCACCAAGTTCCAGGTTTTTAAGTTGGAAGCACAGGGCACTGATGGCCTGAAGAATATGTAGCATTCTACACCTATTTTTCAATTTAATCCTCAAAACAATAGGTACTACTGCTATACCCAGTGTATAGGTATACAAACTAAGGAAACCTGAGGCATCAAAGTCCCAGATTTTGAATTGAGTTTATCTTCAGAGCCTGTTCTTTAATTACTACATTATTAGAAATATAACTTCAAAAGGAAGGTTACAAAGACCTGTGTGTTAGGATACAGAGTAAGCAGTTGGATGTTTCTGAGACAAATGCAGTAACTGAAGAACGGCTAAGGCAGAAACATGAGGCATCCATCCCCAAGAGAGGCCCTCCCCTGCTTCTCCCGCTTTTGCCTACCACTCATTCCCCAACTATTTGCCAAGGAGAAGAGTAGCTGAAGTCAGCCTAAGATTTTAGGGAGTCTGGAAACTACATATTGTAGTTAAGACATGGAACAAATAACAATATAACTACCTCTCCCAAACCCAAGATCAGGTTATGATCCACGAATGAAATTAGGAACATTAAAATATTAGAGATAAGATTAGGCCATGTAAACTTGGGTGAGGAGAGTGGGGGGTTAGTGCTAATGGGTACTGGGTTTCTTTCTGGCGTGATGAAAATGTTCTTAAATTAGATAGCGGTTATGGTTGCAAAACTCTGAATGTACTAAAAACCACTGAATTGTATACGCTAAATGGTGAGTTTTATGTTATGTGAATTATATCTCAATAAACTTATTTTTAAATAAATAAATTTATACTAGACACTAAATAATAAATCTACATCTCTTATGCCTCTTATTAAAAAAAAAAGAAAAAGAAAAAAAGATCAGCCCCTGCAGATGATAGTTAAGAAAATGTGACACACAATAATTCAATCAAGGTGACTTGAATATAACTGCTGAGAAGCAGCCTGGATGCATATTCACTCAAAAAATATTTTATGCCCTGGCTGATGTAGCTCAGTTTGTTGAGCATCATCCTGTAAACCAAAAGGCTGCAGATTCAATTCCCAGCCAGGGCGCATGCCTAGGTTTCAGTTTAGGTCCCGATCAGGGAGCGTACACAACAGACAACCCACCGATATTTCTCTCTCACATTGATGTTTCCCTCCCTCTCTCTGGCTCTTCCTTCCCCTCCCTCTAAAATCAATAAACATGTTCTCCAGCGATCTATATATTATAGTACAACTGCTGTGTACAAATGCTAGGAATATAATGGTAAGCAGTAGAGATGACTTACTAAGTGACTACACTATAGATGGTGATTGGGAACATGGGTCTAGGAAAGGAAAGTCCAGAAGGGTAAATATTGGCAGAACTTCTTCAGCACGTTTAGAGGTGAGAGTACTCTGGTCCACAAATCTGTTTAGCAGGAATAATAATAAACTTTTATTAAACACTTAGTATGTGCCAGGCACTGTAAGTGCTTTACAAAATTACTTAAATCTCGAAACTGAGATAATCATTACAGATATGTAATTCCATATTCAAAATCCATAGGACCGGACATGTACTGTGTTCAGAAAATGTCAAGTTTTCTTTCAAGTTTTAGAAAGGTATATATACAATGTATATTATATAACACCTCCAGGGGTGGCATCCCATAACCAAACAATATTTCTAGAGAAAAAAAAGTATTAATAGTCTCAGCATAATCTTTTATTTTTTATTTTTTAGCATGATTTTTTAAGACTATAAATAACTTCACTTCTGTTCAGGTCAGGTTTAACCACCATATGAATTACAAAAAAAATAAAAAGTGGATTTTTTTTGGATTTTGGAATCATGGGTAATAATTTTACCCATTTCTCTGATGAAGAAACTAAACCAAGAAAAGTCAAGTAACTTGTCAAGAGTCACTCAACTGATAAAACGAAAAGAGCATTTAACCAAGGTCATCAGCTTAAAAACCTATGCTCCCACTCTACCTGCCACTCCTGCCAGGTAAACCCCTCTTGTGGAGACAAAAGCCTTTCCCTGAAGATGTACTACTCATTACCTTTGAGGGAGAAAGGCAGAAATTCTGAGAAAGCTCAAAATTTCTTTTCCTAAACAGAAGAAACCCTAGTGTAAATCTAGCTCTCAAGCCCCTTCCCCACCTTCAGACTTTCCTCTGAGTACACAGAAGACCTAGTTAGAACACTTCCCCTCCTGTGCCAACCCTTCAGACTGGATGTTTTTGAGCCCCGCTGGGCAAAACCCAACAAGGGCTAAAAATAGTTTGGATTGGGCTGGGGTGGGCAGGGTGAGAAGTACCAGGCAACTCTCTGAACTCTCAGCTACTTGCATGACAGTGTCGTAAAGTACCTGTCAATGACCCCCTCTTGTTTGAAAGCCATTCTTTAATATTCTATCCTAAAACCTCTGATCTGTCCCTTTCCCTACCAGGCTTCCCAGGAAGGCCGTTGTTCTGAAGAGCAATTTCATCTCTAACCTTTGTCCCCAGGCCTATCAGCTCACATGGGCAACCCAGCATCTCCCAGCATTGGCCCAGGAACATTTCTTTCCCCAAATAAACCAACAACCTTCCCTAACATCCCCCACTCTGTACTTTCACTGATTACATGTTGGTGGCTTCTGCCAAGTTCTACCTGTAACTGGCTTCATCTCTCAAGTCAGATGTTTGGCTGCTCTATCCCCTGCAACAAGGAGTCATGCCAGCTGGACACACTCTCCTTACTGGGCCTCTGGTGGCCAGCGCGGAGCCCAGACCACAGCTGTTGAGACCCTGAGCCCAGGGTTTGTGGCTCTGTTTCAACTGTGCCACTCAAGGCGGGCCTACCCCAACAATGATCTCCTCATTGCTCCTGGCCCTCCTATTCCTGGCTCTGGTCACAGTGGCCACTCCCAGAGCTGACAGTCAATGTCTGGCATGTGGGAAGCATGCCTTGGACCTGGAGAGCCAGCGGAAGCTGTTTCTCCACCTGGCCAAGAGAAGCATCTTGGACAAGCTGCACCTCAGCCAGCGCCCAACACTGAGCCGGCCAGTGTCCAGAGCTGCTCTGAGGACAGTGCTGCAGCGCCTCCATGGGCCCCCGCAGGGGGTGCTGCCAGAGGCTGACGGGGGACAAGAATATGAGATCATCAGCTTTGCTGAGACAGGTGGGTTCCTGATCTGCAAATCTTCCTCGAAACCTGACCTCTCAAGGAGAGGAAAAGTGTGTTCCCCAACCTAATCCCTGATTTTCTCCCTCAAACCATCCCAACTTTTTCCTCCCAGAACCTGTAACCTAATCAAGGGCTCCCACCTCCTCCACCTAGTCTCTCTCTTATAGTTTAGCCATAACCAATGGGCAGCTGGAAAGTGGGTAAATTTCACTTCTTTTGAGACCATCTGCCCCCATCTCCTTTAGCTCATTTCTCTAAAGACTTCCCCAGGCTGTGGTCTGTCCATCTACTTCATGGGCCTGGACTCAGAAACTGGCAGCTGGGGAAGCTGTCTTTTCTCTAGCCCAGGATCCAGCCTCTCCATCCTCTCCATCTCCCCTCCCCCAGACGCCTCATTTGGGTAAAAGGGCAAAAGGAAAAATACCAGGACTATAATACCTCTCCACCCCACCCCTGCCCTCTTGCCTTGATACCTCAGTTACCCACATCTGAACAGAATCAAAATGGGACAGAAAGGTAGATAGAAGATAGAAGAGAAGACAGAGTTACTTCCACAGAGGGGAGAGAAGTTGGAGAATTTAGTGGACAGACGAAAAGAAAAATCAAGAATTTGTAGACAGTACTCTGAAAACAGAACACAAAGTGATCTATCTGGTCTCCGAGCTTTCTACAAGTACTTTCTTTGATCTGGAAGGCCCTTCCCATTCCTGGACCTTTTCCCCTGGTCAGCACTTCAAGACCCAGCACAGCATCCCCATCCTCAAAAAACCCACCGTGACCTGAGGATGAGGTGCTCCCTCCTTGGGGGCCCCCACACCCTTACCTTGACCCTGAACCATCCGTGTGAAATTGCCTGCTCCCAGGTTTTCTATAAAGCCTGTCTTCTAATAGGATATCAACCCCTTATGGTTAGGAACTGTCATTTATTCCTCATGTTATCACCAGAGACCAGTGTATAGTAGAAATAACTTATGCTTATATAATGTTTACTATAATGTGTTCTAAGCCTTTTATATATGCTAACTCCCTGAGATCCTCACAACAGCTCAGTGAGGCAAGCACTATTGTTATCCCCATTTTAGAGGTGATGAAACTGAGGCAAAAATGTTGAATAACTTGCCCAAGGTCACATGGTAAGTGGTGCAGCCAGCCATGGCTCTGGAATCCATGGCCATGAGCACTACACTGCTCTGCCTCTCCCAAACATAGTAGATGTCCAACAAACATTGGTTGCATTAAACAACCAAATCACACTGTAAGTCAGCTAGACCACAATTTAGAGTCCCCAGTGACGGATAAGAACTTGTTCTAGTTCAAAATGTGTTTCTGCTCATGATTAAGAACATAACTCTAGAGCCAGATAGCCCGGGCTCAAATTCTTGCTCAGACACTTACTACTGTGTGACTTGGGTTGTTAATAGTTTTCTCACGTGTAAAATGGGGATAGTTAGAGGATAGTTGAGATCATTATATGAGCTAACACAGGTAACATACTTAGGAGGCCAAGGTGGGAGGGAATAGGAAATAGAAGACTCAGCTCCTGCCCATGAGGGGCTTTGCTGCTGCTGCTGCTGCTGCTGCTGCTACTGGAAATAAATGAATTTAGAATCTAAGGCAGAATGAAATAAATGCTACACAGGGGCAAAAGAGCTTTCTGGGCCAGAAGTAACTCTTTGGGACCTGGTAAGACAACTAAGTCTTTCAGAAGAGTATTGCAGATGGGCTGCCACTGTAGAGTCAGTTTGACTTCAACGGGTGGAGAATGGTAAATGACATCTTAAATGGAAGAGGAAACCACGGTTAAAAGTCTGAAGGAGTAGACTGCATTTGGAGTTGAAAAGTAGTTTGGAGTGTCTTAGCATAGGTGGACAGAAGGCCATGAATCATGCGTGAGTCCCCTGAACACTGAAATCCTGGCTGGGGGTTTTTTGGGGTTGTTTTTTTTTTCACCTTTGAATCCCTGACACTCAGCCCAGTTCCTGGTACATCGTAACAATAATGATGGTTACCAGGTATTAAGTGTACCTGGTTCATCTCATGTAATTCTCACAACCACCCTATAAAGTAGACTTTAGTATTCTAATCTTATGAATGCAAAAATTGAGATTCAAAAAAGATTGTTTACATAGCCAAGGTCATACAGCTTGCAAGGGGTAGAATTCAAACAATTCCCTCTGACTTCAAAGTCTGTATACTTTCCACATATTTGCTAATCAATGAATGACTACACTGTTCAGGCCAAAGGGGGCCTGACGAGAGGAGGTTTGAAGGTGAGAATAACTGATGCCTGGATTTTACCTTTCACATTGAAATATTTTAGCTTGAAGTTTTCATCCCAATTTTAGTTATCTGCACCATAATGTGAAAGAAAGATCTGAAAGTTGTTCTTGCCAGAAGTATGAAGAGAGAGTTTGGGGTTCTGGGGAAACTAGGATAGAGGCCTTCAATGGTTATCCTGGAACCGGCTCACAGAGGCTCATGAGAGCTGATTGTGAATATCTCCCATCTCTGCATCCAGTGACATCACATTGATAGTTTGAAATCAGTCATGGTGAAAGAATTTATACCACAGAAATTGGCAGACACTATAAATCAGGGGCATTTTCCTCCTCTAGAATCCAGTTATTAAGTATTTACCAGCACACCATTCATTGCCTGTGACCTAAAACTACAAGTTAACTGCCTCCCACACACATAATACATGATGCTGAGACAAGGACAGGATAACTGTAATGGATGCTCCTATTCAAAATGATAGACGGGGAAGTGAGAGCCACAGAGCAGTCACTGATTTGTGAAAATTCTGATATCTAGTCTATCTCAGCCTATCCCGAATCCAGGATTCCCTTGGATAGGTCCTGCTTCTGCTCCCTGATAGGTTTTTCCTCTCCTCTCAAGGACAGTCCACCGCTGCTCTCCTTGGCTTCTAGAGCCACTCCCTCAGCCCTTGGCTTCTCTCTCTCAGATGCCTTTCCTTTTAAATAAGAAATGACCTGTGTTTGTGACTGAATCGTTTTCTCAGCCTTCTTCCTGCCCGAAGAAGTTGGGGGCTGAGAGTCCTCATTTCATTTTGAATTGTCTCTGTCCCTTTAGTCCAAACTGGTACTGCTTTCACTATTAAAATTCTCTTAAAAACTCTATGGACCTTCTAAATAATAAATTATGGTCTACTCAATTAGACAAAAGGCACTCCCTTATGTCAAGACAGACCCCTACATAGGTTACAAGTCAGGGTGTTGTAGAGCGCAGCTCCTAAGATTCCTAGAAGCCCTTCTGTCTCGTTGAGAGGGTCTACAGAACATCGTCTTGGGTTTCAGATCTTAACAAAGATGTTAGATCTTAGTAAGGGTCTTATGGCTGACCCTTTATTTGTTTTGATCTTCACACCAAGACCGTGTTTTACTGGCAGTGCCCTCGATTTGATTTTTGCCCTGAGACCATTTCTTATTTGAAGAACCTTTTGCCAGAGAGAGAGACAAGGAATGAAAAAATATTTTATTGTTCAATCTAGCAAGTCTTATTTGAAATATCGTATCTACATTATGCTTGAAAATTAAACAGTTCCTATAATAAGGCAGCTAAAATAAGCCAAATGACACTTTCTGAATTCTTCCTGGAAATATCTTCAGCTAGATTCACAACTTTGTTAGATATCATTTCTAGCTTCCAAGCTACCATAGCCAATAGCCAGTACATAACACATTTCCCCCTTCTCCGGCTTCCAAAAGCAATTTCCTCAGTGCTCTTCCTGCCTTTACGAACAGTCCCCTCACCATCCTTACAACCTCTGCCTGCTACCCAGTCCCAACGCCAATTGTACATATTTTAGGTCTTTATTATGGAACACCTTACTTCTGATACTAGTTTCTGTTTTAGTTATCCATTAATATAACAAACCAGCCCAAATATAGAGGCTTAAAAGAAAAAAATTAAATATTTCTCATGATTCTGTGGTTTGACTGGGCTTATCTGGACAGTTCTGTCCCATGTGACCTAGTTGAGGTTACTCATGTATCTGCATTCATCCAGGAGCTCAGGTGGGGCTAGAACATCTAAGGTGGTCTCTGATCCTCCAAAGTCTCTCTCCACATGGCTTCTCATCATTCAGTAGTCTCTTCCAAGTTTTTCTGAAGCATGGTTGCTGGCTTCCAAAAAGATGAAGTCTCAGTGTGTAAGTACTTATCAAGCTTCTACGCGCACTGTGCTTGCCTATGTCTCATTGGCCAAATCAACTCACATGGCCAAGCCCAGAGTTAATATGGGAAGAAATTGCACAAAGCCATGAATATTGGAAGCTATTGTTCATTGGGAGCCAAACAGTATAATAGTCTACCACAACCTCTGCAGGTCATGTGTCTGCCTGTCATAACTAGGGTGACTTAAGAGGTCATAACAATGAATGTTTAGTGACCTAGCAAGAAAAGATTACTTGGGCCAATCAGACTCTTCTAGGATTTTGGAATTGGGACACTAAAAGATCAGCTCACTTAGTTAAGAGGAGGTGAGTAAAAGGTTCTGTAGATTCAGGACCTGGGGCCACCATTTTGCAAGCTTAGGAAGCTGACAAAGAGGCAGAAGTATATTCACAGAGCAAAAAGAATGAAGTAAACTTATATAGAGACTGAAATGAGAGAGATCATGTTGGCTCTGAGAGCTGTCAAAAGCAGCTTTATTCTTGACTTTCCAATTCACATGAAGCCTAGTTGAACTTTACTTTCTGCCCTTTTATATCTGTGAAAGTTTCAGTGGCATTCCTACAATAAGGCACTCTTTACTTGATAAAGGAAAAAAGAGTAACTAAGGTCAAACCATAATGGAAATAAGACTGCCTCCTAAAAGAGCTTGGACTTTATTCACCAGAATGATGAATTTCATGATTTCGCCAAGTCTTTGGAAAATAACTCTGGTATCAGTGTAAAATAAGAATTAAAGAAATGAAAGACCGCTCATTCAAAAAATTTTTATTGAGTGTCAACTAGGTGCTTAGTACTTTGCGAACAATACAGGTACAATCACTGCCTTCACGGAGTTTATAATCTAACTGGTCAGTATGCGGGAAGAGAGGCGGGAAGGAGAGGCACATAGCAAACAAATGAAAAACCAAGATGATTACAGAGAGTGATAATGGCTCATCTTAAATATAAGTAAGCAAAATGATGTTTTAGAGAGATGGAGGTACAGTTGAAGGCTGCTTCAGACAGGTTAGTCAGTGAAGCCTCCCTGAAAAGGAGACATTTGAACTGAATGACGAAAAGGAGCCAGTCATTCAAAGGTCTTGGAAAGATATTCCAGCCAGGGGAAATAGCGAGCTCAAAGGCTATAAAGTAGATCCATGTTTGGTGAATTGAAGGAACAGAAAAAAGCCAATATAGATTGACTCTAGCCACTAAATGTCACAATGTCTAATCATATAAGTTTTCTGTGTTAAGGGATTTCAATTCTATTCAAAGAGTAGTGAGAAAACTGAAAGATTTTTAGCTGGGGTTAAGCTGATCATATTTATGAAATAAAAAGATCATTCTGTCTGATATGTGGAGAATGGCTGGGAGGGCAAGAGTAAATCACTTAAGAGGCTGTTAACATAGTTGGAGAAAAAGGTGATTGTGGGTTAAACTAATGTAGCTATTTTCAACTGGTGTGCTGCAAAAAAATTTTAAACATGCAATATCAGACCATTTACTCAGGGACACTGACCTCTTTTCCTTTAGATTGTCAGATTTTAAAAAAGACAACAACCAACACATCGACAGTCATCCAGTATAAATGAATAAAAATTATACCTATATTTTTGGTCAGATCAGCAAAAAATATATTTCTATGTGTGCCGCAGAATTTTAGTAATTAGTTTATGTGTCCCATGAGATGAAAAAGGTTGAAAATCACTGAACTAATGTATAGTAAAAGAGATGGGATAAATGAAATGATAATAAATTGGAGGTAGAATTGACAGATCTTGCAGCTAGGTTCAAAGCAGGGGATGAGGGTAATCAAGGTTTTGGTTTAAGCAATGCATTTATAGGGAAGGGGAAGACTGAAGAAGGACCAGGTTTGGGGAGATAAAACTAGAGTTCCTCTTTAAACATGAAAAGTTTGAGATGTCATTGGATAACCAAGTGGATTATCAAATCATTAGCTGGATATGAAAGCCTGAGGCTTGAAGAGAGATCAGGACCAGGGATATGTAGATGAAATTGAAAGTCGTGGGAATTGATGTAGACCGTTCTGAGAGAGGGGATAGATATAGAAGAGAAAGGAGAAGGGAGGTCAGGACCTCCAACATGTAGAGGTTGGGCAGAGAAAGAGGAGCTGTCAGCAAAAGAGACCTAGGTGGGGTGGCCAGTGAGTGTGTCGAACACTGCTTAAAGATCAAGTAAGTTGAGTGTAAGGAGATGAAACCATTGGACTTGGCAACACGGCAAGTGTTGGTGAACCTGACAAGGGTAATTTCAGTGGAGTGGAGGGAATAGTAACCCAATTAGAGGGTTTCCATAGAGCAGGTGAGGGATGAAGAGGGGAACCAGGGCAATAATAAGTAATAGGGATAGGAAGAAATGCATAGACAATAGAACCATTGTGGCGAGGGACTGGACGTGGTGAGTGAGGGATGTGACCACAGGGTTTCTAGAGATGATAAGGGGGCGGGTAGTGGTGCCACCAATTCTAAGAACAAAAAGAGAACTCTATAAGAAAGAAAATAAGGATTTCCATTTGGGACAAATTGAATTTAATGTCCTGGCAGGACATTCACACATCCTGAAGCTTGGTGATTCTCAAATTTCTATGTCCAGTCCAGAGGTGCAAAATGGTCTGGACTGGACATACAGATTTAGGAATCACCAGAATAAAAATTGTTTTAGCCAACCATGTGTGTGAATAAGAATTCCAATCAGTGTAAAAGGCAAACTTTGGACAACTCTTGCATTAAAGTGATGGTCAGAAAAGGAAAAGCCAGCAAAAAAAAAAAAAAAAAAAAAATCAAGGGAGAATCGTAAGAGAGTTGCGTAATGGAAGCCAGGAAAGAAAAGATTCTCGAGAAGGACAGGGTAGTCAACAAGGCCAAAAATGTGGTCAAGAATGAACAGAGTGTTCAAGTGTGCTGAAAATAGAGAGACAGCTTATAGAATTGACACTCAGAAGGCCACGATGACTGAGGCTTCTTGTGTCCACAGGCCTCTCCAACATCAGCCATACTCGTCTTGATTTCCACTTCCCCTCCGATAGAACTGCTGGTGGCATGGAGATCCTTCAGGCTAGCCTCATGTTCTTCATGCAGCTCCCTCCCAATACTACTTGGACTTTGAAGGTGAGGGTCCTTGCACTAGACCCACATGACACCAACCTCACCTTGGCTGCTCAGCATCTGCTGGAGGTGGATGCCGGTGGCTGGTACCAGCTCCTCTTGGGATCTGAAGCTCAGGTTGCCTGCAGCCAAGGACACCTAACCCTGGAACTTGTACCTGAAGGCCAGGTAGCCCAGAGCTCAGTCATCCTGGTTGGGGTTGCCCATAGACCTTTTGTGACAGCCCGGGTGAGAGTTGGGAGCAAGCACCGGGTTCGACGGCATGGCATCGACTGCCAGGGTGGGTCCAGAATGTGCTGTCGACAAGAGTTCTTTGTGGACTTCCGTGACATTGGCTGGCATGACTGGATCATTCAGCCTGAGGGATACACAATGAACTTCTGCACAGGGCAGTGCCCAGTGCATGTGGCAGGTATGTCTGGCATTGCTGCCTCCTTTCACACCGCAGTGCTCAATCTTCTCAAGGCCAACACAGCTACAGGCACCGCTGGAGGGGTCTCATGCTGTGTGCCCACAGCCCGGCGCCCTCTATCTCTGCTCTACTATGATAGGGACAGCAACATTGTCAAGACTGATATACCTGACATGGTGGTAGAGGCCTGTGGGTGCAGTTAGTCCATGTGTGGTACAGGCAACCCAAGATGGGGCAGACAGATATGCCCCCATAGAGGTGCCCTTCCTTGAGAGGAGGGACTGACTCCATTACCACCTCTGTCCAGAAGGTGCACTACCTCTCCCTGAGCAACCTGTGAAAATTATCCCAACTTTGACTTGAGGAGATCTTTATCTAAAGAGAGTCGCTGTATCATCTTCACACTCACCAGCCTCTCTCCTACAGCATGGTCCATCCAGCAAGCCCCACAGGCTCAACCACCATCCCAGAGACTTTGATCCACCTCCAACCATGAGCAGTGCAACCTGGTTCCCAGGCAGACATCCACAGCCCACTCTTAATCCACCCCAAAATCCACTGTGCCTCCCTGCCCTTTACACTCAATGGCCTCCACTTTGGATAAGTCAACCCAGCCCCTTCTCTTGATTTTCTGGATCTCTAGAGAGACCCCCTCCTTGGCTTCACTAAAGATTAGGTCACTACTCTCCAAAATGAGGCTCGTTCCTCTGTGTCTTGAGTTTCTTTCCTTCTTATTTTCCCAGGTGTGTTGCTAAGGCTCTCGACACACACACATCCATTCTCTGTCCTTCTCTTCCCTCTTCTATGCCCTTGCAAGCTAACTCATTTGAGTTCCTTTGGCCCCTGCTTCCTGCTGAGTTTGACTAAGGGGAGACACAGAAAAGAATCCAGGGTCTTTGTTATTCCTGCTCCCTCATCCTAAGTGCCATGATTCTGTGTAGCTGTGGCTGTGACCAAGTCCCTGCAGCTCCTATCTGGTTCCCTTCTTCCACGGCTCTAGCCCTGCTTGGGTTCTGATATCTCTGCTTCCATGCTAGAGCCTTATAATGGCTCTCCACTCTCATTGGTCCCTAGATGTTTCAACGTCCTCGTTGGTTCCCTTAACCCTGCCCGTACCTCTGTAAAGAAGTCCTTCATTAAGTCTTCTCAGTGATGCAAACACAGAGAACTGAGTGGGTCTTCTGTCCCCTGCCAAGACTGACATGCCAGATGACACACAGCTTGCCCTCCCCACCCATTTCTGCTCTTTCCTCGTACAAGTTTTTCGGGGCGGAGCTTTTGTGTCCATCCCATATGTCCTGCTGCTTCCTGCCCCAGGCTGTCTGCCCTTCTTTATTCAGCCCCCTCCATCCTCTTAGAATCATCTTTACTGGCCTCAAGGCTAATAAAGACCTGAGTTTTACCTGCTCCTCTCCTTGCCCTGCACTCACTCCGAGACCTAAGACAGATCGCTGCTCAGTGGGCAACTAGGCTGACAACCTGTGGGCATACACATGATGGAGGGCAGATAAATGACTCAGAGATGGCTACCTTCCTTTCACTAACCCCCAGGGCTCCATCCAGGAGTCCTGCTTGGAGGTTGGAACTGGCTAAGGACCACTAGAGTGGGACAGGGGATAAAACAGGAAGGCCTGGAGTGAGAAGAGGGAGGCATTTGCTCTGACTGGGTTCTCCCTAAACCAGTGATTTTCAAGCTGTGTGCCCCAAGAATTTTTAAAACATGCAATACCTATTTAGTCAGGGATGCTGACTTCTTTTCCCTTAGATTGTCAAATAAAAAAATGACAACAGCCAACCTACAATAACCATCCAGCGTATATGCCCTGTATCGAACCATAAATACATAGGTCATATAATAAATGTATCTTATTGGTCATGTCGCCTAATATGTTTGTGTCTTGGTACCAGAAATCCTTCTGTATGAGTACAGGCACCTGATTTTTTAAAAAATCATGTTGGAGCAAAAAGGGTAGGTAATTACTACTATTTTTTTTGTAAATAAACCAAAATTATACCTATTTTTTGTCAGATTGGGAAAAAATATAATTTTTGGTGTGCAGCAGAATTTGAGTAATTAGTTTATATGTGCCTTTAGATGAAAAAGGTTCAAAATTGCTGCTCTAGACCTTTGCCCTCTTCCCCCACCATCTCCTCACTTTAGTTGGACAGTCCTGAACCACGGAGTCAATATTGTCTGTAGCTCAAGGCCGAGATTTTGCAAAACCCATGTGTCCTTTGGATTACGTGATGTCTGTGTTTGCTCAGTTTATACCCCCGTTCTGCCAGGGTCTGATGTCCCTGGAATAGGAACCCTAGAGGAGAAAGCCTGAAAGGGACCCCTGGGGGACTGCAAATCTGGGTCCCAGGGCTTCCAGAGCAAACTGCATGGAAGTCATCCCGCCTTTGACTTGAGACCTTTTGTCTAAGGAGAGACTAAGGAAATCTGGTACCTCTCCGCCCCGCCCCCACATCCCTCCCAGATCTAACATCCCTCCCTCCCACTACAGCTTCAGTCACCAGGGCCACGACTAGGGAGGTGAAGTGAGGCACTCATCTTAGGGGCAAAATTTTGAGGGGATGAAGGAAAAATTTATTAATCAAGGTAAATAATATCTTAATTCAATATTTTTAAAACATCAAAATTAATGCAAAAAATCCATGATGAACAAAATGTCAAAGTTTTAAATAAGCACAGGATCAGTATTATTCCCTCTCTTCTTTGGTTCTGCCTTTGTAACAAAGAAAAAGAGTGAGTCTGTCTTCTTCCAAACCTTTTCTTCCAGAGTCCCCTGACCCCTAAATATACTGTCGAGCTTTTCTCATTTGGGCAAGATAATCGCTCGGGATTCTTCTACTTCCTTACCCACCCCTAAGCCCTGTTGCTACCCCCAGCCCCAATCGGGTTAGTGGTAGGGCGGGCCTGTGAGGCAGATGGCTGGGGTATTTATAACCCAGGAGCACTTCTTGGGAAAAGTGACTAAGATGCTAAGAGCATATTTATAGCTGGGTTCTGACGTAAGTGTCAGTGGGGAGGTAGGGCCAGGCCAGGCACAGCAGCAAGAGGGTAGGAAGAGCTGGAAATTGGGGGCACCTGACAGAGAGTGTAGGTGAGAGGTGGGGTCAACGACTCCTGCAGCCACTTCTTGCTGCTTCCCTTGGCTCTGTCTCCTGGCACCAACAGGTAAGCCATCTGAAACACCACCATGGGCAGAAACCTCTGCTTTGGAATTCTACAGTCCAGACCCCAGGGGGTAGAGGGCCGTCACCAGCCCAGCCAACACAGAGGGAGCTGTGAGCTGGGGAGAGCACTGGACGGAGGGGCTTGTCTGTTTCAGGACATGGGTAGAAAGGCAGGGTGGACAGGAGGGTCTGTAAAGTCTCATTGTCCCTTCTCCCTGCTCCTCCCTGCTCCCCCCTGCACACGGTGCCTTGAGTTTCTAGGAAGAGCCTCGCACCCATCGCCAACCTCCATTGCCACCTGTCAGTGTGATGAGGTCCAAAGCCAAAGGTAGCAGTGACATGGGTCCTGATGACAGCCTCTACTCTCTGGCAGTGGCAAGATGAGAGAACAGAGGGACGAGCTTCTCTCCTGTTGGAGAGTCAGAGTCCCCAGAGTGAGGTTGGGAAGCGCTGTATCTCTCCACTCACCAGATTAGCCCCTTCCCTGAGAAACTGGTCAGCTCTAAGCCAGCGGCTGTCCAGTAGCTCAGCACTGCCACATGGTGGAAATTGACGGTACTGAGGCCCAGTCACGGAAGCACCACCTCTCTCCCTCTGGTGCCAGATCTAGCAGCCTCTTTTGACAGCCCCCTCTGGCTAAATAGTGGAGAGATGAGTAAAATGGAGTGGGGGCACATTTCCAAATCACACTCACTTCCTCCCATCTTTTTGAAGAAACCGAAGCATAAGGAGAAAGGCTAGCATGAGGCCTTCCCTTGGAGTTCCAGGTGGAGAGGCCTTGGCCCTCCCACTTAAAATCAGTGAGGAAGTGTGATAAGTAGGGCTGTGATTGGAACTAAGGTTGCTGCACTCTTTTAGTTTTGCTCCATTCTTAAAAGTCCTTAAACCACCCACTTCCTGCTCCCATTAACAGAGACCTGGCACCACCTCTAGGATGCCACACAGTTAGGCAACTCTCACAGTGCCCTGAAAGAGAACAAGCAGCTGGGTACAGGCCCTCCCAAGTCCCATGCCCCCTGCCAGCCTCAGTGGACTCTGCCCTGCTATAAGATTGCATCACCCTCACCCCCCACCTCTCTGGGTTTTCCCAGACATCACAGTAACATGCCAACCCCATGCCCTGCCCTCCTCCACGTTGTGCTCCATTCCAACTGGACCCTGGGCAGCCAGCACAGGCAGGGTCAGGGGTGACTGCTGTGTCCCGTGGCACTGCCACCTTGGCCTGGGCAAAAGGACTCTGTTCCTCCCACCCCTGCTCCCCAACCTCTCACCTCGTCCCAGACCCACAGCTAGAAATAAAGACCTGAGTTCTCTTTCTTGCCCAGAGACCCCAGAGAAATAACCACTGGAACTCACAGGTGCATTGTGGAAACTGCTGCAGCTGTGGCCACAGAATGACCTAGAAAAGCTGAAGGGATTGGGGAAAATTGCCCTTCCCCACCTTGCTATATGGAGTTCCCTCCCCCAAGTCCCAGACCTTGAGGACTGACCATGTGAAATCATCCTCTTTCTTGCATCATGCGTGTCCACGTTGCCCCCCAACCCCCATACCCCTACCTTAATCTCAGTGACCAGGGCCAGATGGTGAAACCTGAGCTCCATGGAGGAGGGGGGGTTGGGGGGTACCCACCCCCTGCAGGGGCTTGATAGGCAGCAGAGCTGGCCAATCTGGGGCTCAGAGGGTAGGTCTGCCGGCTGACCACGGGGTGAGGGAGTCCCAGGCTTCAGGCTCTAAAGCGGCTCCAGTCAGCAATCAGACTTGAGCTGCGAGGGTCAGACTGGTAGACTGTGCTAAACACAGCTACCCATCGGACCATCCACTTGCCACTAGGCAACAGAAGACAGGTGGCTCTACCCTTGGCTAAGGGTAGGTGTGGCACTGGCGTCTGCTGCTGCTGTGCCCTCATTGGCCTCTCCACAAAACCAGATTCAACAGAAGGAGCAACTGCCATCCAAGGCTCCCGTCCTGACCCAGGGCCATTCACCAGGATCATGGGGCTCCCTGGTGTTCATCTCCAGTTGGTGCTGCTGTGGGCACTGGTGTGGGCACAGGGGGCAAGGTCTGTGTGTCCCTCCTGTGGGGTCCCCACACTGGCACCCCAAGCAGAACGAGCTCTGGTCCTGGAGCTAGCCAAGCAACAAATCCTGGAGGGGCTGCACCTGACCAGTCGTCCCAGAATAACTAATCCTCCACCCCAGGCAGCACTGACCAGAGCTCTCCGGAGACTGCAGCAGGGAAGTGTGGCTCCGACGAGTGGGGAGGAAGTCATCAGCTTTGCTACCACCACAGGTGGGTGAGGAAGAGAGGGGCAGAAAGCAGAAGAAAAAGGGAAGCAGAAAGGGAGACTGACAGAAAAGGCAGACAGAGCCGGGTGTTGGGTGGAGGAGGAGAAGTTGGGGCAGGGACTGAGTGCAGAGGATGGAAGGCAATCCCTGTTTCTTCTAAAGGTGGGAGGTAGGGAGAGCAAAGGGCAGGGTTTGCGGGAGTCTCAGAGGAGAGCTCCATATCTGCTCAGTTCCTCAGTCCTTCCTGTGTCTTTCTGGCAGATTCCTCCACGTCCACCTGCAGCTCCACGCTCACCTTCCACCTGTCCACTCCTCGGTCCCACCGTCTGTACCATGCGCGCCTGTGGCTGTATGTGCTCCCTACCCTTCCTGGCACTCTTTACCTGAGGATCTTCCGATGGGGCCCAGGAAGGAAGCGCAGAGGGCCCCTCGCCTTGCTGGCTGAACACCAAATTACAACCCCTGGCTGGCATGCCCTAAGTCTGCCCTCTAGTGGCTTGAGGGGTGAGGAGTCTCCTGTCCTGAGACTCCAACTGGACTGCAGGTCCCTAGAAGGCAACAGCACAGCTGTCCGACAACCTCAACAGCTCCTGGACACAGAGGGAAACCAGCGGCCCTTCCTGGAGCTTAAGATCCGGCCCAATGAGCTGGGAGCAGGTCGAGCCAGGAGGAGGACCCCCACCTGTGAGCCTGAGACACCCTTATGTTGTAGGCGAGACCATTATGTAGACTTCCAGGAACTGGGATGGCGGGACTGGATTCTGCAACCTGAGGGGTACCAGCTGAATTACTGCAGTGGGCAGTGCCCCTCCCACCTGGCTGGCAGTCCGGGCATTGCTGCCTCCTTCCATTCTGCTGTCTTCAGCCTCCTCAAGGCCAATAACCCTTGGCCCTTGGGTACCTCCTGCTGTGTCCCTACTGCTCGAAGGCCTCTCTCTCTCCTGTACCTGAACCGTGATGGCAACGTGGTCAAAACAGATGTGCCAGATATGGTGGTGGAGGCCTGTGGCTGCAGCTAGCAAGAGGACCTGGGTGTTTGAAGAGATCAAGTTGGGGGTTCCCAGGCAAAGGGCATCTGTGGCTGGAGACATCAGATTCCTGATCTGCACCCCCACCTAGTGGGCCACCCAGCTGTGCGACTGGGTTGACCCCCGTGAGATCCAAATGGACACTGTCTTGTCCAGACTCTGGCCTATTCCAGGCTGGTTGATGTGTGGGAAGTTGGGGAAAGTGTGTCCTCTGAAGGAATCTACCCAGAAAGCATGATTTCCTACGCTAAGCCCTATGAGAAAATGGCAGAGGCAATGGAGGGAGGGAGGGAAGAAGCAGGCAGAGAATAACGACTTAGTCTCTCCCAAGAAGAGAGAGTCCTCAAGTGAGAGAAGGAAGAAGCTGACTGCGGTCCAGCAGGCTCATGGGCAGGGGAAACAGGCTGGACAAGGTGGGACTGTTGAAGTGCATTAAGGGAGGGTCAAGAGGAGATGGGCACAAGACTAAGGAAAGGTGTTTGGAGAGCCCCAAAAATGGGAGTCAGGAGAGAGGAGTGCTGAGCCTGAGAAGTTCCTTGGTTTTTCCCAGTGTGGGGGTCAGGCCCACTGGAGAGAAAAATACTTATAATTTCCTAATAAAAATGGAGGAAAATCAACAGGTGTGAGTCATAAAAAAGGGCTGGGGTGATGGTGCAGAATAATGGTTCTCAAGGTGTGGTCTGGGGACCCCTAGGACTTTCTCCACACCCTTTCAGGGGTATTCACAGGTTCAAAACTATTTTCATAACAATGCTAGGATGTTTGCCTTTTTATTTTCACCATCTCAAAAGCATACAGCAGAGTTTTCTAGAGGCTGTGTGACATGTGATTACATCACCTTTCTGACATTGTTAATGGGATGTATGCTTGCGTATTCTTGTGTTGCAAGCTTTTTTTCAGTTTTAATTTCTAACGAGGTAAATTGATATAAACCACAGAAACAAAGACTCAATAATTGCCCTGACCAGTGGCTCAGTTGGTTGGAGCATCATCCCATACACCAAAAGGTTTCAGGTTTGATCTCTCGTCAGGGCACATATCTAGGGTGAGGGTTCCATCCCCAGTTGGGGCACCTATGGGAGGCAACCAATCGATGTCTCTCTCTCTCTCTCTCAAACCAGTAAAAACATATCTGCAGGTGAGATTTTTTTTTAAAGCTGAATAATTTTAAAGAGTAAAGTGGTCTTGAAATCAAATATTTAAGAATTGCTGATCTACAGAAAGCAGTGTGGGAAGGGGAAGCATTGTGTTCTTAAAGAAGTACCGTGGAAGACAGGGCACATGGCTGAGGTAACATGTGTAGGGTCCCTTCTTCTCCAGTGACCTCTGGTCTTGCTTGACCTTCTGGGTATAACTTGTGTCTGGGTCAAAGTCACATGGGGGAGGAGGCTCAAATAGGGCTCTTTATCTGTCTGGTACAAGTACTATCTATATTTGTCTATCCTCAGATCTCTTCCTAGCTTCACCTTTTCCCCTTGACCCTCAGACTAAACAGTTAACCTACTAACCCTCCAGACCCAAGGAGGTGGTTCTTGGAAGCAGAGTTAGGATGTGGGAGGTCTGAGGGGTAACAAAAAAGGAGGGACTCCTTTCCCCCCACCATGCTTTCCTTTCTCCTAAAGGAAGGTCAGAGAGAATAAAATAGCTGCCCCTTCCCCTGCATCTGGTCACCATGGCAACACAAATCCAAAGAGACAGAGCACTCCCCTGTCAGACGCTACCGCTCTGCACTAGCAACCTCTGCCAGTGTGCCCTTACGTTTCTTTAGGCTCATACAACCCGTTTCCTGGTCTCATAACCGGGATTTGGTGTGGTGCGGGGAGGGGCGTGTGTGGGGGTACCTGTAAAGCCTACTACTTTAATTTCCCCAGTTTCCTCTGCCTCAACTGCAAGGGAGTGTCTTGTGCCAAAGGGGCCAGCAGAGGGAGCAGACAGCCTTGAAGAGCAGAAAAAGAGCGGGCAGCGCAGAGGTGCGGAGGTGGCCGCAGGCTCCAGGGCTTCCAGACCAGGGAGAACCGGGCTTCCTCGAGGGTTCAGTGCCAGGGTGGGTTCCTTCGTAACATAGTGAACACACACTCTGCACTCAGGACCTCAGTCTCTGTTTCTCTTATGCTCCATAGACCATTTATCTCCCGCCCAGGACCCCAACCCAAGGCTGTCACAGTTCTCTTTCCACCAAACCTCAATTCCGTCCCAGTCTTCAAGTTCCGTTCAAAGGGTGAGGCCAGCTGATAAACAGCAGGGTGGCGGAATGCTCAGTTACCACCAACCAAAATCGACGACCCTACCTCTAACTTATCTTTCTGGGATCAACTTTTTCTTCGTCCCCTTCGCGTCCCGCAATGTATTCTCAGTCTGTTTTTTCTGGCTCTGGTTGAAGTCCTCTTCCTGGGCAGCCGATCCAAGAATCCATGCCGGGATTTACTGCCCACCACTAGCAGCGTGTTCGGCGGCGGTGGGGGGGTAGGCCGCGTAGGGTCCCTCTAGGGAGGGGGAGGATCCTGGGGGTCCTGGGGGTGCAATAAGCCCGGCACCCCCTCTCTTGCTTCCAGCTACCCCGCCTCATCCTACTGAACGGCAAGAGGGAGGGAAATAGGAGGGAGTTGAAGGGCGAGCGGGAAGAGCGGCGGCGCGCCAGAGGCTTGAGCAAGAAAAAGTTTTTGCATTAGGGAAAAAAAAAGTTTGCGCTTCTCGCGGGTGGTCCCGGCTCGCAGCCCAGCGGGCTGGGCCGGCGGGAGGGCTGGGGGCCAGGTTAGGGGGGGTGGGGGTGGCACTGAGGCTGCGCTGCCTTGGCCCCGTCCGCACCCCCCTCGCCACCGCACACCCCCCAGCCCAGACTCCAGCCCTGGACCGCGCATCCCGAGCCCAGCGCCCAGACGGAGGTGAGAAGGGGGGAAGGCGGGGGACCACCTGGGAGAGGTGGGGGAGGGGGTCTGAAGGGATGCTCTACTGGCGAGGGACTTTACCCAGCCTAGAGGGAGTACTGGGGCACAGAGGCAAAATTGGGGCGGGAGAACCTGGGGTGAGATATTAGAA
This sequence comes from Mormoops blainvillei, assembly GCA_004026545.1. NCBI lineage: Eukaryota > Metazoa > Chordata > Mammalia > Chiroptera > Mormoopidae > Mormoops > Mormoops blainvillei. The sequence goes on from PVJD01000422.1 coordinate 69,761, forward strand.
AGTTTGGAGAATTTTTTCATTTGTATCTCCCTTTCCCTGTATCTTCTTTTTTTTTTTTTTCCCTGACAGTCTGTGTGTCTGTCTCAGGCAACCGTGGATCTCTTTGTCTGTCTTTGCCTCTCCCATACATTAGAAACATCTCACTTTCATGAGGTTGGGATGAAGAGGCTGGAGGGTCGGCTAGCTGGAGGTCTGCGTGTAGAGAGGGAACTCCAGGTGTGTCTCTGAGCGCCGACAGGAAGACGTCAGTGTTTCTGAAAGGAGGGAACAGCAAAAGAGAGAACCCCAGGTGGGGTGTGGATGGGTGTGTGTGAGGTGACAAAACCACTGGGGGACTGCTGGGCTAGAGCCCCTGACCTGTCTTGTGACAGATGTGCTTGCTGGTGCATGTGTTTTAGGAAAAGGTGTGTCTTCCAGGCAAGGAAGGGGGCTGGAGGGACCAGTGTCTAGTTTAGGACCTACAAAGACTCCCTAAGGATTATGGAATGGACACCTGAGTCCCAAGGGTTGTGGACAGGGTGCTCAGGAAGAGTCCATAAGCCCTTGTCTTGACCCTCTGACCTCAGGACCACCGGGGCAGCTGGGGCCAGCAGCAGGGAAACCCCTACTGGGACTGGGCGGGACCACTGGCCACTGCCTGCCGGTGCATCCCTGTTGGCCCCCCTCCCAAACGGGAGCTGGGGACCGAGGCCCCTCCTCTGACTCAGACCACCCTGCCTGCCCTTTCTCCCCGCTCTGAAGCCTCTTTCAGGCCCCGTGACCCCGAAACAATCAGCCCTCGGCCGCTAGCTTTGGGGACAGGATTAGCAGGGAAAGGGGATCCCATAGAGACTGAGAAATGAAGATTTTAGGGGACTGGAGAACTGGGGTCTTCATAGCATAGGTCTTCACGGTCCGGTAGAGGGAGAAGGCGGGGCGATTTCTCCCGGGAGTTGTAAGGGCCGGAGTTCGGGTGGTTTTCCCTAGGGGGGCGGGGTCCAGACCCCCTCCCCCACTATCTCACCGGCATCCCCGCCTGGCGGCACAGACCCCGCCCTTTACGTCACTAAGGGGGTTCCCGGGGGTCTGTTGGGGTTAACCCTTGGGAAGCCAGCTGGGATACCCAGGAACATGATGTGTCCTGAAGGTTCCCCTCTCCCCACACACCTTATTTTATTTATCTAGTCACGTTCTATCTCTATAGTTTCTGGATTCTTCTTTCTTTTCCACCCTGCCACTAGGACCCCCCACTCTCCAACAGTGCCCCACCCCGGGCGCCACTGCCAGCTTTCTGGATACACTGAGGGGAAAGGGAAGAATGTGTCCCGCCTCTCAACACTCCCCCCCCCTTCACTGCGGCTCGCTCGACTGGGCTCCGCGGCGGGCGGGGGAAGCGGAGCCGTCTGCAGCCAGAGCCTGCGGCGGCGACTTGGGTGGGCCGAGGAGGCACGGGGGCGGAGAAGGCGGGACCCGGAGAAGGGGGCGGGGCCGACTCCTAGGAGTTGGGGAGCGGGGGTGCGAGAGAGACTCTGGAAAATAGGGAGACACAGAAGATGATTAAGGGCTCCATCCGCAGAACCCTAGAGCTAGCTCCCTGCCCCATCCTGTGCTCACATCCACACCCCAGAAAAACGTAACTAAAGTTGGAAAAGTTGGCAAAATTTTCCTTTCATTAGTGTGAAGGGGAGTCGTGGGTGGGCTGTGGCACGCGTGGGCGAAGAGGGATGTCGCCCCATTTCCATCCGGGCTCCCTTGAGGCTAGGCAGTGGGTCGAAAAGATGAGTGAATGGGTACGTTTTGGGGAGTCTCTTTAGTGTTTTGGGGGGTCGTTTGCGATCCCCCGCCTCCTTCCCCTGGGTGAGTCATAGAAGGAGGCGGGAGAAGTGTCCCCCGATCCAGCTGCCAGCCAGCTGTGCCCCCCCTCCCAAGTGCCAAGGTCGAGTTGGGAGGTCTTGGATGTAGGATCCGTATCTCCACAAGGAAAGGAGTTAGGAAGGGTACAGTCCAAGCTGCAGGGCTGGGGCTAGATCGTGGGGTCCGGGTTCCGCTCCCCATCTTACCCCGCCCTCACCCTAAACCCCAGCATCCCGGGATCACCCACCGCGTCGGCCGGCCCGCTCCCGGTTGTTCTCCACCCTACCCCGCCCCACCCCACCCTCAGTCCCGGGAGACCGGAAAACCCGAGGTGGAGTAAAAACTAAGTTTGAGGAGAAAAGCGTTCAGCGTCGCTCTCTCCTTTCTCCCTGTTCCTAGTGTATGATGACTTTGTTTTTTGGTTTTTGTTTTGTTTTTAATTCTCCCAAAGCCTGCCTTCACAGTCCCTTTCCCGTTCCCCTAAAACAGACCAAAAGAGTTAAGTGGGCGCCCAGATTCAAACCACCCCAGAATTAACACCAGCTTCCATCCTTTGTACGCAGCGGACCGGGAGTTTCCCCTCAAAAACAGTATCCCGTTCTGCAATTTTCTGCCTTAGAGAAAAAAAGAGCAGACCATCCGCACTCCCTCCTGGCCCCTGCAACCTCACTCTCTGTGGCTGTGGCGAGGGCTCCCTCTGCTGGACACTAGGGAGATTGTAGGCGGGTTGTCCCTGGGAGTAACAAATGAAGGGAAAAAGGACTCCGGCCGAACCGCCAGCCCTGTGCTTGGAGTCAGAGGCTCTGCATGAGTCTCATCCCACCCCTCAAACCTGGACCACGTTCAGAGCAAGAAGTAATAGAGAGTCCATGTTTTTAAAATCACTTGAAGCTCATATAGGCACAATTAGTCCACAACGCTCTTCCCTACACACACAGACCACACAGGCAAAGCTCCCATCACGTTCCCACAAAAATCTCCAAGACTACCCCTGCCTCTTTGGGACTTCTCTTTTTATCCTCACCCTGGCTGAGTGATGCTCATTTCAATCTGATTTCCCATGGCAGATGTCTTGGAGGGGATGGGGACACACGGGAAGCTCTACCCAGTGTTCTTTGCTTAAGTTAGTTATCTGATCTTCCCGTGTTTCCTCTCACCTTTATAACTCGCAGATCTCCCTTCCCCTCCTGCAGTGTTCCCACATTCTCCTCTGAGACACCATGTTCAACTCGATGACCCCACCGCCAGTCAGTAGCTATGGCGAACCCTGCTGTCTCAGGCCCCTCCCCAGTCAGGGGGCCTCCAGCATGGGGACAGAAGGTCAGTACATATACCAATCTCTGGGCCTTGTGGACTGGCAGATCTCTCACCCAGCCCCAAAGACCCCTCTTCTACCTCCTATCCAATGCCAGTTTTCCATCTACAAGAAGATTTGAGGTCCCATGTAATGTGGGCTTGAAATATGGGATCAGCCCCACTTAATGTGGGCTTGGAAAGTGAAGCCTTGTGTATCCCCTATTCCAGCTGTCTTTCTTTTCTAGGACTGTCTGGTCTGCCCTTCTGCCACCAGGCCAACCTCATGTCTGGCCCCCACAGTTATGGGTCAGCCAGAGAGACCAACAGCTGCACGGAGGGTGAGGCCTCAGGCAACATGTCTTCCCTTTCTGCCCCTCTGGAACTTGCCCTGAGGGAGAAAGTGGGAAGGCAGGGGATCTAACTTGGAAAAGGAAATGCTTGGAGATGGGATCAAGGGGTCAGAGCATGATCAGGCAGTCACAGATGGGGTCAATAGAGCAAGGTAGAGTCATGTGTAATTTTTTTTTTTTGCTGAGAGTCAGGACACACAGGTTGGGTGCATGGAGAGACGTGCCCTCTCACTATATCTATCTCCCCTGTTTCCTGTCCAGCCCCACTCTTTCCTCCTCCCCGGAGTGCAGTCAAACTGACAAAGAAGCGGGCACTCTCCATCTCACCTCTGTCAGATGCCAGCCTGGACCTGCAGACAGTTATCCGAACCTCGCCCAGCTCCCTCGTGGCCTTCATCAACTCACGCTGTGCCTCTCCAGGGGGCTCCTATGGTCACCTCTCTATCAGCACTATGAGGTGCAGGCAGCCTCAGGCTAAGAGACCCTGAAAGACCCTCCCAAACCCTATTGAAAGCCTCAAGCCCTCCAAACTACCAGACCCTATTTGAATCTTTATCATTTCAAAGGTGTTGGAGCCCTCCTCTGTACCTCCCCAGGACTGCCTCAATCACTTCCCATTCTGTCTTCCAGACATCCTCCACATAGCCCCAGAACTCCTGAGACTTCCTGAGGTGATAGTCCTAAGTAACCACTCCCCTTCCTCCTCCTCCTCCTCAGCCCATCTCTGGGATTCCCACCCCAGATGAATCACCAAAAAGGGACCTCGCCATCCTTCGGGGTCCAGCCCTGCGGGCCCCATAACCCCACCCAGGGAGGGATGATGCCGCATCCTCAGTCCCGGGGACCCCTCCCAACTTGCCAGGTGAGAGCCCTCATTTTACCACCTGATTTCTCTCAGCTCAGTGGGGTGGGCAATGGACCTTATAAGAGGGCGTGAAGGAAGGACAGGGGATATAAAAGTTTCAGTACCAGAAAAATAAAGGGATATAGGTGCTGGGGTTCACTCTTGGGGTTGAATCAGACTCTTCCTAATGAGGTACCACCCTTAGTCTATTCCATTCATCAGTGCAGCCTGAGGAAGATCTCTCCCAAACTCAGGGGTTCCAGCTGCTTGGGTGGGGGCACTTGGGGCAGAAAGACCTGGCTGGGTTTCCTCTCTTCCTTCTGCCCACTTCTACCTTCATCACCCTCACTTCTTCCTTGGGGAAGCTGAAGTCTGAGCTGGACATGCTGGTTAGCAAGTGCCCAGAGGAGACCTTGGAAGGTGACATGTCCAGCCCCAACTCCACAGGCACACAGGTAAGGGCAGGGGTGACTTTACTTCTGGAATCTGACTAAAACAAAAGCTGCCATCCAAGTGACCCTAGGATTGCCTCTCCTGCCTTAGGATCCCCTGCTGGGGATGCTGGATGGGCGGGAAGACATGGAGAGAGAGGAGAAGCCTGAGCCCGAATCTGTGTATGAGACTGACTGTCGTTGGGATGGCTGCAGCCAGGAATTTGACTCCCAGGAGCAGCTGGTGCATGTGAGCCCCAGGGGGTAACAGGAGTGCTGACTGGAACCTGTAGGAAAGTCTGAGTGGGACACTGGAATCAGGTTGAGAGCAGGAGGTCAGAGGATACCAAGGTCAGGAGTGCCTTTTTGAGCAGGCATAAACTCAAGAGGTATGGCTTTGTTTTACAAAGTTGGAAGAACTGAGATGTGGGCTATGATGTCCTTCCTACACCATCTTCCCCCATGAAGCGGAGCCGTAGGGAAATAGGTTGTGGTGGGCAGGTCAAGGGAAGGAGGTCTGGGTCTCTCGGCATAGGGGAACCTCAGAGAGCCTCTGCATCCTCTCCCTCAGCACATCAACAGTGAGCACATCCATGGGGAGCGGAAGGAGTTCGTGTGCCATTGGGGGGGCTGCTCCAGGGAGCTGAGGCCCTTCAAAGCCCAGTACATGCTGGTGGTCCACATGCGCAGACACACAGGCGAGAAGCCACACAAGTGCACGGTGAGGCACCCTCTCCCCAAGCTCAGGGTCCTCCCTAAATTGTGGCTGCCCACCAAGGCAGGGCCTCGTTATGACTTTCATGGGCCCTAGGCACTTACACTTTTGTAGGCCCCTTCTTCTATAAACAAATATTAAACATTTATAGTTTATGACTGTGTTGGTCTGAAGGTAAACATGGGTATTATATATTTTTCTCTTGCTTTTAGTATAAATTAAAACACTTTTGTGGGGCCCCTGAAAGTACTGCAGGCCCTAGGCACTGTGCCTGCTGCGCTGCCTAATGGAGAAGCCGGGCACCGAGGACAGAAGACACTCCCAGATTACTCGATCCTAAAACAGTCTAAGATCTTCATGCAGGGTGACCCATCCTGGCTTGACCAGGAGATGCTCTGGCCTCAGCTTCATGTCCCTGCAGGCAGAGTGCCTCCAGCTGCTTCTGTTTCCCCATCTTTTGTTTGCCCATGTCCCCTAATTATGGGAATTCTCCTGAAGCCCCGGTACTCTCCCATCTTGAGTTATATTCTCTGATGTATGTCCCTTTTGAGATTTAAGGTTCCTTTAAGTCCATGTCCTCCTGTCTGAGAGCTATCCTTTGACCCCTATATCCCCCAGTTTGAGGGGTGCCGGAAGTCATACTCACGCCTCGAAAATCTGAAGACGCACCTACGGTCACACACGGGCGAGAAGCCATACATGTGTGAGCACGAGGGCTGCAGTAAGGCCTTCAGCAATGCCAGTGACCGAGCCAAGCACCAGAACCGGACCCACTCCAATGAGGTGAATGCCTTACCTAAGAGACTCTCCCCACTTGAGAAGCCACCTACTGGGGAGATTCCCCCATAAGAAACCCCTTAGCCCAGCACCCACTCCGCAGAGGTGAGTTCTCCCCACCTGTATAATTCACCCGGAGAAGGCCTTTTTGAAACTAAGAATTTCCACTTATCACCTTCCACCCCTTACCTCTAACCAGCCAAAGGGCTAACCTAAAAAAGACCCATTCGTACTAAAGGAGACCCCTAACCCCTTCGGTCCCTGAATTTATGAGGCCTCGCAGACCTAGGCTCACCCACTCATCTTTCCCAGGCCTGGGCAGTCCGTTTTCCTAACCTTCCCCCAATCCTCTTGTTTCTTACTCCAAGGGCCCCACTCTCCTTATTTCCTTGGGTGCGGTGTGTTCCCCCCTTACTCCTTGTCCTCACTTGATGCCACCAATTTTTCGCATTCCTTCTGCATTCTTCCACTTTCACACCTTTGCCTGCTGTCTTCGTTTTCCACTCAACAGAAGCCGTATGTGTGTAAGCTCCCTGGCTGCACCAAACGCTACACCGATCCCAGCTCGCTCCGGAAACATGTCAAGACAGTGCATGGTCCTGACGCCCATGTGACCAAGCGGCACCGAGGGGATGGCCCCCTACCCCGGGCACCATCCCTTTCCACAGTGGAGCCCAAGAGGGAGCGGGATGGAGGCTCTGTCAGGGAGGAGAGTAGACTGACTGTGCCAGAAGGTGCTATGGTGAGACAGCCGGACAACCCTCTGTCTCCACACACCCAACTGCCTTGCTGACATCTTCCCAACTCGCCCATCCCCTCCTATCAGTCCTCTGCGCCCAGTCCTCCAGATGTCCCAGTGTTGCTCCTTGGGCTACCCCAAGTCTAGGGATTTTAGTGTATTTATTTAATTGATTCAGCAAATATAGGACTTATTGCATTGTTCCAAGCCCTTTACTTGTATAATTTCATGTATCCCTCACAACAGCTTCATGAGAAAGGAACTTATTTTCCCCACTTTCAGATGAGAAAATTCAGGCATAGAGAAATTGCCCAAGGTCACAGAGCTAAGAGGGCTAATTTGAGCCCAGGTGGTCTGTGCTCCAGCTTAGGCTCTTCTCATCAGCATCTCTCTTCCAGTTAGCCCTGTCCCTCACCTGCTCAGCCCTGTCTACACCTGTAAGCCTCCCCTCAGTCCCAGCAGTCACTGCAACACAGGGTTTTAGCCATTCACCAAGTCCAGGGAGCTACAGGAAAAGGAAAAGGGTGCCACCCTCAGCTCTCATCTTTCCCCACAGAAGCCACAGCCAAGCCCTGGGGCCCAGTCATCCTGCAGCAGTGACCACTCCCCAGCAGGCAGTGCGGCCAATACAGACAGTGGTGTGGAAATGACTGGAAATACAGGGGGCAGCACTGAGGACCTGTCCAGCTTGGACGAGGGGCCTTGCATTGCTAGCACTGGTCTGTCCACTCTTCGCCGCCTTGAGAACCTCAGGCTGGACCAGCTACATCAACTCCGGCCAATAGGGCCCCGGGGCCTCAAGCTGCCCAGCTTGACCCACACCGGTGAGACCTGGGTGTGGTGGGTGGTTGCTGGGCTGAGATCTGGACCTTCGTTGAGTTTGGAGGGAAGATTTCACCCTTTAGAGACGCAATATAGCACCACTGTACACTAGAAAAATGTCCCCCTTCTTTAAGACACTTTCCTTCCATCCATCAGAAAATTGTTGTGATATACAAAATATGTGAAGTGAATGCTGTCCCCTAGGATTGTGCAGTGTTCAACCTGTACAACTGTTCACAGCAGCCCTGAATCCCTGATGAGAAAGAAGCAAGTGGTTAGAGTTAAGGAGCTTTTCTCTGGGATTCCAGGACAAGGCCGTCCCATGGGGGAGGCAGGGTTAGATTCAGGGGGCTTCCTGACCACCCTGCCTTTTCTCCCTATCACTTGCAGGCACCCCTGTGTCCCGCCGTCTGGGTCCCCCAGTTTCTCTTGACCGCCGCAGCAGCAGCTCCAGCAGCGTCAGCTCGGCCTACACCGTCAGCCGCCGCTCCTCCCTGGCCTCCCCCTTTCCCCCCGGTTCCCCGCCAGAGAATGGGGCATCCTCTCTGCCTGGCCTCACACCTGCCCAGCACTACCTGCTCCGGGCAAGATATGCTTCAGCCAGGGGAGGTGGTACTCCACCCGCTGCAGCATCCAGCCTGGATCGAATTGGGAGCCTTCCTGGACCTCCCTGGAGAAGCCGAACTGAGTATCCAGGATACAACCCCAATGCAGGGGTCACCCGGAGGGCCAGTGACCCAGCCCGGGCTGCTGACCACCCAGCCCCAGCCAGAGTCCAGCGGTTCAAGAGCTTGGGTTGTGTTCACACCCACCCCACCACGGCAGGGGGAGGACGGAACTTTGATCCCCAACTCCCAACCTCTGTCTACTCACCACAGCCCCACAGCATCAATGAGAATGTCACCATGGATACCAGAGGGCTACGGGAGGAGCCAGAGACTGGGACTTCCATGATGGGCAGTGGTCTGAACCCTTATATGGACTTCCCACCTGCTGATACTCTGGGTTACGGGGGACCTGAGGGGACAGCAGCTGAGCCTTATGGAGCTAGGGGTCCAGGTTCCCTGCCTCTTGGACCTGGTCCACCCGCCAACTATAGCCACAACCCCTGTCCCCAGCAAGTCTCCTATCCTGACCCCACTCCGGAAACATGGGGTGAGTTCCCTGCCCACTCCGGGCTGTACCCAGGCCCCAAGGCTCCAGCTGGAACCTACAGCCAGTGTCCTCGTCTTGAACATTATGGACACGTGCAGGTCAAGCCAGAACAGGGGTGTCCAATGGGTTCTGACTCCACAGGACTGGCACCCTGCCTCAATGCCCACCCCAATGAGGCACCTCCACGCCAACAGCCTCTGTTCTCTCACTACCCCCAGCCTCCCCCGCCCCAATATCCCCAGTCAGGCTCCTACAACCAGCCACCCCCTGATTACCTTCCTTCAGAATCCAGGCCTGGCCCAGATTTTGACCACCCCACTCACTCCCCAGGACAGCTCAAGGCTCAGCTTGTGTGTAATTATGTTCAATCTCAACAGGAGCTGCTGTGGGAGAGTGGGGGGGGTAGGGGAGATTCCCCAGTCCAGGAACCTCTCTACCAGAGTCCCAAGTTTCTGGGGGTTTCCCAGGTTAGCCCAAGCCCTGCCAAGGCCCCAGTGGCCACATATGGACCTGGCTTTGCACCTAACTTGCCCAATCACAAGTCAGGTTCCTATCCTACCCCTTCACCATGCCATGAAAATTTTGCTGTGGGGGGAAACAAGTCTTCCCATAGGGTAGCAGCACCACCCCGACTTCTGCCCCCACTGCCCACTTGCTATGGGCCCCTTAAGGCAGGGGGCACCAACCCCAGCTGTGGCCACCCTGAGATGGGCAGGTTAGGAGGAGGTCCTGCCTTGTACCCTCCTCCTGAAGGACAGGTGTGTAACCCCCTGGACTCTCTTGACCTTGACAACACTCAGCTGGACTTTGTGGCCATTCTGGATGAGGCCCAGGGGCTGAGTCCTCCTCCTTCCCATAATCAGGGGAACAGCTCCGAACATACGCCGCCTCCCTCTGGAGCCCCTAACATGGCTGTGGGCAACATGAGTGTCTTACTGGGGTCCCTGCCTGGCGAGACACAGTTCCTCAACTCTAGTGCCTAAAGTGTGGAATCTCACCCATCACAAATCCACATTTTCTAAGGGGTGTCCATCTCCCCAGAGAAGTCGGGAGAAGGAGCCATGGCTCCCTGGGATGCCCTGGGGATAGACGGTAGGGGCAGGGGGCTGTATACAATCTGTATATATTTGGGGGAGATATTTGATAATGACACTGTTTCCTAATAAAGGAACTGCATCAGAAAGAGCCCTGCTTTATGTGCTATTATCTGGGGAGGGGGTTAATTCCCCTCACACTTTCCTCTTCAGAGGAACTCCCTCACCACATCCCAACCCCTCAGGTCAGACTCACAAAGATGGAGACAGTCATCTGGGAGACACAGGATTTAAAGGGATGTCCTCGGAACATACCACACCCCCACAGGGTACCACTGGAAACACGTTTTCTCTTCTTTCTTGCCCCAGTCAGGGGAAGAGGCTGGTGAAGTCAGTGAGCATCAGCTGGACCAGCTGCCCAGGGTAGAGAGCATGGGCTGCTGGGTCAGACGTCTCCTGCTCGGGCCGAAACAGGGTTGGTCCGAACACAATTCCCAGATTGTGAGGGGTCATGCGGTTCTTATCTGAGTGTGCTATCACCCTGTGGGTAAAGGCCAAGAGAAGGGGCTATAAAGCAGCAGCTTTGCCACTATAAATAAAGCTAATCTTTCAAAGATTTGAGCAGGGAAGAATTCACCCTTCTATGTGGTGGCCAAAGGAAACCAAGGAGAGGGAGCCTCAAGGGGGATGGAAATAGGACCAGTGATGAAAACTTCAGGATACAATTCAAAGATATAAGCTAGGATCCAACCACCTCTTCCCAGCTTCAGAGACTTCCCCTAGAGTCCTCTCTGCTCACAATCTGAAAGGCTTTAATTCAAATGGCTATCCCATCTCAGAAGTCACTGCCCACGCCCGGCTCAGCCAAATAAGCCATAGCCACCGTTCCAATGAGAAACAAAGAGGCAGAGGGCAGGAAAAGTTAGATTTCCCTTATTTCTCACACAGCATCACTGTGCTTGAATTGGTCCCTATTTCCCCATTTGATGCTAATCGGCATCAAATAAATAAATCATATTATGAGGGTCAAAACCCTCATAATATGACCCGCTGCACAGAGGTTGCCGGTTTCCTCAATCTGCTCTCAACTTAGGTGTTTTCCTACTTTAACCCTATTCAAACAGAGTCCCTGCTGCATGCTCTACCCCACCCTGTTCCCGAATGAACAAAGATGTTCCGTTTTCCTGACCTGCATAAATGCTCCAGGAGGTACCGCAGAGTGTCATGGTTGGGCTTTGGCAGTGAGACTATTAATTCTCGTATTTGAGAGAGGCGCTGCTCTGATTCCGGGAGTGCTAGAGAGAAAGAGTGATGGGCAGGGCATAGGGCTGAGCTTAGGGAAGGCACCAGTGCAGGGTGGGTAACATTTCTCTTTCCCAAGCCCATGGAAGACATCATTTATCCATACCAGCTTTCTTTTTCACTGAGCCCAACTGCAACCTTAGAATTCTTTTCAACTCAGCCCTCTAAATATTCATACACACACACACACACACACACACACACACACACATACACACACAACAACTAGAGTGGGCACATGTGTTGAAAGTTATTCACTATCTCTGTGCTCAGGATGAGACAGAAGAGTATAAGGAAATCTCTACTCTAGTTTTTACTGCTCATGCCTCCCCCCAATATCAAGGGCATTGCCCAAAGCTCCCGTCCCTTACCAAGGGCGGCACGAAAACGGGGCAGCAGCAGTGGGGGCACCAGAGGCTGGGGCAGCTCCCTGAGAAAAAGCTTCAGGGCTCCAGTGACCACATGAATGTCATCCCACTCAGCACCGTCCAAATCTAACCGGCCTTCTGGAAGGAGAAGTAGGTATAGAGGGGTTCAGGGCTCCTGAAGGACCAGAGTGACCCAGAGACTAAGAGATCAGCAGTTTGGCAGCTATGCCAGACCATAGGAATGCCTAGGGGGTCTCTAGTGGGGCAAGACAGCGGAGGTAGGAGTGGGGTCGACCCGCCCAGGAGCAGGACATGGGGAAATCCACAGGGACAAGGGAGGGTGTGGGGGACTTTTAAGGATCTAAGGGACCTTTCGTGTAAATACCTTGGCCTGGTTGTTCTGGAAACACATACCTCCCATCGGAGGTGACCGCACGCTCTGTAACAGGTATAAGAAAGATCAAGAGATAAGATGCAGTTCTAGCCAGAAGACCTCCCTGTTCTGCCAGCTACCTCACTCAGAACTGCCTGGTTCGGAGACATGAAGTTCTTAGTACCACCACTTGTCCACAGGCCTTCTCACCTCTGTCCACCAGGAAGCGAAGTTTCTGAACCACTGCCAAGTTTCCGCTTACCCGGTAAATACCATCCACATCTAGACCTAGGAGATGAGGCAAGGAGAAGATAAGGATTCCGCTCTACTGTGTGTGGACAGGTCTGCTGAAGGATCCAAGAGTGGAGAGAAAAAGGTTAAAAGGAAAGCTAGGGTGAGGGAGGTGGGGAATTCTAGGCCTTAGACTGTTGAAATGGTGGATTCCAGGGTCTCTGGGAAAATGACCTCTCTTATCCACAGCAGCAATGCAGAGACGCACAAAGCTGGGCACGCTGTCTCCTTCCCGCTGACACAGTGATTCCAACTGGCAGCCGAACACCTGGTCTGGGGAGATAACAGAGTGAGGTGGGAAGCCAGTGCCAGTATCACCCATGCAAGCACTTCTCAGCACAGGCCTTCACCTCAGAGTTGGGCTGGCGCTCCTGGCTGTCTGTTCTGGGTCTGGACAAGGGTACACCCACCTCCCAACAATCAGCAGTAGTGCGAAAAGCAGTGGGTTCAGAAGACCGCTGATCTAGCTCTGGGAAATTCTACTGCGAGCCTCACTGAAGTTTTCTCATCCATGAAATGGACTGATGCCCAGGTCAAGAACGTAAAAACACTAAAGGAGGCACGAAGGAGAAAGTTACCCGCTGGCCCAGCCCACCTCACCTCTGAGCAGACCCCGCTCCTGCAGGCTTTGCAAGGGTGGTCTCTTAGCGATAAGCCGCTTTAGTTTGTTCCGCACGCGGTTCTGCTCAGTTCCTTCTGGGCAGCGACCTTCAGGAGGCAGGTGGAATCCGAGTGTGAGCGCCGCCGCCGGGAGGAGGGACCTGGAGACTGTTCCCTGAGGTCCCGCCCCAGCAGGGCCTCCTCTAACCCGAGCTCCGGCGGCCACCGAAACGTAGCAGTGGCTTCGACCACGGCTCCTCTTCTTCGTCCTCCCCAGCGCTCAGCTCCCCCAGCTCCGCGGGTCCCGAGCCTGACAGACGCAGCTCCAGGGGGTTTTCCCGATCCTAGACCCGGACGGGTGAGGTGGGCCGAGAGGAGAGAAATCTGCACCCCCAGCTCGAAACAAGGAGACCCTAACCGGCTGCTGAGATCGCAAGTCCCAGCCCCACCCCAGGGCTCTACACCGACACCACCCTGCCCCACCCCCACCCCTGAATCCTACAGTTCCTTCCCCACTCCCACGGCCCCGCCCAGCCCGAGCCTGTCGCCGGCTCTGTCCCGCCCCTTCCCACCCAGCTCACCAGTCGCTCGATGACCGCCCGCAGCGCGCGATGCCAGGCTCGCAGCTCGGTCTCGAGGTCTGACTGCAGCAGGAACTCGTGGCCAGGGATAGTTCGGATCTGGGGGGACCGGCGGGGAAAAGGCTTAGCTCAGCGGGGAGGAGCATAAAAAGCAGGGAGGCTGAGCTAGAGACTGTTGCGGGAAATTGAGGGCGCACCCTCTTGTCGGATGGGCTTTTGGAGATGCTTGAGAGGGCACTCACGTGCAGGACGTTGCGGCGGCTGGAAAGGTGGCGGCCGTGCGCCAGGGCCGCTCCACGTAGGTCCACGCTGCTTTCGGGTCGGGTGCCCGCTGGTCCCTGGCAATCAGGGGAGGAAACTGAGGCAACGGAGCGGTTTCCCTCACTGTGTTCCTCTCCCCGGGTGGACCGCGAAGACATGGAAGGCTGTGCACCTTCCTAATTCCTTACCTTCCTCTACACCTCCCTCCCCACCGCCGCCCCCCCTACAGTTGGCCTGGGGCGGTTAGAATTGCGCCGGAGTCCTTCCCGCACCCGCCCTTCCCTCCCCTCATACTCACCCAGGCTGAGGAGGGTGCGGTGGGGGGTGGCTCTCGGTAGAACACCAGGCTGTTACCCGCTAACACCACCCAAGATGGGGCCCAGTTCTTCCTGCAGGGGCGGAGGGGACAGTAGTAGTGGCGCAAAGGTCATTTAGAATTACTAGGGGAGGGTGTTCTCCCAAGGCTCTGCTGTACTCAACGGATGGAGTCCGACAGCCCAGGCCCCAGAGGTATTTCCAGCTCTCCTCACCTGAGCTTGCGCCCCCCCTGAGCGATCTTAGTCACGTTGAGCTGGCCTGACTTTTCCACCTCCTGGGAAAGGGAGGGAGGGGTACAAATAAGTCACCCACTGCCGCTCACAGATGCCGCCCCCCCAACACCTCGGGTTTCCCCTGGGGTGGGATCCTTTAAAGCTGCAGGGGAGGCTGGGTAAGCGAGGATACTCAACACTCAGAAAGAGGAAGATCTTTCTGGAAGAGCAGGAACCAGGGCACGGGGCAAGGAGATTCTTGGCATTCACACAAAAACGGGAGGCTTACATGGGGGTCATCCAGGACCTGCGGCAGAGACCGAAGGGGCTGCCAGGCTGAAGGCTGGTCTGAGGGGTCGAGCTGGGAGGTGCGTCGTCGGAGGCAGGGTGAGCCCTGGGGCAGGGGGTGGAGAAACAGGTGGAGGAAACACTAACTTGGAAGTCCCTAGCTGGTGGGGAAGAGAGGTGCGGATGTGGGTGACAGGGGTGTAATAAAGACCGTCTTGCATAAAAGAGAAAATTGTGAAAAGGTGGCTTTTCCTGCATGTAACCTGGAGGAGGAAGGGATCTCACCTGGGGGTCAAGCAGTTCTGGAGACCCTGTGTCAGATTCTGAGCCCTTTGCCTGAGGTTGCAGGTCACCGTTGTCCCTCTTCAGGGTCTGTGTTCCCTCCATGGAGGCACGGTTCTGGGGGGAGGGGGAGGTAAAGCTACATCCAGATGCCGCCTCAACCAGTTCTCAGCACCCTTCTCACAATTTTCTGATTCTTCTGATCTACTGAGAGCCCCAGAAAGAAAACACACTACTTTGGAATACAGTAGTGAAAAGGAGGAGATTGAAGGGACAAAGAGGTAAGCAGGAGAGAAGGTCTCACCGACTTCCCGGTTCGAGTGAGGCGTGGGGGCTTCCAGGACTTGCAGCCAGTCAGCGAATTTATGTAGAAACAGCGTCCCGAGTTAGGGTCCAGGTACTGTTCCCAGGCGTCCAGCCTCTGCAGCGGGGGGCATACAGGGTTGGGGGGTGGGGAGCTGGAGCAGCGGCGAAGGTCCACCAAGTTACAGTACACGGGGGGCTCTGACATGAGGGGCTGGGGTCCTGCCTGCCAGGAAAGGGGGAAGAAAGGTAGTTACTCTGCCTGAGCCCTCCCCAAACTTCTCTCCACCTAACCACCTCCTCCTTTCCCCCACCATTTTCTCACCACCAGGTCCTGGCTGGGGCGACCCAGGTACTGAGGGAGAAACCGGTCCCCAGCTGATTTTTTTTTTTTTTACTCCCTCCCTCACAGTAGTCTTCTTTGCTCTTCTCCTCACTTCCTGTTGCCAACTTCCCTCCTCCCCCACACCACCCCCACCCCAGAGCCGCAGGAAAGGGGAACAGGCTGTGTGTGTGTGTGTGTGTGTGTGTGTGTGTGTGTAAGGGAGGGTGGTTGAGAGGAGCTCCCCACTCTTACATCCTCCAGAGTAAAAGAAGACAGAGAGGAGGGGGTATGAGAAAAGATGGGCCATTTTTCAACTACCAGCAAGTAAGAGAGGGGAGGGGCTGAGTCTTCAGGAAGAGCAAGGGAGTTCCATCTCTAGAGGGGACTTACTGGTGACTTGCACTGGCAAGATCTGACACGGGACAAACCCTGCCTTGGGCCAGCAGTCAGGAGGAAGAGAGAGCAAGCTGAGCTGAGGTTGGCTTTATTGCAGTCCGTCTGTCACCTGCCAGGTTCCATGTGTCCTCGAGGATTTTTTGCTACTCGCTGTCCCGCGGCTAGAATTCTTCCTCATCTCCTAGTTTGCCTCATGGCTGTTTCTGACTTCTCCTTATTCAGATTCAACTAAATGTCATCTCCCCAGAAATGCCTTCCTAGGCCACCTCAGTCACTCTCCACCATATGTATCTTCTTGGCAGCATTTATCAATACCAACATATATTTATGTGTTGTCAGTCCGTGGGAATCACTTGAAAGCAGAGAGTCTGTCTGCCCTGCTTGCCATTGTGCCTAGAACAGGGCCCAGCAGTAAATATCTGTTGACCGGAGGTGCAGAGAAGGAGAGCTGTGACTCACCATGTTGGTACTGGCCTCTGTCAGCAAGTCCTCCTGGGAGAGAGATCTTCCATGTGGCCCACCCTGGAAGGGCTTCAGGAGGGTGGGCCTCAAACTGGTAGCACTAACACTTCTACACATTTTGGGGGGAAGAGAGGGAGGCTGCTGCGACGTCGTCTGGGCTCTGCCCAGGGTTGCCTGAGATAAATGCAACTCTTCTGGGCAGCCAGGAAACAACTCTGGCCCTGGAAACAGAAATGGGGAGATCAGAGGTGTGAGTTTGGCTGGGTGCCGCATCCTGGGAGCTCACACGGAAGACAAGAGCAGGGGGAGGCTGTTGTTGAAAAATGAAACAAGACCTCAAAGACTTGAAATGGGGAAGAGAGACAATGGGAACACCATGGTGGGGTTGAGGAGTAGGCTGATCACAGGTAAATAAGAGAATGGGATCGGGAGGGAGGAGGAGATAATAATTCACAGAAGCCGGGGAGGTAAGAAAGTGATGTGGGGGGACTTACCATGAGTCCAGAGGGATTGCCTGGTGGTGATGGTGGTTGGGCTCTGGGAAAGTACAAATTCCTCTGTCATGTAGGCAGCTGGTACAAAGATGGGACGAGAGTTGCATGGTTCTCCCAGGCGCCTTGCCAGCCACCAGTCTGAGTTGGTCTTTCGAAGCAGTAGGAACCTGTCCCCTTCAGCCATAGATATCTGCCTACCATCTGCCGCAGTATAAGTGAAGTCATAGAGGGCACAGAGCTGGGATCCCCGAGAAGTGTTTCGGGGCCCCAGCCCTAGGCTCCCCCAAGTATTTGGCCACCACTGGCCCAACAGCATTGTGGTCAGCACCGTCACCTGTGGGAAAAAGGGGTGTTGGATACCCAGAAAGGGACAGAACTGGTTACTTCTAGGCAGAGCTACATGGTTCTAACAGCAGTGTCAGAGGGAGGTAAGGACAGGAAGAGGGTAAAGCAGAGGACCTGAGCGGGGGTCAGTAGCAGGTTATGGGGGTTGAGAGCTCCTGAGTGATGTGACTGATGAGGAAGTATATAAGGTGACAGAGGATGTGGTCAGCAGGGCTGCGAGGCCAGCAGGCAGGAAATCAGACACGGCCTAGTTCAGTGATTTTCCTCCAAGTACTTTCTGGGGCCCAAGAGAAGATCCAGGGTCAGGAGGAGTTGGTCCTTGATGGTGCTGGTACTCTTGACCTGTACACAGGAAGATGAGGAAAAAGAATTAGGTCTGAGACAGAACACTGCAAAAAAAAAAAAAAAGAGAAAGCAGTTAATGACAAAGATTAAAAAGTTTGTGTCCTTTCATTAAATTTACACAGGCACCAATGTTTCCATTACCCATCACCTGAGACCTAAAGTTGTGTGCTTCCTGTGTGGAGTCAGAGGACGCAGAAGCAGAAACAGAGAGCCAGAGAAATAGTAAGACCAAATTGGAGAGAACAAGAGAGTGGATGAGAGAAACACAGAGGGGTTCCGAGTTAGAGGTAGAGGTGAAAATTCCACCATCCCCCCAATCCAGGTCATGTTTCAGGGAACTGGGAAGCCTTGATACAATCCTCTGTATTTAAGCCTCTTGGGCGGGGCTCTACTTTAGTGTGTGGGTTCATTCATTGACGCTCTTAACAAGGAGACTGAGCACCTCCTATGTGAAAGAAACATTGTTAGGCACTGGAGATAAGGGTGGGGAAGGAGATAGACACAACTCTTGCCCTCTTGGAGGTTAAGGACAGATCTTAACACAATAAATTTATTAATTACAATAGAATCAGGGACTATGGACAACCAGCATAGGATGTATGACAGCATATTGGGGTGGATAGGAGACTGATGTCAGCTTTTCCCTGGAAGGTGGGAACTGACCTCCCCTGTCCATTGCCAGAACTTTAAAACCCACACTTTCACTTCCTCCTTACCTGACCACTCCTCTTTTCCCCGATTCTGTTTCTATGCAGAACAAAGTGAGGCTTTCTGTGAGGCTTTTTGTCTGGCTTTGGAGAGGTAGGGTAGAGGTGGGGTACCTCCCCCTTGGTGACATCAGCCAGCCAGCTCTCCTCCCCGGACGTGTGATCTGGGGGCTGGGTTGCCAGTACTAGGATTCTGCTTGGGTGATATTCCTCCTTAGTTTGCCCCACTTTCAAAATGTGGAGAATCCCACCTCTCAAACCTTCCTTCCCAATTCCAAAATAGTGATAAACTTTACCCATTCATTTATTCATCTAATGTTCGTTAAGTGCTCAAATCCCATTCTTGTCTGTTTTATCTGAAGTTCTCTCCTGCACTTTATCCTCTACTTCTTCATAGACTCCTTCTCATTAGCTTTTGATCTTTCCCAACAGCTTTTAAATGTAGTCAAGTCTTCCCCTTCTTTAGACAAACCTCCCTTTACTGTGCTCTTCAGTTATCACCGCATCTCCCTCTCCCTTTTTAAAATCAAACTTCTTAAAAGAGTTGCCTACACCCAGAGGCCTTCGTTTCCTCTCCCCTGACTCTCTCACTTTTCTAAGGTCACTCTTCACTAGGGTCACCCCTGAGTTTTCATGGACAGTTTGCATTCGTAATGCTGTTTGACATCTCAGCAGCTGCCAAAACGATTTACTTTTTTTCTCCTTCTGTAAAAACTGTGAGTATCTCACCAAGGCTGGTGTAGCTCAGTGGATTGAGCTTCAGCCTGTAAACCCAAGGGTTGCCGGTTCAATTCCCCAGTCAGGGCACATGCCTGGGTTGTGGGCCAGGTCTCCAGTGGCGGGTGCATGAGAGGCAACCACACATTGATGTTTCTCTCCCTCTCTTTTTCCCTCCCTTCCCCTCTGTCTAAAAATAAAATAAATAAAATCTTTTTAAAAAACCCAAAACTGTGAGTATCCCCCTTACCTTTCTAGCTCTTCCTTCTCTGTTGCATAAGGAAGGACTTTCCTTTGCTCGTTCCTTAAACGCCAGTGGTCTGTCTGAGATCCTGTGCCCTTTGCATTCTGTAGACCCTAGGTAGTCTTAATCTCTGTAGCTCAAATGATCTTCATATACCGCTGAGTATTATATCTTCATTCTAGATCTTTATCTAAAGCTCCAGTCTAATCCACTGTCCACTAAAAAAAACTCCACTTGGTTATTTCACAGGTACCACAAACACAGTATGTTCTAAACTGATCTTGTCAAATTTTCCCCAAACCCATTTCTCTTCCAGTATCCCTACTCAGTTAAATTTAAATTCAGTATATATTTATAGAATGCTTATTAGCATTGTGCCAGGCAGGAACTATGGGCTGGGTTTTGTCAATTAAGATGACAAATATAGTTCCTGCCCTCCATAACAATTAAAATACAGTGTGATATTCACTACCATAGGGGAAATATTATCATCTGTTCGAGCACATAGAGGCTATACCCAACTGCCCATGCCAGAAACCTGACAGCCAACCGTAATTTCTTGTTTCCTCACCACTCGCGTTTAACTGATTACTACACCTTTCTAATCTACCAACTTCCTTTAATACCTGTAACTACCACCCTCCTTAGCCTGGATGATATAACCTCGTAACTAGTCTCCTTGAATATAGTTATGCTTCCTTCCAGCCCATTCCCGGCACAGCAGCCAGAGTGACCTTTCTAAAACACAAAAATGCCTTGCCACTCTCCTGACTTAACCTTTCAAAGACTTCTCGTTGTCCTCAGAGTAAAGCCCAAATTTTACCATTTCGTTTACAGGCACTTGCTCACTTTATCCTATTTTTTTCACACTCCCCACCCTGGACACTGTACTCCAGCCACACACTAAATCCTTACACTTCTAAAGTGCACTGAGTCTATGGTCCTTTGCATATGTTGTTTCTTCTGCCTGAAACACTTCCTCTCTCCACTTCTACCAATCTTCACCTAGCCAACTCTGACCCACCATTCATATCTCAGTTGAAAGATCACTTGCAAAAGAAGAGCTCTTTTAACCCCTTAGAGTTGGGTGAGGGCCCTAACTAGTAGTTTCCACAGCAAGCTTTACATCCTCCATCATAACTTTCAGCACACTTTAAAGGTTATTCGATTATCTCACTTTCTAGGAAGCCTGTGAGCTCTACCAGGGCAGAAGACTATATATATTTTGTTAATAATTCTGTCTTTAATGTCTTGTATAGTTTATGACACAAAGTAGCCTCTCTGTGCCTTGTGTTCTCATGCATAAAATGAGAATGAGAAAACCTATCTCATGGCTTGTTGGTTTGTTTGTATTTTGTTAAATAATAATCATTTTACTCTAGCTTACAATTTTGTGGGTCAAATATTGGTGTAGGGCTCAACCGGGTGATTCTTCTGTCCCATGTGGTATTCAGCAGGCAGACGGGTTGATCTGGAGAGCTTCACCCACATATCTGAGACCTTGATGGGGATGGCTGGAATGCTGGGATCAGCTGGAGCTGTCAGTCAGAATGTCAACATGAGACCTGCTGACGTTGCAGTCTCAGGATAGTAGGACTTCTTACATGGCAGCTTAGGGCTACCAGAGTGTTCTAAGACACATGAGCAGAGGCTGCCATGCTTCTTATGGTCCAGCTTCAAAAGGCCCAGAACCCCTATAGAATTTTTGGAGAATTAAATGAATATATGTGCAGTGCTTAGAACAGTGCCTAGCTCTTAAGTATTATTATTAATTACTCTTAAAGGGATACAAAGATGAATAAGGATTCCTTTTTTTATTCATAAGTGCTTCCTTGTCTAATGTATACTTATTGCCAAACTCTTAGTCTTCTTACTTCCCCTCAATCTGACTTTTCCCCTACACATGCTCCCTCCCTCTTTGATGAGATTATCTAGCTGTTTGTGAGCTGCAGACATATTAAATCAATATTTAATAGTTCCGCTCTTTATTAATAGGATGTCTACACTAATTTCCATTGTGTCACTAAAGTCAGTTTATCGTAACCATCGACTCTAATTCTTGCGAACTCGGAGCGCCCGCCATTGAGTCAGCCGCAGCGAAGGGTTCGCAACAGGCGGCTGTAAACTCGGGTTTCCGTCACCGCCCGCCCGCGGCGTTATAGGACTGACGTGCGCAATCCTCTGCCCGTTGCGTCTCCCCCGGCCCACCCATCAAAAAAGGGCGGCTCTCCGCACAGCAGCAGCATTCTCTTCATCTCTATGATACTCTTTTCCTGTTTCCTAGTGTTGCATGATGGGAGAAATAGCCTTCGTCCCCCGAGCGGTGCTCAGGGAATGGCCTAATTCGAAACTCCATTACCCGGCGTGCCTCGGGCCGGCTTCTCAGCCCACAAGCCGGAGGCCGGTTCCGGTTGCATCAGCGTGGGATCCACAGCGAAATGAGACTGTTCGTGAGCGAGGGCGCCCCTGGGACGCTGCCCGTGCTGGCCGCGGCTGGGAGGGCACAGGGCAGAGCGGAGCTGGTCATCAGCACCGTAGGCCCCGAAGGTAGTCGGGCTGGCGCTGGTGGGCGGCGGATGAGAGGGGCGCCACCGAAAACGCCGGACACCCAGTCCGCAGTTTTCTGCGCCCAGCACTAACCCCTGTCACTCACTCCCGGAAACTCCCTGCCTCATTATCCTTGGTCATCCCATGCCCTCGTCCTTCCCAGTCACGTCATTCATCCGTCACGTCCCTGATTACCCTCAATACTCCCTTCCCTCATCTCTAGCCTCCCCTCCTTCATCTTCTGGCACCCGGACTCACCCCAGTGAACTTCTTTCCCCTTTCTAGCTTTCTCCCACACCTGCCAGACAGCCCCCGCCCCCGACACACACACTCAACGCAAGAGTCACTCTCATTACTACCTCAGGCACCTTTTTCTTTTCTAGGAAACCTCGCACTCCTCTCCTAAAACACACACACACACGTTTTGGTTTACTCGTTTTCATTCTCAGTCAACTGTTTGGATGACTTTAGCAGTTCTCTTGCCAATCTTTTCTGTTAATTTTGTTCTTCCACTGTTACCAGGTCATTCTCAGATATCCTAGTTACTTTTAACTGCTCCACTTCTTGGCTGAAGCACTATCCCCATACCACCGCCTCCCCTCTGCAATCCCCATCTGTTCTTTCCAGCTGGTAGCCTCGGCTGAACACCTGCTGGTCTCCCCAGCTCATTTTGGACCCATCCCCTTTCAGTGGTCCTATCCTGGAACCACTGGGTTGAGACTGCCCATCTTCTTCCCTTTTTCCCTGAACAATGCAAAGTTGTCCTTCTAAGTTGACAAAGTGTTTCTTTTCTTTTTTCTGTTTTTCACCCATTTTTCTCTCCTGCATCAGAGCGTGTGGTCCCGTTTCTGACCCGGCCCAAGGTCCCTGTCTTGCAAATGGATAGTGGTGACTACCTCTTCTCTACTAGTGCAATCTGTAGGTCAGTATTGATGCTTGATGCAGGGAGGTGGCTGAATCAAATCAGGGCTTACTGCCCTCTGTGTGACCTTATATACAACCGTTGTTTCACTGTGGGGTGAGAATGGGCTAGACAAATGGGCCTCTCTAATTCCACCTTCTCTTGCGCTCTCTCTCTGACAGATACTTCTTTCTGTTATCTGGGTGGGAGCAAGATGACCTCACCAACCAGTGGCTGGAATGGGAAGCAACAGAACTGCAGGTAGGACTGAGACATGGGAGATGAGAGGCAGGCCCTTGCTCTGCATGGCCATCCTGACCTATGTCCCTCGCATTTTAGCCAGCTTTGTCTGCCGCCCTGTACTATTTAGTGGTCCAAGGCAAGAAGGGGGAAGATGTTCTTGGCCCCGTCCGGAGAGCCCTGACCCACATTGACCATAGCTTGAGTCGTCGGAGCTGTCCTTTCCTGGCTGGGGTAAGTTGGGCCTTGAGGTGGGGGGTTGGGAGAGACTATATTGTATAAGAATTAAGAAGGAGGACAGTATTCAGAGTGTTCAAGCCCCAATACTGCCACCGTCTAGAAGTGTAACCTTGAAAGAAATCATTAACTTTTCTAATTCTCTATTTTTTTAATCTTCGAAATGGGTATATTGGTACCCACCTCACTGGGTTGTTGTGAGGGTTAGGTGAGAGAATTTTAAACGCTTAACATAGTGCCCGAGTAGTAGGTGGTTAGGAAATATTAGATATTTTTATTGCTATTGGGAAAAAACTGAGTATCTCACCTGTGTACCTTTTTCTTTTTCCCCAACAAAGGAGACAGAATCTCTAGCTGACATCGTTTTGTGGGGAGCACTGTATCCATTACTCCAAGATCCAACCTACCTCCCTGGTGAGTGCTGTGCATATTACTTTACTCCTAGCCCCAACCTAGGAGCTTGGTATAAGGGTTATAGAATGGGCACTATATTGGTACCACTATGAGATATAGCTTGACATGGCAGCTATAACAGAAAGATGGTAAAGGGAACTAGGGAAGGCAACTGGAGAAACTTCACAAAGAAGAGGAGGAGGTCCACTCATGCCTGCCCATTCCCGGTCTTGTTGATTCCCTCTTTTCTCCCATGTCCACAGAGGAACTGGGTGCCCTGCACAGCTGGTTTCAGACACTGAGTTCTCAGGAGCCATGCCAGCGAGCTGCAGAGACTGTGTTGAAGCAGCAGGGTGTCCTGGCCCTCCGGCCCTACCTCCAAAAGCAGCCCCAGCCCAGCTTCCTTGAAGGGAGGCCAGTCAGCAATGAGCCTGAGGTTTGGAACAAACTAGAACAGTCCCCATGGAGCCTTAGTGCCCGAGGGAGGGTGGCTTGGAGAGGGACTTTGAGCATGGCCACTACCTCTTTCAGTTGTTGGAGAGTTTCTTTACTCTGTGGGCCCTGCTTCCCTGGTGAGGGATTCTATCCACTCTTCATAGGAGGAGGAGCTGGTCACCCTATCTGAGGAGGAGATCGCCATGGCTGTAACTGCTTGGGAGAAGGGCCTGGAAAGCTTGCCTCCCCTTCGGCCAAAGCAAAATCCAGTGTGAGTAGGCACAGATGAGTCGGGCTTGGTTTCTTAAGTGGAAGTTGATAAAATCAGCACCTGCCTGCCAGGTCCCCTTTGCTGCTGGCCTCTTTAATTTTCCATCTTCTTTTTATTCTCAGACCCATCTCTCTCTCTCTTTTTTTAAATTTTATTCTCTCTTGGCTTATAATTTTGGACACTCTGTCCGTCAGCCCCATCTGCACCCACATTTTAGTTATTTACCTGGTGATAGCATCTAAATCTGTTTTTCCAGTTGCGATCTGTACTCTGAACCTCAGACATATTTGTCAGATTATTTCCTGGAATCCTACACCTTCATAGGCATTACGTACTCAGCATGTCCAAAAGCAAACCAATTATCTTTCCTGTCAGCTTCTCTATCTCCTTCGTTCACTTACTTTAGCAAATAACCTCCCATCTTCCACCTAAGGATCCAAGCCAGAAATCTTGGTGTCATCTCCACTCTTTCCTCATGCCCTCTGTCTGTATAATTTATTCCATTACCAAGCCATTGATACCAACTCCTAAGTGCTCCTCGAATCCATCTCTTCTCCTCTTCCTCTTCACAGCTACTCCCTTACATCAGGCCTTACTACCTCTTACCTTTCTTCCTGCCACCACATACTTTGCACTGCCACTGGAATGACTACTTAAAGCTGCACGTGTTACCTCACCCTCCTTTCAAGAATTCTACAGATGGTTCATTTGTGTAGTTCACAAGACTTTTCAAAATATGGCCCCTGCCTGAGGCTTCATATTTGTCACTCTCCTGCTATACTAAGACAATACACACACACACACACACATTTTTCCATCAAAATGAAATATTTGTAGTTCTTAGATTGTTGTCATTTGATAAAGATTTGAGTGTCCACTCCTTGCTAGGCCCTATGTGTTGGATTTACAGAAGTGAATGAAACAGACAAGACATCTGCTCTCATGGAATTTTTTTTTTTTTTTTAAGAGAGGGTAAGGAAGGGAAAAAGAGAGGGAAAGAAACATCAATCAGTTGTCTCTCACACACCCCCAAACCAGGGACCTGGCCTGCAACCCAGGCTTGTGCCCTGACCTGGAATCAAACCAATGACCTTTCAGATTGCAGGCTGGTGCTCAACCCACTGATCTACACCAGCCAGGCCTCTCATGGATCTTTGAGTCTAGAAAAGTAGATAGTTACTTTAATAACTCACAAATATGTAATTACATGTTTAATAAGTCCTGTGAAGGAAAAGAACAGGATGCTATGAGAATAAATAATACGAGAGATTAACCTTTAGGCCTCTCTAAAAATTGATGTTTGAATTAAGACTTGCAAGATGAGTAGGAGTTAGCCAGGCAAGGCCTGAGGAGCAAGAGGGTTTAGCTCTTTTCTTCCTTCTCTTAAAAAAAAAAATTTATTGATGGGAGAGAGAGGAAGTGGAGGGAAAGAGAAACACTGATTTGTTTCACTTATGCATTCACTGGTTTATTCTTGTATGTGCCCTGACCGAGGATTGAACCCACAACCTTGGCGATTTGGGACGATGCTCTAACTAACTGAACTACCCAGCCAGGGCAGAATTTGGCCCTTTTTAAGGAATTGCTAAAAGGACAGTGGCTGGAGACTAGACAGTCAAGGGGCAGATTGATCAAGATGAGTTTTGAGAGGAAGGCAGGCCGACATACCATACTCTCACCTTGTTGTCTTTGCACATGCTGTTTCCTCTCCCTGAAGTGTTGTATCTTACCTAACTGGTGTACAGTCATTCCTTGAGTGACTTTATCATTTCCTTTTTTTTTTCTTTTTTTAAGATTTTACTTATTTATTTTTAGAGAAGGGAACGGAGGGAGAAAGAGGGAGAGAAACATCAATGTGTGGTTGCTTCTCGCGCGACCCCCACTGGGCACCTGGTCTACAACCCAGGCATGTGCCCTGACTGGGAATCGCACCAGCAACCCTTTGGCTCACAGGCTGGCTCTCAGTCCCCTGAGCCACACCAGCCAGGGCTCATTATCTTCGCTACAGAACCTGAGTGCTTTATTTTCTCGGAACTCTCATTCTCAAAATAACATTGTAATGATCTCTTTTCATGACTGTGTCCTCTAATCTGTCAGTTTATTAAAGGTAGAGGCTATCTCTTTACTTTTATATGGCCCAGTTTCTGACACAGGGCAAAGTTCGGTAGATACTGATAAAATTGGAATAAATTAATGATGAAAGTCTGTCCTTCGCTCATTTGCTCCTTTGCCCATTTTGAGTATTTCTTCAGTACCTACTGTGGATTCAGTTTTTACTCAGCACTTTGGAGGTAATAAAGAATAGGAGATAGACTTTTTCAGGCGTTTATATAGGCTAACATGTTTTAATGCATATGTAGAGGAGGAGACAATTGGCATTAAAGACCCTATAGCCAAACCAAACTGTCTTCTGTGCTCTTCTTTCTGACCAAAAGACATGCCCAGTGCACTGATCAAGCAAGTTCCTCCCCATTCTTGAGGCCCAGCTCAAGTGTTTCTGCCTCTGAGAAGTCTTCTCTTAATCTTAGGCTGGAGTTTGTGCTTGCCTTCCTTTGAACTCCTTTGGCACTTTGTACCTCTCATTGCACTGACTCCAGGCAGCAGTTATATAATAGACTGCAGTCCCCCAGAGGGCAGAGCCCTGGGTATACCTTTCTAACTGTCACAGGAGTGAGCACACTCACAATTAGGGAGAAGTTACAGGGTAACACAAAAGGAACACATAGTGTGCTGCCAAGCCTTCAGGGGCTTGGGACACAAGGGTGACTGAGTGGAAGGCCAGTCATCGGTGAAGGAAGGCTTTCCTGAAGGAGCTATTTTGAAACTGGGTTTCAGTGTCTAGTAATAGTAGGTTGAGAATGCTTGGAAAGATAAAGGCTTGGATGAGGTGTCAGTGCTAAAATGGGGTGGATACATGATGTGTGCAGCTGAGCTGTTGAGGATGATGAACCCTAAAAAGAGAATAAGTAGACCGAGTGGCTTCAGACAGCAAGGTGAGTGACGTGATTAGGAATGATCCTGGAAAAGTGGGGAGGAGAAGGTGGTTATGAAGGTGGTAGCTGGTGCCTGCTGTTTTGAGTCAGGCCGTGAGAAATGACTGACACGGGCTAGAGAGGGGAATCTAGGGTGGTCAGTAGTAAGGATTTCAGGTAGTGACTAGAAATTATATTAGCATAGCATCTGGGAAGAAGGGAAGAGGTCAGCGCTGGGAAAGTCCTTGGTTGGCATCGGAGTCTGGGAGTAGTGAGTGATGGTGATTGGACAGAGCCTTGGGAGAGTTTTGTCCATACCTGGAAAGTAGGAGCCTGAGAATGAGCTAATGGAAAAGAAACAGTCATAAGAGTAAAGTGGGCCAGCGGTCAGTGTTGGAATGTGGCTCTTTAGGGGCAGTACACAAGGCTTCTTTGCTGCAGGCAGGTCCTGTACCCTTACAGTAGGGGATCATAGGGCTTTTGGGGAAAATTATGGTCCTGTAGATTCTTTCGAGGAAAGACTCCAGGTATACATGACCCAAGACAGTAGACCAGATCTGTATCTGGGTATCCAGTGCACTTTTGGTCCCTCTTGACCCTCACATCTCCCCAATGGCCTGTTCTCTTCCTTCCTTACCAGGTTGCCTGTGGCTGGGGAAAGGAATGTGCTCATCACCAGCGCCCTTCCTTATGTCAACAATGTCCCCCACCTTGGAAACATCATTGGTTGCGTGCTCAGCGCTGATGTCTTTGCCAGGTGGAGCCAAGAGCTGTGGGAGAGACCTGAGGAAGCAGTGGGCCCCAAGGAATGGGATGCCTCAAGGGTGCAGGCTGGAGGGGTCCTGGGGACATGGGGAGGGGCTGAGATGCACCCCGCCACACACACACACACACACCATCACCATATTCTCTTCAGGTACTCCCGCCTCCGCCAGTGGAACACCCTTTATGTGTGTGGGACAGATGAATACGGTACAGCAACAGAGACCAAGGCTATGGAGGAGGGCCTCACCCCCCAGGAGATCTGCGACAAGTACCATGTTATCCATGCTGACATTTACCGCTGGTTTAATATCTCGTTTGATATTTTTGGTCGTACCACCACTCCACAGCAGACTGAGTAGGTTTTCTCTAATCAAGCAGAAACGGAGGGTGAGGGCAGGGGCTGGGGCTGGGGACCATGAGAATATCCTGCAGACAGAAGAACCAAGATGGCTGTCTAGGCACTCCCCTTAAACGTAGGATATGAAATTGCCCTGAAGTGTATTCCATGCCATATTAAGGGGACTTGATGTGTACTGGAACATGACTAGGGACTAAAGGAACAGCTGAGGGAGGGAAAAGTCAGGATGTAGACTCATGGGAAGTATGCCATCCCTCTACCACGTCTCTTCCCTGGCCGCCCCAGAGTCTGAGGACATTCTCTCTCACTCCTATGTGTGTTTATAGCAAATATGCTCTTTTTTCTTTTGCCTGATATTCATCCTTATAAAACCTCTACATAGTAGACAGGCTTTCAGTTAATAGTGCTGTGTGGTTTAATAGCTGGACTGATTGAATTTTAACTTTTAGGACATAGTAAAATTACAGAACAGCACAATCCTGTCCTTTTGGAGATTTTTGCTAATGAACAATACAGAACAGATAGTCTGTATTTAACAAAGAAACTCTGAAGTGTCGAGGGAAGAGGTTGTATGAGGAGTTGCGGAATATGTGTGAGAGGTCCAGGGTCAAACTCCCTAAAGATGACTAGGGAGTTTGCCTTTGCCTGGAAGGGCCTTCTGCCTGATTTCTTTGGCATTTGGACCAAATGCCAAATGCCTTTGGGTCCTAAGTGGAGTAGCAGTGAGGGGGGGTGTGCCACTTCCTCTGACTTTTTGACCTCTCCCTCCCCTGTGCCTTGCTCACGTCACCAGAATCACCCAGGACATCTTCCAGCGGCTGTGGAACCGAGGTTTTGTGCTTCAAGATACTGTGGAGCAACTGCGGTGTGAGCGTTGTGCCCGCTTCCTGGCTGACCGCTTTGTGGAGGGCGTGTGTCCCTTCTGTGGCTATGAGGAGGCCCGGGGTGACCAGTGTGACAAATGTGGCAAACTCATCAATGCCATTGAGCTCAAGGTGAAAGGAGGGTCTTATGGGAGCCCAGAAGGAGGCAATCTCTATTTTTTAAAAAAAAGATTTTAATTAATTTATGTTTTAAGGTTAGATTTTATTTATTTTTAGAGGGGAAGAGAGAAAGAAAGAGAGGGAGAGAAACAGTGATGTGAGAGAGAAACATCAGTCAGTTGCCTTTTGTAGGCACCCCGAACAAGGACCAAACATGCAAACCAGGCATGTGCCCTGACCAGGAATTTAATCAGTGACCTTACATTTTGTGGGACAACGCCCAACTAACTGAGCCACACCAGCCAGGGTGACAATCTCTATTGTTAAGGGACTCCCATTCAGGAATTTTGGTTTAGCATTCAAGACCTTTCACCAGTGGTTCTTTCTACTACATCTCAACAACTCATTCAGCTCATTGGATAACTATTAAATGAACATTTACTATGTGCTTAGCACTGTGCTAGGAAATTGAGTTTCTACTTCCCTACTTTTGCTCCTGCTTCAGACCACCTGATCTACATTTGTTTAGTTCCTGCTGTCTTCCATAAATACTGTCTCCTCTTCTATTCCATGTTTACTTATTTGTTACTTTACTCATTCAACAACTATTTTTGAGTCCTTTTAATAGGGTAGTCTCAGTTCTAGGCGTTGAGGATATAGCCGTGAACAAGACAAACTTATTTAGTGTGGGGAGGAGCCTAAAGACAAGAATATAATTACAGAATAAACTGCCAGGAAGATGTGATAGAGATTTCTGGGGGAAAATTTAAGGTGAATGATTAGGGAAGGCATCTCAAAGGAGGTAACAATTGAACTGAGAGTTTAACTGAAAAATGAGAAGGAGCAACCTAGGCAGTGGGTGAGGTTAAGAGTGTTCCAAGCAGAAGGATAAGGAAATGCAAAGGCTCAAGGCAGCAAGAAGCTAAAAGGCGGAATTGAAAAGGCCAGTGTAGCTAGAGGCAGATTTAACGGGGGCACGTGCCTTGGGCCCCGACTTCTGAAGGCATGTATTTTTATTTTCCCTGTCTCCCTCTTTTTTTTTTTTTTAAAGGGCCCAATGTTTTCTTCTGCACCCGGGGCCTCAACCAACCTCAATCTGCCTCTGAGTGTACTGTAGCATAGTGAGTGAGAGGGAGGGTGGATTGAGACGAGGTCAGATTACCAGGGCCTAGTAAGCCCTTGCAGGAGTTGAATGGCAAGCTGCTCAGTGGAAAATGGATGGGAGGGAAGCATGAAAGTGGGGAGACCAGTTTGGAGGCTAGAGTGGTAGCTCTGAAATGGGATGATGTTGGCTTGGACTAGGTTATATCAGTAGAAATGGGAAAAAAATAAAGGACTTGAGATCCATTGTGGAGGCAGCCTCTAGAATTGGATAGACTGGAATTCAGGGTGAGGGGGGAAGTCAAGAATATGCTGACTTGTAAGATTTTGACTTGAGTAGCTTAGGTAGATGGTAGTACCATCTATGAACATGCGTGTCATTGGATGAAGAATGGGCTTTCTGGTAGAATGTGTGAATTTGTTAAATTTGAGATGCCTCTTAGACACCCTAGGAGAGGTTTGGTAGGCAGTTGAATATAGGCATGCAGAGTTCAGAAGAGGTCCTGAGAGAGTTATAATTTCTCATCTTCAAAAATCCACTTGGAGGCTTTCATTGATTAGCCCCACCTACCTGTTTACTCCTTTAGTCATCACCTTTCTGGGTTTTTATAGTCAATTTGTACCATGAAAATAAGTATTTCTTTTTGTTTTGTATAGTTCTGCACTTTTTCCCCATGCAGAGACCTGTATGTCTTCTCTTCTGTCATTCCGGCCTCCCCTCACACAGTTGTATATAGTGTAGGCCTTAGAGGATGCTTTTTTGCTATTCTCTGGAGTGATAGGACAAAGACATGATACTCTGAGTAGCAAATGTTATGCGATGTAGACCTGAGTCTCCAAGTTCACAGAAGACCCAGGCAGTTAAGTTGTCTGAGTGTGAGCATAAAGCTAAGCTAGAGGGCAGATTGGGGAGTTCATCCCGCTGTGTTCCCCCCCTTGCCTGGACAGTTCATCATGACCTGAAGTCCTTATCCTGAGTATCCCATGTGGGGTCACCCCTTCTCTTGAATTTCCCTTCACAGAAGCCTCAGTGTAAAGTCTGCCGATCATGCCCTGTGGTGAAATCCTCTCGGCACCTGTTTCTGGACTTGCCCAAGGTAAGTGGGCCCGTCTCTCAACTTGGTCTGCATGACCTCATCTACCCCTCTCTGCCTCAGCCACAAATCTATTCCCAGTCACTCTCAAATGTTTATAATTTCCATTTAAAAGTTATACAAATAAGTAACAAATGAATGGCATAAAGTGAAAGGCCTAGGCCCACTAAACCCCAGGGTGCTTACCAGAGGTGTTTTCTAACATTCTTTTTTTTTTTTTAAATTTTCAAGATAAATTTATTAACATTTCAGTGCTTCACATTTTTTAAAATTGATTTTAGAGAAAGAAGAAGGGGAAGGATGGAGGGAGGGAGAGAGAGAGAGTGAGAGAGAGGAAGAAAAACCGGTCAATTCGTCATTCCACTTGTTTATGTACTCATTGATTGATTCTTGTATGTGCCCTGACCGGGGATCAAACTGGCAACCTTGACATATCAGGATGATGCTCTAAACAACTGAGCTACCCAGCCAGGACAGTGCTTTATGTCTTTAAATTTGTTCAATTTTCCAGTGGAAGCAACAGAATTGTGGTTCAGTTCTTAGATGAAATTTGTTAAAACTTCTTGAGATACTCATATAATTGTTAAGCCCACTTGTTTTGAGGTGAAACACAGTAAATCTGAAAGACTGGATCAAGTTTCTCTTGTTTACCTTAAAGGTTACCTATAAAATTTTAATTTAAAGCATTATTTTTAAATATATAACATCAGCATGAAATTTGGGCTATTTTCCCTGGAAACATATGAGGTCTGTCCAGAAGGCATCCAGCCATGTAATGTAAAAAATAGAGATATTTATTGAAGAAGATACAAGATACAAGAAACGTTGTACATAGGACAATGACGCCTCAGTCCCCTTCAAAGTAGGTACCTTGCGACCTCACCAGTTCTCTCAGTTGCCATCAGCTGCCCTGTCTTATTTTCCTGAATCTCAGTGATGGTCTAAAATCTCTTTCTTTTCAAAGGTGATTTTAGTTTTGGGAAAAGTCAGAAGTCTCAGGGCACCAAATCTGGACGATAGGGGGCCTGAGTCACCTGAGTGTTTTGATGTTTCACCAAAAAACTCTGCATGAGACCTGATGCATGAGCAGGGACATTGTCATGATGAAGCTGCCAATCACCACCTGCCCATAGCTGCGGCCTTCTGAATCATCTGAATATTTTCCATGGAGGAATATTCAAGCTTAATGGAAAATTTGATGCAGACTCGTTGCTCTACTTGCTCAGTTATTTTGAATGCAATGGGCAAACAGTACACATGCACACTCAGTGGCATCTACCGCCCCCACTGACTAGTACAGTGAATTGTCATTGTTTATGCATGTTCATTCCAGTTCACTGTCCTTGGCTGCCATGTTAGGTCAATGTCATGCAAACTATTCTCATTGTGTAAACAATGGCTGGACTTTTTCTGGACAGATCTCATATGAAATAGACTTCCTCCTTCCAAAGGAAGAAATATCTTCTGCCCTGGCGGGTCTGGCCCAGTGGATTGAGCGCAGGCCTGCGAACCAAAGGGTCGCAGGCTCGATTCCCAGTCAGGGCACATGCCCAGGCTGTGGGCCAGGTCAGGTCCCCAGTAAGGGGCATGTGAGAGGCACATCGATGTTCCTCACCCCCTCCTTCTCCCTCCCTACCCCTCTATCCAAAATAAATAAATAAAATCTTTAAAAAAGAAAAAAAAATTTTTTTTAATCCTCACCTGAGGACATGCTTGTTGATTTCAGAGAGATGGGAAGGGAGGGAGAGAGAGAGAGAGAAAAACATTGATGAGAGAAACACCAATTGGTTGCCTTTCAAACATGCCCTGACCAGGGACCAAACCCAAAACTCAGGTACATGCCTTGACTGGGAATTGAACCCTCAACCATTCATTTTACAGGATAGTGCTCTAACTGAGCCACACTGGCTAGGGCAGACAAATTCTTTTTATTTTTTTCCAGAAACTTCACTCAGTATATTTCTTTAAGAAGTCAAATTTCATATGTCTGGGAAATGGGGTACAGAATATGCTCAAAACTAAAAAATATTAGCTAAAAAAGTATTTAACTTAGAAATTACAAAAATAGGAGACATCAATCAAATATATTCTATACCAATCATACACTAGTTTTTTAATGATATAAAATATACTTACAGAACTTTAGTATCAGCATAAAATAACTATATAGCTTGGAATGGGTCGGGGGACCTTGTTTTTCAGTCTTTGATTGAGTTCTGTGTAAATAGAATTTTACTATTAACAACTATTTGGTATAAAAGGTAGTCATATTCAAGTGTTTAGGAAGACCCTGAGATGTTAGAAAAGAGATGTATCAAAATAGGTTCCTTAAATGGCATTAATAATTAAATGCATTAAATATAATTAAATGGCATTAAAATATTAGAAGTAGTAACAATTACCAAATACTGATATTAGTATTTACCAAAGTACTGAAGAAGTGAAAACGTTAGAGAAATAATACTTTCAGGCTAGAATGGGGAAAAAAGTTTTGGATAAAATTTAAAGTACTTACTGATCATTAAGAAACAAGTGGATCTATGAAATAGTAATTCTTCCAAATGGAGCACATAGCTGTAGGTAAATAATTTTATCGGCAGGCAATTTACTGCATTTAAGGAAAAATATGGTCACTTGCAGGGAACCCTTGATTTCTTATTTGTCTGAGGGCCTTTCAACTTCCCTGGCCCCCTTTCGATGAAGGAAGGTGAAAGCTGACTTGAGTGTGCCATCGCCACTCTGTTGCGAATAGCAAAGGAAGGTGAACCACAGAAAATCATGGAGTCCAGTGTAAGCCGTTCTCCACTGAACAGGAACAAGGCTAAAGTTGGTCAGCTGTACAAAAGACCAGTACATCAGACCACTCATATGTATTACAGAATTTCTGTTTCAGGTCCAAATATATGTGTCCTTTCCCTGGAGGATACACATACTGGTGTAGAAGGCTGAGATGGCCACCGGCGTGTTCACTGCTTGGTCGCACAGGACCTTGGTCAGGATGGCGCGCGGCATGCGGCCCAGGAGCGTGTGCTCCAGCAGGCTCTGTCGCACGTAGTTGTAGTTGGCGTGGAAGACCACGGCCACGGTGGCCACGCACCGCATCTGTCTGTCGCCAGTCGGCCAGGCCACCACTTAGCCGCTGCTGCAGTGCCTCGCCTGCCAAGCGGAACACCCTGTAAAGCAAAACATTTGGGAGCCAGGGGTAGTGTACAGTTGCACATGGCAGCACCCACCACCAGCCCGCTGTGCCATGCGGTGGGCGCCTGCCTGCCACCGCCTCCGTCCCCGCACTCCCGACCCCATTCATTTTTCTCTATGTGTATTCAGTAATATCGTGTGCATATCAATGAACTGTACATGTATGTCCTCTTTGCTCTTAAATATTTCAATGTGTGTTTACTAAAAGACATTCTTGCATAACAACAGTACAGTTAACTTCAAGAAATTTAACATTGACATAGTCGTCTACCACCCATATTCCAGTTTTGTCAATTATCCCAGTAATATTCTTTATAGCATTATTTTTTTCTTTAGTACAGACACTAGCTCAGGATCATGTATTGCATTTAGTTTTTATGTACCTTTAGTTTCCTTTCATCTGAAACAGTTCCCCAGGCTTTCATGTTTATGACATTATGGTTTTAAGGTTGCAGGCCCTGACCCCCTTTTTAAGTAGAATATTTCTCATTTAAAAAAAAACTTTTTTAGAGAGAAACATCGATTTGTTCCACTTATACATGCATTCATTGGTTGATTTAAAAAAAATATTTTACTTATTTTTAGAGAGAGGGGAAGTTAAGGAGAAAGAAGGAGAGAAACATCAATGTGTGGCTGCCTCTCGCGCTATGCCTTCTGGGGACCTGGCCCACAACCCAGGCATGCGCCCCGACTGGGAATCGAACTGGTGACCTTTCCGTGCATAGGCTGGCACCCAATCCACTGAGCCACACCAGCCAGGGCCATTGGTTGATTCTTTTATGTGTCTTGACGAGGGATGGAACCCACAGTCTTGGCATATTGTAACAACGCTCTAACCAACTGAGCTACCCAGCCAGGGGCATATTCCTCATTTTGGATTTGTTGGGTGTTTACTCGTGATTAGATTCAGGTTACGCATCCTCCGTTGGAATGCAAAAGTGATATCATACCCTTTCCAGAGGCACATGATGGCCAATCTCCCCTCATTGGTGATGTTCATTTTGTTTAGTCAAGGTGTTACTCAGTTTCTCCAATGTATAATTATTTTCCTCCTGGCAAGTTATAAGCAGTCTGTGGGAATGCACTTTAAGACAATGCAAATGCCTTGATCTTTATTGAAAGCCCATTGTAAATTTAGCATCTTTTATTATTTAATCATTCTTACCCAAACCAGTTTTCATTAAGATTTTTCAACCTTTTCACTTCCTCCAATTTATCCTCCTTCATTCATTGATTTATTATTTATCTATTAACAGTGTGGACTTAGAGATTCCTATTTCTTTTCAATGGTTTATAATTCATACTTGTCTTAAATTATTTTCATGTTCAAATTGCCCCTTACTTGTCCAGTGGGAGCCTCTTCAAGTGTGTTTCTGTGTTTTTGAGATCTCCCACCATTTTTAAAGCACTTCTTTATTTCCTGGCATAACAAGATATCCTGGATTCATCTTGTTCTAACTTTAGAATCAATCTTTTCTCTGCAAAGCCCTGGTTTATTTTGGGAGGGAATAGTATTAAAGAATAAATTTAGGTGTGCTCATTACTACTGGGGTGCCTTTACTTCTAGGCTCTTTCAGCACAGGGAGTTAGGCATTTACTTTAGGTTCATTCAGACAGCTACAATTCCAGTCCAGCCCCATAGGGGTTTTCTTCCCTTCCCCTCATTTTGTATTAGTGTCACCCTTATTTCACAGTAAGTACCACAGTGCCCAGCAACATTTACTCATTTGCTCTTTCTTACATTACACTTAAAATTTCAGAATTGCTTCACCCAGACCTCTTCCAAAAAACATACTAAAAAGAGTTTAGAGTTTGTTGGCAGTGGTGTTCTTTCCACCAACTGAGGGTATTTAATCAATAATATGTTCAAAATTGTCTTAGCTTAGTTTTTTTCCCCCTTCAGTGTGGTTATGTTGCTGAAATAATAAGTTTGGTTAATTTGCTTTTAGTTTTTTTCCTCTCATACTTGTCAATTTAATTTTCTGAATATGTAGAAATCAATATACTCATAAAAATCAAAACTACACAAAAGGTTGTACTGAAAGAAGTGTCATACACATCTCCTATAGGCGATCAACTTTGTTTTCTGATTTATTCTTAGTTTACTTTTGTAAAGATAAGCTTATATATGTGTATATATATGTATATATATATATATGACATGTGTGTGTGTGTATGTGTGTATATGTGCCCCTCCCTTTTCTTTCAAGATTTTATTTTATTTTTAGACAGATGGGAAGGGAGGGAGAAAGAGGGAGAAAAACATCAGTGTGGTTGCCTCTCATGTGCCCCCTCCTGGGCACCTGGCCCACAACTCAGGCATGTGACCTGACTGGGGAATGGAATTGGCGACCCTTTGGTTCACAGGCTGCCACTCAATCCACTGAGCTACACCAGCCAGGTGTTTTTTCCCCTTCTTATACAAAATATAGCATATTGCATACTCTCTTTTGCATTTTGTCTTTCGCCTAACAGTATGTTCTGGAAATCACTCCATATCACTTCATAGAACTCATCCTTTTTTCTTTTTCTTTTTTTCCTAAATAGCTGCATAGTACTGCATTTCTGTAGGTTCCATAGTTTATTTAACCAGTTTTCTGTGTTCTCCATTTTTGTAGTTTGCAGTACGGCAGGTCCTTGAATAATGTTTTGTTCTGTGTTGTTTTGTTATAAGGTTGATGAGATGCCGTAGGAATTTAACTCTTGTTTATATCAATTAGCCTGTGGTAAAATTGGTTTTGTTATGTTGTTTCACTTAAAGCTGCAGAACCTATTGATTTTAAGTGAGGACTTAACTGTATTTTGGAATTACAAATGATTTTTGCAGTGGATAACCTTGTGTATTTTTTTTTTTAATTGCTGGAAGTGTATCTTCAGTTTAAATTCCTTAAAGTGATCACTTGCTGTGTCAAGGGTAAATGTGTATGTAGTCAAATTTTCCTCAATAGGTTTTGTTCCATTTTTGCATTCCCACCAGCAATCTAAGTGTGTCTATTTCTTCATAGCCTTGTCAACAGAGTATATTGTCAGGCTTCAGAAACTATGATACAAGCTTGTTTTTAAAATTGCAGTTGGAAGTATATGGTATAAAAGTGGATGTTCCTCATAATCCCATCTGAGAATAAAGCACTAGTATATATGTTCCTTCAAAAATATTTTTGAGCTTATTTTAGTCTATGAATTAACATTTATTTTTGTAGTAATAGGATTATACCATTTATTATTGTTTTGCAGTTTGCTTTATTTAACGAGTAATGAATCTTGGAGATTATATATATATATATATACACACACACACACACATGCCAGTTACATATAATCCTACCTTATTATTTTTAATGGCTTTATAAGTATTTTATTGTATTGATGCACCAGATTTCTTTAAACTCTACTGAACCATGAAAATTAGTTTTTTTTTTTTGCTATGATGAACAGTGCATTTCTTTATATACACACCTATACACGCTTGTGTGAATATTTGTTGAAAAAATTTCTAGAAGTGGAATTGCTATGTCAAAGTCTTGAATCTTAATTTTCATGTTATATTGCCAGACTACTCCAAAAAGGTTGTACACATTTATCATTACGCACACCATGTATGAGACTTTTCTAGAGTAGCCTTCTGTCTCCGCCATTTCAGCTGGAAGACCAGCTTGAGGAGTGGTTGGGGAAGACGTTGCCTGGCAGTGACTGGACACCCAATGCCCGGTTCATCATTCGTTCTTGGCTTCGGGATGGCCTCAAGCCACGCTGCATAACCCGAGACCTCAAATGGGGAACCCCTGTACCCTTAGAAGGTTATGAGAACAAGGTAAGAATCCCATGCTTTGCATATACCTTGTAGTATTCAGCCTGGGGTTGAGACCCTGGGCTAGCATGTTGACTATGTCTTGTTTCAGCCTGAGACCTTGGGTTGGTGAGGTTTTCCCAATTTTTTTAAACTAAATTTATTGGGGTTACATAGGTCAATAAAATTATATAGGTTTCAGGTGTGTTTCTAATGTTTTTATCCTGCCTCTCTCCTCTTGACCATCCAGGTATTCTATGTCTGGTTTGATGCCACTTTTGGATACCTGTCCATCACCGCCAACTACACAGACCAATGGGAGAGATGGTGGAAGAACCCAGAGCAAGTGTGTAGTTCTTGGTTAGCCTGTCTATGGGGAGGATACCCGTGTGTGTGTGTGTGTGTGGTGGAGGGGAGGCGGTGTTAGGGTTGGGTATCTGATCTTTCTCTGGTCTTTGAAGAAGGTCTCAGAAGCTCTGCCTTCCAACTATGTTCTATAGGTGAACCTCTATCAGTTCATGGCCAAAGACAACGTTCCCTTCCACGGCTTAGTCTTTCCTTGTTCAGCCCTAGGAGCTGAGGACAACTACACCTTGGTCAGCCATCTCATTGCTACAGGTACCTTAGACTAGGAATATCCCTAGGGAATGACACTGAGGCAATACTTGTAAGGTTTTGGAAAGGTGCTAGGTCTTGAGTTAGGAGATGAGATAGGAAATAATTTAAACATGAGAACTCAACCCAAAAGGAAACAAGAACCTGAAGAAAGCAGGAGTCCGAAGCTAAAACTTTGTAATGGGTCGAAGCAAAGTGGGGAAAGGCCAGAATGCAGAGGCAGGATCTCCTAAGTTCTCTGCAGGCCAGCTACTCAAGAAGTGTTGCTGGACACCCATAGTTGAGTTCAGAGGAGAAGAAAGGAGAGTTAGTAGGTCAGAGAGGGAAGGATGTGATTTGAGCAGATGGTTCTCTTTCATTCTCTTTCTCTATCCAGAGTATTTGAATTACGAGGATGGGAAATTCTCAAAGAGCCGGGGTGTAGGAGTGTTTGGGGACATGGCCCAGGACACAGGGATCCCTGCTGACATCTGGCGCTTCTATCTGCTATACATTCGGCCTGAGGGCCAGGACAGTGCCTTCTCATGGACAGATATGTTACTAAAGAATAATTCTGAGCTGCTTAACAACCTGGGCAACTTCATTAATAGGTAGGACTTGGTGAGACATCGTTCAGCAGATGAACTGGGGTGGGGCTAACTCTGCTCCATGAAGTTGGAGAGATGGGAATGCAGAGGTGCCTAGTGAATGGGCAGAAGCTGGGAGGGATGGGGAGGACTACGTGGAAAGAGGATTTCTACCAACTGAGACTTGCTCCTAGAACATAGTAGGCTATGTATGCCTGGGAGAAGTTGGCTGTAGAGATATGATTTATCAAAGTTGGTCAAAAAGCTTTGCAAATTGTTCTCTTTTTAATATTTGTAGAATTGGAATTGCGTTCTTGAAAAAAAAAGTTCACTTGGAGACTATTGAAAAGTTTGGCTGAAGAAAGATTTTATTTTAGTGTAGGGGTAGCCTTATGCTGTACTTTCTGGAGTTGTTATTTTTGCTCACATTTCATTTTTAGTCCCTACATTAGCTATTCTGCAATCTATGTAAGTATCCTTCATGGCTACCTACCCTTTCTGGTTTGGTTATTAACTGCATTTGACAGATAGTCCCTACTAGCCCAGGCTGGTGTGGCTCGGTGGATTGAGTGCTGGCTTGTGAACCAAAGGCGCGCCGGTTCAATTCCCAGTCAGGACATATGCCTGGGCTGTGGGCTGGGTCCTGGGTAGGGGATGCTCAAGAGGCAACCACACATTGATGCTTTCCTCCCTCTTTCTTCCTCCTTTCTTCCCTAAAAATAAAACCTTTAAAAAAAAAAGTTCCTACTAGAGTTTTTGATGGCAATTTACATATATTTCTACTTGATCATTCTATTTTTTATTTTATTTATTTATTTATATTTTTATTTATTTTTTAGACAGAGGGGATGGGAAACATCAATGTGTGGTTGCCTCTTGCATGCCCCCTATTGGGCACGTGCCCTGACTGGGGAATTGAACTGGCAACCCTTTGGTTCACAGGCTGACTCTCAATCCACTGAGCTACACCAGCCAGGGCTGAGTGTTGATTTTTTAAAAATAAAACAAATGGTTGCTTACCTTTATCAGGTTTCTTTAAACAAGGGGTATCTGTATGTGAAATGTCTGTTATGTTTATGTCCAGAGCCACATTCTTAGGGGAGAGAATGAGGAATCACTTTGTTAAGCTTTGCCTTGTAGCTTGAGGGAGCCAGGAGGTATCAGTTCTGAGAGAATGCAGAAATTATGAAAATCAGGTCAAAGTTAGATAAGGAGAATGGAAAATAACTTCTCTTTCTCTCTCCCCTCTCCTCTACTCCTATCAAGAGCTGGGATGTTTGTTTCTAAGTTTTTTGGGGGTTATGTGCCCAAGATGGTGCTTACCTCTGATGATCAGCGCCTGCTGGCCCATGTCACTCTGGAGCTCCAGCACTATCACCAGCTACTAGAGAAGGTTCGGTAAGTAATCTACACCCGTATCATCTCAGTGATCCGCTGGCATGTTGAAAATCCAACACTGGTCCCTCTAGGACCTTACACCTTGGCCTGCCTCTCCTCTTCCCAGGATTCGGGATGCATTACGCAGTATCCTTACCATCTCTCGTCATGGCAACCAATACATTCAGGTGAATGAACCCTGGAAACGGATTAAAGGCAGCGAGGCTGACAGGTTAGTAAGGAAGTAGGATTGGCTACAGGGATCAAGTATCTGGTAGGCTGTGTTCTCTTGGAGGTCCTGACTAGTATTTCTTTTTCCTTAGGCAGCGGGCAGGGACAGTGACAGGCTTGGCAGTGAATATAGCTGCTTTGCTGTCCATCATGCTCCAGCCTTACATGCCTACGGTTAGCTCTACCATTGCTGCCCAGCTGCAGCTCCCACCTCCTGCCTGCAGTATCCTGCCCACAGACTTCCTGTGTACCTTACCAGCAGGACATCAGATTGGCACAGTAGGTCTCTGAGGATCAGAAGAGCCAGTCTCTCTTAAAATTCCTACTTTTG
The DNA here is from genome assembly GCA_004026545.1 of Mormoops blainvillei. Lineage (NCBI taxonomy): Eukaryota > Metazoa > Chordata > Mammalia > Chiroptera > Mormoopidae > Mormoops > Mormoops blainvillei. The sequence goes on from PVJD01000422.1 coordinate 111,373, forward strand.
CCATGCTGCCTTTGGAGAGGGTCCGAGAACTTACTTTGGGCATGGGACTCTCACAGCTATTCTCTGAAACCCTTCTGCACTCCTCTCCATTCTGTACTGAGGCTTGTTTCTGACATAAATATTGACTCACAAGCCCAGTATTTTCTGTTGCCCGTATTTCATTGTCCTTCGTGCCAGCATCCAGTAGCTGGCACATGAAACTGATATAACAGATGTTTGAAGTAACACCATGGTCACCTGGTCTCCATGTTAACAGGCTATGCATCAACCTAGCATCATTAAATAGCCGTCTTGCATTCTATTAATACTTTGGGTTTTCATAGTGACTGTCAGGGTTTTTTTCGGGATTCTTCACTGAAATCAGCAGGTATTTGTTCAGTGTTACTCACATTCTTTCTAAAGATTTAGAGTCCCTGAATGTCAATGATTGGGGTTGGAGAGGCCCTCTGTATAGTCTGGTAGTTTACACCTTATCAGTGAATGATCCTGGAATTCTTTTTTTTTTATAGGTCAGTCCCTTGTTCCAAAAACTGGAAAATGACCAGATTGAAAGTTTGAGGCAGCGCTTCGGTGGGGGCCAGGTGAGAAAACTAGATCGTGCTCTCACGTAGCAGCAGCCAGTGTCATCTCCTCAGTGTCCCTAAGTAGTCCTCACTTACCACTTTCTATCTTTTGGCCCTCTACTTCTTCACTTATAGTTTTTATTTCCTGTCTTAGATGGAAGAGTCTTTGGCATTAAAGGTAATCACTTTCCCTGAGATGTTATATAAAACTTGAGATCAGGGGCTATTTATGGTAGCAGGTGATAACTCTGTTGTTGTTTTTCCAGGCAAAAGTATCCCCCAAGCCAGCAGCTGTAGAGACTGTGACAACAGCTGGCCCGCAGCAGATACAAGAGCTGATGGACGAAGTGACAAAACAGGTATGAAGCTTGAACCCAGTGGGTGAGACTAGAAAACTTGAATCCTACATAGGTCCTTTCTGTTCTCACTATTGTTATTCCCTCACCCCCTCCCTCTGCTTTTAGGGCAACATTGTCCGAGAACTGAAAGCACAAAAGGCAGACAAGAACCAGGTTGCTGCAGAAGTGGCTAAACTCTTGGACCTGAAGAAGCAGTTGGCTCTAGCTGAGGGGAAACCCCTTGAAACCCCTAAAGGCAAGAAGAAAAAGTGAAAGTGAGAGCTTGGCTCATAGAGTCACTTTAATGGATATGGACAGTAACAAATAAATGCAATCTCTATATACATGCTGAGACCCTTTCTTCTTGTCTACCTCGAGCTTTCCCCTACAATAGGTATGGGATCGAGAGTCACATCATTGACAGTGATGAGATGGTTAGTAGCCACGTCTAGGAAAGGATGGTACTGGCCCGAGGGGGAAGTAACGGTCCCACGTGTTCATGCTTGGTGCAGATTGACCATTCGGTCAATTAGAGCTCGGCGAGTTGCCTCCACTTCTCTGGTCAGGCGCTCAATTTCCTGCTTGAGCCGTTCATTCTCTTCAGCTAACTGTGCCGCTTTCCTTTCATTCTCTTGTTCTTTATCCTTCATGCGTTGCTTTCCAGCCCGGGCTGGGGACTGACCACTCCGTTTCCGTTTCCTGGATATTCCTTGGTCTTCTTCCTCCTCCTCCTGAGCCAGGGAGCTCTGACTGGAATCTGGAGAGCGAGGGCTCTGGGAGGTGCCTGTGACCTCTGCTGGTCCTGGTTCCTCAGTCAGCCAAGCCAGAGAGGCAGGGTCGAGAGTGGTGAAGGTTTTTGATTCTTCCTTCCAAGGGAATGAGAAAAGGTAGACACTTTAGTTGAGAAGGGAAGATGAACACCGCCCCCTAGATTTAGAAGTAGCATTCTCACCTCCTCATTTCCAGGGGGTGAGACATAGGCACCCCCGTTTTCATCTGAGGACAATACTTCCTGCAGGTCCTCATACCAGGCTTCCAGTTCCCAGCTGGACAGCGTCCCGAAGGAGAAAGGCAAAGACTCAGCTGCCATTGCTGCAGCTCTATCAGGCTCTGGAAAAGGATATACTCGGGATAGTGGCGGGGGCGGGGATGATGGATGGAACAAGCACCTCAAAACAGTCAAACAGTCTGCACCACTGGCTGGCAAATTGGCTTGCTGCCTGTTTTTGCAGTAAAGTTTTATTAGAACATGGCCGCATCTATTACTGATTTACATATTTTTCATGGCTACTCTTATGCTACAACACCGGAGATGAATAGTTGTGATGGAAACTGTGTGGCCCTCCATATCTAAGATATTTACTATGTGGCCCTTAATATTTACCAATCTCTGGTCTATACTAATATTCCTTCTTTGCTTTTGCCCAGCACTTAAAGCAGCAGGTGCATGGATATACATTCTTATGGGATCCTGGTAAGTTAGCTGCCCCAAGGAACTCCATTCATAGTTTCCAGGAGTAATTACCACGCCATTTGTGCTCCTTTCTCCTGTGTGGGTAGTCCTATGGGTTAGTCTAACCTTGATGGGGCTTGAAGTGTGGTAAGACAAACTAGTCATCTTTCTTGGGGTTAACTGCTTACTCAGAGCCAGCTTTCAATTAGGACATACTCTAAGAATAGTGATTTGGTCACCTTGTTATAGGCAGGCCAGGTGGATGGACGTGGTCTGACAGCAAAAGCCTGCTAAGAGTCAAACCCTCCTCTTATATCTTCTCTAGTGTTTTCATAGCTTCTTAGGGTTACTGTAAAAGGAGCCTAACCAGCTTAGGAGTTGGTTTTGGGAAAGGATTGGTTACGTTTACCTGCTTTCAGGTGTGGTGATGTATGAAGATACACTTCCTTCTGGAACACTGTGGGAATCAAAGATATGTATGTTAGACATTTTTTTGGGGGGAGAGGGGCAGGCTTTTTTACTTTATATTTAGCCTCTTATTGATCCTTCCTATCTTATAGAGTATGGATAGTTAACAGTCACTGTAGCCATTTCCAACAACAGAGAGCCTGATTTCCATTATTTTTAGTTGCTGACATTTGCAGTGTAGATTACATAATAGGAAAGCCCTGGCCATTTCAGCTTTCTCTAAATTCGAGGCATACCTCAAACCTGCCAGGGTATGGACTGCACTACAGGGAAGGGAACAAATCAAGTGACAGTTTCCTAATTCCATTCCGGCACTGATGTCCTCCAAATGTACACTCCCAGTATGGACCTCCAACTCTGTTACCCAAACTGTTTACTTGCCATCTCCTTTGGATGTCTGATAGGCATCTCAAACTTCATTATGTGCAAAAACAAAGTCCTGCTAATCTTCCCCTTCCAAAGTTTTCCCCATCTGGTATATTACAAGTCTAGCTGCTTCAGCCAAAATCTTGGTATCATCATTGATTCCTCTCTTCTCACACCTCACAATCCAATCCAAAGCACCAGCAAAATTTCTTAACTCATTCTTCAGAAACCCAGAATCTATATATTTCTCATCAATTCCACTGTTACTATCAAGTTACTATCTCTTTTGGATGATTGCATAAGTTCTCCCAGTTTTTGCTTTTGGCACCCCTCTCTGAGTCTATTCACAACACAGCAGCCAACGTGGGCCTTTTAAAACTTAAGTCAGGTCGTGTCATTCCTCTGTTGAGAACAATCCAATGACTTCCAATTTCACACATATTAAAAGCTAATACCCTGCCTTGGCTGGTGTGGCTCAGTGGATTGAGCATCAGCTTGCAAACCAAAAGGTCACCAGTTCGATTCCCAGACAAAACACATGTTTGAGTTGTGGGCCAGGTACCCAGTTGGGGCATGTGAGAGGGAAGCAACTGATGTTTCTCTCCCTCTCTTTTTCCCTCCCTTCCCCTCTCTCTATAAAATAAATAAAATCTTGCCCTGGCTGGTGCGGCTCAGTGGATTGAGCATCAGCTTGCAAACCAAAAGGTCACTGGTTTGATTCCCAGTTGGGGCACGTGCCTGGGTTGCAAGGCAGGTCCCTGGTGGGGGGTGCGCGAGAAGCAACCACACGTTGATGTTTCTCTCCCTCTTCCTCCCTTCCTTCCTCTCTAAAAAATAAAAATAAATAAAATCTAAAAAAAAAAAAAAAAAGGCTACTATATTTATAATGGCTTAAAAGGCCCCACATAGTCTGCTCCTTCCCTGCCCTGGATTTCTCATTAATTACTCTCTCTGTTGCTCACCCTAGCCCAGCCAACTGGCTTTCTGTTCCCTAAAGATACTATGCATGCTCCCACCTTAGGACCTCTGTTCTTGCTGTTCCTTCTCTTGGAAAGTGCTTTGTTCCACATACCTGCATGGCTTACCGCTTCAGCTCTTTTAGGTCTTTCATTTAATAATTATCTCAGTGAGGGAATCCTGATCACCCAAGGTAAAACTGTAACCCCCGCTCAGAGCATTCTCTACCGTTCTATTCATTAGTTTTCTCTATGGCACTTATCTGTTTACTGTATGCCTCTTCCCACTGAACTGTAAGCTCTATGAGAGCAGATATTTTCCCCTGCTTGCTCATGGATGTCTCTTGGGCCCCAAATTGCACATAGTAGGTGCTTGTTAGGAATGAGTAGATAAATTCTCCCCTATTTCTCTTACGGAGAAGGGAAGGGAAGGTGAAGCCCAGAGCTGAGCAGCAGCCGCCTATCCCCGGGGACTGTAGATGCAATATCTCCCCGAGTGTTTCTCTGCAGGACTGTCCTCCCTAGGGAAACTTCCTTGCCTTCCAGTGCCTGGAACGGGGCTTTCATCAGCAGTGGAGCCCCAGGCCAGAGGGCTGTACAGCCAAAAGGGGGCTGGCCTGATGCAATGGTTACACAGAGAGAGTTGGAGACAGGACAGAGGGAAAGAGGCAGGGACCAATCTCAAGAGAGGACAATACTCTGGGGATACCCCCAAATGACTTCCCATATTTAAGAGATCCAGGATGCTCTCTTGTGCAGGAGGCCCAGCGACCTCTGGGATAAAGGAAAAAATCCATCTCCTCTCCCTGTCCATGGGTACCCGTCCTCCAAAAGGCTGCGTCAGTCCCTGAAGGTTCTGTCCACTGCTAGAGTGCAGCATGGAGCATAGCTGTCCTGCGTAGCGCTCACGGACCCCAGCTACGGATGTCCCAGGCACTGAGACGCTGCCTCCAGTGCAGGATTGGGCGTGGGGCTGCTGGTGGCAAGGCCGAGGCAGCGGCCTAATCTACTGTCCTACAGGCTTCTCCGAGCGGGGGGTGTGTCTTGCTGCTCCGCCTCCCACCAGATCGGCCTAACGGGGAGGCCTGAGGTAACAACTGTAGAAAATATAATAAATCTCCCAAGAGCAGCCGGGCCCCTTCGCTCAGGCAGGGGTGGGCTGACGCTGTCGTCCGAAGGAAGCTGAGTCTGTAACAACTCTCCCGAATAAAGGATTCTCGCCACCTCTCCCTCGGACCGTCGCTAACTTCAGCATAGAGGGGGTGGTGCCACATCCCAAAGAGGGGATGCCCGGCTGTGAGGGGACAACGTCGCCAAGACGGAAGAGTAAAACGTAGATGGGCAATCGGTACTCACCTCTCTCCTCAGATTCCGGCTCTGATTTTGGCTCCGTCGCTGCCACCCGCTCATCTTTAGCATCGTATGCACTGTACCTTAGACTCGAGCTTCTGACCTCGATATCCCAGAACAGCGATCTTTTAACAGGGCCTTGCCCCTCTCTCAGGGGCGGATCTAGAAACCAACCAATCATAAAGCGGCACGCCCGCGTCGGCCCCGCCTCATTCCTTACAACCGCCACTCAGGAGTCCCGTGGCACCGCCCCCATCGCTCCCTCCTGCTTGGGGGTCGGCGTCTTGTTGGACCCGGAAGTGGCTTTGGGTCACGAGGATCCGCAGAGGAGATGAGTGAGTCATGCGCGCGCGCGGACAGGGCGAGCTGGAGGGGGAGGGGAGGGGAGGGGGGCGGGGATGATGCAATGTTTGGCAACCAGTGTCTGCGCGCGCAAGCGCAGGGGACTACGAGGGTGGTGGGAGGTGCGGGGGGTGGGGGGTAGAGGAGAGAAGGCGGGGCACCAGCTCCCAGCACCCAACGGCCCCAACGGCTATCAACCTTGGCTACCCCATAGGCTGACGAAAGAGACCTCACTGTAGCTTGTCCTCTTCAGGAGCTTTTGGTCCGCCCACCTGGCATTAGCCGCCGTTTTACCTCCTCCATAAAGCTCCCATTTTTCTTGGCCCCCTCCCAGCAAATAATGGGCACAAAGTCTTTAAAACCTCCCTGCTTTGAAAGTTTGCATCCATCCGCCAGGATTTTCTACATCTCGAGTCTTCTTAAAGGGGTCTCATCTTTTAGCCTCGTAACTACCTGAAAAGGGGCTGAGATACTTGCACTCCTTCGGTAGTCATTTTCAGCTCCTTTCAGAAGAGCACCCTTTTATGAGCCCTCAGCACGCCCGAATTCATACTCTTTCCTGGTAGGCCGGGTTCTATTTCCTCACTCATCTCCGCTCATGGTGCTCTGGTGCCCTTCACCAAGACCAAGACCCGCCCTTCTTACTGAACCAGACAGTAAGTCCTGTGGCTCCCTGGGAGCTGGGCATAGGCCTCCTGCCTCCTAGGTGTTTGGGCTACATTAGAGCCTTGTTGCGTGCACTTCAGGGCAGGACGGCCTTGAGGCTGTCAGGAGAGGTCAGATTCCAGCTTCAGCTGCCCCTCACTTGCCCAGGAATCCCAGTCGAGCCACCTAATCTTTCTGTGCCTCACCGTTGTTTGTAAATAAAACATGATTTGTGAAGGTAAAAGGAGGGAACTATGAACTTTGAGGCAGCTTCAACAAAAGTGAAAGGCACCACGCGAAATGCAAAGTATTTTTCTTTTTACGTAGAAAACAGGGCCACGTGGTGGCTTGTTACAGATCCTGTCATAATTTCATGGGGACAGCCAGAGTTTGTGTTAAGTAGAAACTGTCAGAAGGCTGGTGTAGCTGAATGGCTGGTATAGGTTGTGATCTGACAGTGACAGGTTCTTGGTCAGGCCTGCTGCATTGCTCCAGACCTCCATTTCCCCTCTGTAAATGGGGCTGGCAGGGGGTTGGACCAGATGCGCTCTCCCGGTTCAAAGACATGACCAGATTGTCAGTGACAGGCAGAGGTCATGTGACTTCACAGGCCGAGGTCGTGTTGTGACATGCTGACCTGGGGAGGTGGGTCAAGTCCCACCCAGCACAGAACTCGGGAAGCCTTTGGGGCAGGGCAGGGCAAGTCGCGACTTTCATCTTTGGGGGCTGGCCCATCCCGGACCGGGCATTCCTGGCTCCCCCAACAGATTGTGGCTTTGGAAAGGGTCCCTGCCGGGGGAAGGCTGGGATTGGCCACCAGTGGTCTGGGAAGAGGCTCGGATCCTTCCGCGGAGGGCGGGGCGGGGGGGGCCGCGTGGGGTGTTTGTTCTCTTGGGGATTAATGGGGAGTTGTGGGGGAGGGGTAGGCGCGCTCCCGCATGCGCACTGCGGCCCCTCCTGTTGGCTCATCGTTGTCCGCTGGGCGGGGGCCCGGCCCCGCCCCTCTCCCGTCCGGGCGGCGGCGGCGGCTGCGGCGGTGGCGGCGGCGGCAGCGACGGCGGCGGCGGTAGCAGCTTGCGCGGTGCCTTCTGGGAACGGAATCCCCAGGGCTGCCCCTAGCCCCCATGGCGCATGCGCGGGAGGCCGCTCGGTGATCCGCGGCGGCGGCGGCGGCGCTTCCTGCTAGGACCGGCTGGGGCCGTACCGGAGGCTCGGGCTCCACCGACCCTCCTCCCACTCCCTCCCACTCACCCTCTGGGCCGCGACTGCGCAGGGCGGGGCCGGCCGAACCATGGGCCGCGGTGAGTGCAGGGCCCGGCCCCCCCCACCCCGCCCCTCCCCCTCCCCTCCCCTTCAGTCCCTACCCTCTGCCCCCTTCGCGTCCTCTCGGCCCCTTTCCCTGGCCCCATCCCCACTCCTCCGCCCTCACCTGCCCCCGCCGTTTCCCCCTCTTAACTGCTTGACTTTTGCCTTCTTCACCTCCCTCCCCTCAGTGCCTTGCCCACCCTCCGCCCGCCCTCTCCCCAAGTTCCTTCCTACTTCGTGCGCCTTCCCCTCCTCCCCAAGCTAAGGGAAGCAGTCTGGGTGACAGGGCGCCTTGTTATGAGAGGGAAAGTTTTGAAGCCTCCAGTGTGGGGGGGGAGCGATGGTGAGGTTGGGGAGTATATTTGCAGGTTTGAGGGGCGGCCCCACATTTTAGAGGAGAGTCCTTGTTGGAGTTAATTTGGAGTCTGTGGGATAGGAGGTGCTGAATCCCCTTGCCTTTGGCTTGGGGGAAAAATCAGGAGCTTCTCAGGATCCTGGGAGAAGACAAGAGCTGTGATTCCAGTCTTTAAGAACACTCAAGTGAACCACATTAGTATGGGGGGGAGCAGTTCTCCTGGTACCACCCAAGCAAGCAGTCAGGCAATGGCCTGGTGACCTGTGGGGCAATCTGTACGTTTTATATGATCTACCTAGGGGGGAACAGGAGCAGCAGGGGCCAGACTCTCTGGGAAACTTCCTAGTGGCCTGGCATTATGGGTATTTGCCTGCACTCCTAGGTGAAGTCTTCTGTCCCTGATGGGACAAAAGGACCCGGCTCTTTATACATGTAGGGATTGGGCTGTGACTCCTAGGTTCCTGGAAGTTGAGGCTTTGACTCTAGTCCCTAAGGACTGCACATGTAAAGGTTGGTTGTGGAGTCAACCAGCATATCCCTGAGATTTTTTTATGGGCACTTGCTTCATTAAGGATCTTTCCCTTGAGAGTATCTTGAACTGTTGTGCTCTCCCAAGTTGGACAGATTCCTGATAGTCCCTTCTCTCTCCTGTCTTGCAGGTGTGGGCTAAGCCGGTGGCCCCGGCTTTAGACTAGACCCCACAATGTTTGCAGAGATGTTCAGGTAGCCATGGTGGGATGGCAGAGGGCTCCCCCCTTTCTCTCTCCCAGCTCTCTGAGGGCTTCCCCTTACCCCTGGGTTTTCTTGGGTCTCCCCACAACCTTTGCCTTCCTGGAGTACTCCCTCAGGTACCCAGCCCAGTTGAATCCTAATGCCCACATGGATGCGTTATCAGGCACGTGGGAGCTGATTACACACAATGAATGGGGGCAATGAGAGCAGTGGAGCAGACAGAGCTGGGGGCCCTGTGGCCACATCTGTCCCGATCGGCTGGCAGCGCTGTGTTCGAGAGGGTGCTGTGCTCTATATCAGGTATAGATCTCAAAGTTCCCTGAATTCCATTCCTAGGCCCTTCAGTTGCCTGATTTTTCTCTCCCACCCCATCTCTCCAAGCTCAGGCCTCTGGTACCCTGTTGCTTTCCTGTTCCTCCTCCTTTCCTCAACCTTTTTCCTCTCTGTCTCTGAATCTGTTCTCCGTCTTTCTGTCTCTTTCTATGTACCTTACTCTCTGTTCTTTTTAGGAAGGCCTTTGATTAAGGAACTGTCATTTAGGAATGTCTCGATTCAGTGTCAGCTAACCCCGTGCTTTCTGACCCTTTCCTTTTCCAGCCCAAGTGGCACAGAGCTGTCTTCCTTGGAGCAAACCCGGAGCTACCTCCTCAGCGATGGGACCTGCAAGTGCGGTCTGGAGTGTCCACTCAATGTCCCTAAGGTCAGAGTGATCAGAGTGATGAGGGGTGCCAGAGAGTATAGGGATAAACTTAGAGACTTAATGCAAATCACTGCCCATGGTAGGTAGCCTTTGTCATAACTTCCCACCCCCTCAGGATCCCTGTTCATGCCTTCTACATTATAGGTTTTCAACTTTGACCCTTTGGCCCCGGTGACCCCGGGTGGGGCTGGGGTGGGGCCAGCATCAGAGGAGGATATGACCAAGCTGTGCAACCACCGCCGGAAAGCTGTTGCTATGGCAACCCTGTACCGCAGCATGGAGACCACCTGCTCACACTCTTCTCCTGGTGAGTCTTCTCCACTTTATAGAAGACTGAGGACAACTTAAGGGCCTGGAAGAGGAACGGTGGGAGGAGTTTCATGATAGGGAGCAAGGAGAAGGGTGGATTGGGGAGCTGCTTGGTAAGAGGAGGGCACAGGTAGGTTGGGAATTTATTAAGGCAAAAGAAAGTGCTTGGAAGGGGAGCTACAGGCTAACCCATCATTTCTCATTTATTGCAGGAGAGGGAGCGAGCCCCCAAATGTTCCACACTGTGTCCCCAGGGCCCCCCACTGCCCGCCCTCCCTGTCTTATCCCTCCTACAACTCCACTTAATGGGGGTCCTGGCTCCCTCCCTCCAGAACCACCCTCAATTTCACAGGCCTTCCCCCCTCTAGCAGGCCCTGGGGGGCTCTTTCCACCACCAAGGCTTCCTGACCCAATCCCCTCTGGAGGCAGCAGCAGCCCCTGTTTCCTCCCAAGGGGTAATGCTCCCTCTCCAGCTCCACCTCCTCCACCTGCCATTAGCCTCAATGCCCCCTCATACAACTGGGGAGCTGCCATCCGATCCAGCCTAGTACCCCCTGACCTGGGCTCTCTTCCAGCCTCCCATGCCTCCTCCTCACCACCTTCAGATCCTCCTCTCTTCCACTGTAGTGATGCCTTAACACCCCCTCCTTTGCCCCCAAGCAATAATCTCTCTGTCCTCCCTGGCCCCCCTGGTCCTACCACTCAGCCACCAGTGTCTTCAGCCACTATGCACCTGCCCCTGGTCCTGGGACCCCTGGGAGGGGCCCCCACGGTAGAAGGGCCTGGGGCACCCCCTTTCCTTGCTAGCAGCCTACTCTCTGCAGCGGCCAAGGCACAGCGTCCCCCGCTGCCCCCTGCCAGCACTTTACAGGGCCGAAGGCCCTGTGCCCAGGCGCCCTCAGCTTCCCACTCATCATCACCCCGTCCCACTCAGCGCCGTCCCCGCAGACCCCCAACTGTATTGCGATTGCTAGAAGGGGGAGGCCCTCAAGCCCCTAGACGGAGCCGTCCTCGTGCCCCTGCTCCTGCCCCCCAACCCTTTTCTCTCCCTGAGCCATCCCAACCCATTCTCCCTTCTGTGCTGTCCCTTCTGGGACTTCCCACCCCTGGCCCTTCCCACTCTGATGGAAGCTTTAACCTTTTGGGGTCAGATGCACACCTTCCCCCTCCCCCAACCCTCTCCTCAGGGAGCCCTCCCCAGCCCAGGCACCCCATCCTGCCCTCCCTGCCTGGGACCGCCAGTGGCAGCCTCAGCAGTGTGCCAGGTATGTGAGTGAGTGTGGTAGAGCTCCTCTTCCCCTGGGGTGAAAAGACACAGCCAAGGCATATAGGGGAGAGTTTAGAGCTCTTTGGTGGTTTTCTGGGTTAGGGGCAGGGAGGTTGGGTTCTTTGGACACTGGGAGAAAGAGCCTCCCTTGAGCTGAATCTCTCTTTTCCTTTGCAGGTGCCCCTGCCCCACCAGCTGCCTCCAAAGCCCCTCTAGTCCCCAGTCCTGTACTTCAAAGCCCATCTGAAGGGCTCGGGATGGGGGCGGGCCCTGCCTGCCCTCTGCCTCCCCTGGCTGGTGGGGAGGCTTTCCCTTTCCCCAGCCCTGAGCAGGGCCTGGCACTGAGTGGAGCCGGTTTCCCGGGGATGCTAGGGGCCTTGCCTCTTCCTCTGAGTCTGGGGCAGCCTCCACCTTCTCCATTGCTCAGCCACAGTTTATTTGGCATGCTGGCTGGGGGAGGGGGACAACCTCCCCCTGAGCCCCTGCTACCCCCACCAGGGGGACCTGGTCCTCCCTTAGCCCCAGGCGAGCCCGAAGGGCCTTCGCTTTTGGTGGCTTCCCTGCTTCCACCACCCCCCTCAGACCTTCTTCCACCCCCTTCTGCACCTCCTAGCAACCTCCTTGCCTCTTTCCTGCCTCTGTTGGCCCTGGGCCCCACAGCTGGGGATGGGGAGGGATCTGCAGAGGGAGCTGGAGGTCCAAGTGGGGAGACATTTTCAGGTTTGGGAGACCTGCCCCCGCTACTGTTTCCCCCACTTTCAGCCCCCCCTACCCTCATAGCTTTAAATTCTGCGCTGCTGGCTGCCAGCCTGGATCCCCCCTCGGGGACGCCCCCCCAGGTGAGGATAGGGGGTTACTGGGTGGGACAGAACAAGAGGTAGAATCAGAGATGGGAGCTGGGAATCAAAGGCTTTTGGTTTTATGGTGAACTCTTCCTCAGGGCCTTTGGGAAGGGCTTAGTGCTTGGCTAGGAGTAGGACAGCTGTGAGAACTGGGTCTGTATTTAATAAGTGTGGCCTACTTCACATGAGGTTTCAGTGAGAATGTGTATGTGAAAGTATTATAAATGTATGGAATACTTTACACGTGTTACATCCATTCTTTATCCTTAGCCCTGTGTCCTGAGTGCCCCCCAACCTGGACCACCTACCTCCAGTGTCACCACGGCAACTACTGACCTGGGAGCCTCCTCTCTGGGCAAGGCCCCCTCCAACTCAGGGAGACCCCCCCAACTCCTTAGCCCTCTGCTGAGTGCCAGCCTGCTGGGTAAGTCTGAGGGGAGACTGTGGTATGAAAAAGAAGAAAGGAAGCAGTAAAACTTGAAAGTAGCAGCTGGATGAACTAGGGAAGGAAGTCTTTGACCTCTGGGTAAAGCCTAAGAGAATAATAGGGTTTGCTTAACTTAACCGAGTTGCCCACAGAGACCCCTGACTTTATAATTCAACAGGTGACCTGTCTTCACTGGCCAGCAGCCCTGGAACCCTCCCCAGCCTGCTGCAGCCTCCTGGCTCTCTTCTCTCTGGCCAGCTGGGGTTGCAGCTCCTCCCTGGGGGGGGAGCTCCTCCACCCCTCTCAGAGGCTTCTAGTCCCCTTGCCTGCCTGCTACAGAGTCTCCAGGTGAGGGTTTGGGGGTATGTTTGTCATGAATTTTTTCACAAACTGGAAAGCTGAGCATTCTGAGTTACAAAGCAGAGGGACTGTGTTCAAAACTGACTGAGGTTTTATTTTTTTGCCTGCAGATCCCTCCAGAGCAGCCAGAAGCCCCCTGTCTGCCCCCCGAGAGCCCCACCTCAGCCCTGGAACCAGAGCCTGCCCGGCCTCCCCTCAGTGCCTTAGCCCCGCCCCACAGTTCTCCCGACCCCCCAGTCTCTGAGCTGCTCACTGGGAGGGGGTCAGGGAAACGGGGCCGGAGGGGAGGAGGGGGACTTAGGGGCATTAATGGTGAGGCCAGGCCAGGCCGGGGTCGAAAGCCTGGCAGCCGGCGGGAGCCTGGCCGACTAGCCCTCAAGTGGGGGGCACGTGGTGGTTTCAATGGACAAATGGAACGGTCCCCAAAAAGGACCCACCACTGGCAGCATAATGGGGAGCTGGCTGAAGGGGGTGCTGAGCCCAAGGATCCATCCCCTCCTGGGCCCCACTCTGAGGACCTTAAGGTGAGTGCAGAGTGACGGGACATCTGGTTGAAGGGCTCCAAGGAATGGTGCAGCTGTGGTGTGGTTTCCTTACTTTCGCTACACACACACAGTCCATCTTTTCTCAGGTGCCCCCAGGGGTAGTCAGAAAGTCTCGTCGTGGCCGGAGGAGAAAATACAAGTGAGTGTTGAGCCTTTCTCCACTTCTTACTGGGTTTATAGAAATGGCTACAGAGTAGCTTTGCTTTCAGAAGGGTAAATACTTATCTGAATATGAATAAAAATATTATGCCTTTACTATTCAAATGTAGAGTTTCCCACCCAAACTCTGAAATTCACCGGGTACTTGGGGAGGTGTTCCTGATCATCTGTGCCCCTTATTGCAGCCCTACCCGGAACAGCAATAGCTCCCGCCAGGACGTTACCTTGGACCCCAGCCCCACAACCCGAGTAAGTGTGTGTCAGTGGGTGGAAGGGAGGGTTAGAGGGAGGGAGAGAAAAATAAAAGACATCTTGATACCTAACTGTTTGATCACTTCTTTCAACTTGCCCTCTTGTATAGGCGGCTGTCCCTCTGACTCCCCGGGCCCGCCCTGGCCGTCCTGCCAAAAACAAGAGGAGGAAACTGGCCCCATAGCAGCCATACCTGGAGCTGGATCTGACCCTGATTGGGGAAAGCTGAGTGCTGAGCCTTGGGAGCCCCTGCTAGCCACCTGCACCTGTGGACAGTGGGTGGGGGCACTACTCCCCACTCAGAGCACAAATGCAAGCCCTTCCCCTACAATCCCATCCTGAGCCATTGCAGGGGGTAGGGAAGCTCAATTCCTCCCCCCCAAAGCCATGTCACTGAAAAGGCCTTGGGGGGGAAAATGGTATATGGCCCGCTCCCCACTAGGCTAAGGGGAACACCCCCTTCCCCAGGTCTTTTATTTGTTTAAGTTATTTTTGCACAAATGACTTTTATATTTAATTCGACTTCATTGCCTCCCTTCTTGAAGCCAGCAGGCTCAGTTTACAAACCTGTGAGCTACTGTTGGCTGCTGCCCTCCTTCCCAGTGAAAGGTACAAAGCAATAAGCATCATGCACCCTCCCCTCACCCCTCCAACACCCCTCTGTCTCTGGCTCAGGTTGCTCAAAGCACAGATCCCCTCTTACCCCTGTCCCCAGGTTTGAAACACGTAGCCTCATTTCAAGGTGTACCCAGCTTCCATCTACTTTCCTCTGGGATAGAAAAAGGGGGTAAGGGGGCAAAGAGAGCCCTCTGGGACTCTCCTCCCATACACACTACACTGCCCCTTCTCCCCCCTCCCCCATCAAAATGCTCAGAGACGTTGTGATGATGCGACTGAGGATTATGCAACATGGTCCAACCGGAGCGGCCAGCATGACCAGCTGTCCAGGGGCTGCCTCCTGCCTTTTCTTTTGTAAAGACAAGACCCTTGGGAGTTTTAATTCTGTTTTGTACTTGCCCTGTGGGGCCTCCACTGCTTTTCTATGGGAGACACTCTTAATTTAACAGATGAGAATATTTTGAAACTCTGGCTCTGGCTCTGTACTCATTTTTTCCTTAGTTCTTTGGTATGAACAGGTTATAATTTAAATCCTTCTCTTCTAGTAGAGAGTAGCTTAGACTGCCTATTATGCTATGACTGTCTCAGTGCTGCCTCTTCCCCAGGAAATACAGCAGAGGCCACACAGAGTACAACAGCATTTAATGGTCAGAAACAGTTGTACAATCAGCCACAGAAGCTGTGCTGGAGGATAGGACCCAATCCTTCCCACACCAGACAAAGCAGTTATTGGACATGAGCTGGCACGTGGCTGGGCCCATGTCCTTATCCCCAGAGCCTGAGGGAACACCATCATCTATTGTAATATCCCCCAGCTACCACTCTAGTCATCAGAGGAGGGGTTTAAACCTCACATGCAAGAAGAATCCCTTGTCCCCAGTGTCAAAATGGGATGGGAATGCAGGAGTTGCAATTAAGGGGAAACAACTATGTAAGCTGTTGGAACAGAGTTCAGTGGGGTAGGTATTACCCCTGGTCTCCATCTCTGAAAGGGGCTCACTTTCCCAGTTTCTTCATCCGTTCATCAATGTTGGCAAAATTCCCCTCAATCGTGGACAGGTTTTCACGCATGGTTGTCTGCACCTAGAAAGTGATAGAGGTGTTTTATTCTGTCAGGTCCAGGTGCTCACCTGGATGAGGACGTAAAGAAATTCTCTTAGGACAAAATGAAATAGAAACACAGTTTATGGACCCCAGAGCAGGGAGGTATTAGCAGCACTTTTCAAACTACCCTTGGAGTCCCATGGATCTAGCGCAGGGTGTGCTAAGCAGGCAGGACTCTTAAAAGGGCCAAGTTAGACTGTGTTGAAACAATAGGGGTTTACTGGTTCAAAATTAGGAAACTGCTCTAGAGGAAGAACCTTATACCAAATATATTTTTCATTTGTTTTGATGGTTCTATAATGCTGGTCTCAACTTGAACGGTCACCCCAGCACTGCAAACTGTCTCAACAGAAACCATGGACTCATACTAGACACTGCTAAAACGAAGAAGGTGAGGCTCACTGCTCAGAGTCAAATACAGAGCGGCAGAACCAGGTTGGAGCCTAGTTTCTGACTTAAAAGCCCATATTCCTTCCAGTGTACTATGCTCAGAAGCACCTGGGGACGGTAAAGCTAAGCTAAGGCTACAGAGGGAAAAGGTGGATTTCAGGAGAAAAACTGATGTTTATTGAACAACTGACTCATATTATTTAACCTAAGTCCACGTAACTCTGAGGTAGGTGTAATTTTCCAGAGGGTAAGACAGAAGTTCACAGGCTAAATAAGTTATCAAAGGTTCCACAACCACTGGAAAACAGTATGAAGACTCAAACCAAGCCCCTGCCACAAACTATGCTACCAAAGGGGCTACGGCAGAACCCTCTGAGATAAAGCTGGAGAACCTAGTCTGTGTGTGTGCTGAAGAAGAGAGGCAGCAAACCAATAAAGGGGCAGGTACCTGGGTCAAGAGGGTGGTGTTGTCCTTGAGAGAACTAGCAATCATCTGCTGTGTGGTGTCCAAGTGTGTCAGGAGCTGACCGAAATGCATGGCTATAAAGGAAGGAAGATAACAGGGAGACCTGGCTGGTGTAGCTCAGTGGATTGAGCATCGGCCTGTGAACCAAAGGATCACCAGTTCTACTCCCCAGTCAGGGCACATGCCTGGGGTGCGGGCCAGGTCCCCAGTAGGGGGTGCATGAGAGGCAACTACACATTGATATTTCTCTCCCTCTCTTCCTCCCGTCCCCTCTGTCCAAAAATAAAATCTTAAAAAAAAAAAAAAAAAGGTACAGGGGAGGTTAGAATGCAAGATGCGGAAAGGAAGTTGCCCACTTTCCAATTCCTCTAAGCACCCCTGGCAGCTGGCCTCTCACCTTGCTCATGCAGTTGCTTGATGGTGACAAGTCTCTGCACCAGCTCGGGAAGGGTGGAGGCGATGGGGCTCCAACGCTGTATGGTTTCATATAACTGGTGCACCTGGAGGGATATAACAAGGCCCAGAGGGGATGGCCCAGCTGTCAATGAAGTACACACTGACTACTTCACTAAGGTGGGGCGAGGTCAACTAGGCAGGGACACAGAGAAGCACTGCCCTGACTTTCTCAGCTGGTACGGGTTTATAAAGACAGGGGCCTGACTGCCCTGACCAGTGTGGCTCATTTGGCTGGGTGTTGGCTGGGTGTTGTCCTGAAAGGTTGCCAGTTTGATTCCTGGTCAGGGCAGGTGTCTAGGTTGTGGGTTCGGTCCCCAGTTGGGGCATACAAGCAGTAACCTATCAATGCTCACATCAATGTTTCTCTTCCTCCTTTCCCCTCCCTCTAAAAAAAAATAAAAATAAAAATAAAAAGAGACAGGGACCTGAGGATTCAGTGCTCTCATCTGTTACCACCAGGAAGACAGAAAACATAAGGGGGACAGGAAAGGGTATGAAGATAGAAGAAGATGTCTTGCTGACCTTGCTTTGTGTATCTGCATCCTCTACAGAAGCTTTATGCTTGGCGATCTCATTCACCTTTCCCAGGACACTCTGCAAGCACAGATTTTAAGGTAGACAGTAAGTATATCGAAGGCTTCTGAAGGCCCAAGCTTTGTAATCCACTCTGTTCTCCACTTAATACCTGTAGCCGAGCCTCCACTTGGTCCAAAACTGCAGGGTCCAGGGTGCTCACCTTTGCCTGCAACAGCTCTACAGTCTCCTGGAGGGGGGGGCGGGGGGGGGATGGGACAAGCTTCATGAAGGGGAAAGAATCAGACTAAGAAGAGGCCACCCCCTATTCCACTGGGGGTAATTAAATATACAGCTATAGACCTCAAAATAATTCTCCAAGCAAGCCAACCCCAGTATCCCCTTGTAACCCAAACATTCCAGTTCCTTTTACACTCACTGTAAGGCAGGCTCCTTGTAGACCTGCAGAAAGGGGATTCTGGTGGGAAAAAGATGGAAAAAAAAATCAGTGGTTTTACTACCCCCATATGATTACCACCTTTTCCCAACATTTCCATTCTAGCTGAAAGCCCGTTGGCTCTTCCCAGGGTTCTGTGGAATGCTGTGGACCTCAGGCTGAGGGTACAGGACATGAGGGTCAGACTAAGTATAGGAGAGCACCTGACCTGAGCATCCTGATCACAGCGTACAGTTGCTTCCAGCTCTGTCAGGCGCTTCTCAAGTTCTGCAATCTAGGGGGAGAAAGGAGGTGAGATTTAGGTGAGATTTGCCATCACACTCCCTGCTGCTGCAATGGGAGGTAAGATCCTGCAATTCTCTGCTTGTCCGATTGTAACTCCCCTCTCCTCTCCCCTCTGTCTACCAAGGGATGCCTTTCCAAGGAACATATCCCTAATCACAATCTTAAAATCTTAACGGAAAGTAGATGGGTGAGGGAAATGTGAAGAGCGAGACATCAAGAGGAATCAAAAGCACCCCCTCTCCAGAACTGATCCCTTGGAAGAAGGCAGGAAGGTCTCTAGGACCACATGTCCCTCGACTCCCCCAGCCCCTCCCCCTTCCCCCAATACTGCATATACTTACCTTGGCAGCTTGAGAGAACTTGTCCTGCTCAGGCCGAGAATGTAGTTCGTAAGTGACAAGGCTGCTATCTGGGAGAGTTCCACTTGTGGTCTTTCCCCCTGAACAAGCCCCTTTGCTGTTCTTTGTTGCTTCCAGCTGCAGTAGTAGGCGCCTAGGTCAGGAGACCACATAATAATATCATGACTTCAGAATGTAGGCCAGCCCAGTCACTCTCATTTCTACCTCAGAGTAGTCAGCATTAAGGAAGAGCTAGACCACCTCTTCCTTTAATAGCCCGTTCAGTACCTGGCTGAGTCCCTCTATACCCCAATTAATAATGATTTCCAAATCAAGTAGGGCACCCACTTAGCCAGAGCTCCATCGGGGTCAGTAAGGTTGATCGCTGCATCTGGTCCCAGCAGCTTCTCCAGGTGGGAAGCAACCAGCTGCTGCTTCAGGGCTGCCAGCTGTTTAGCCAGCACCACAGGGGTCAGCTTCTCCTCAGTGGCTGACTCCTTCACTGTTGTCTGGTATGAAAAGTAGACAGTGAAGGGTGGCAACAGTGAACTAAGGAAAAAAAAAGGGATCAAGATCCAGCTGTGGCTGGAAGTCACCTATAGCACTGAATGTAGGTTCGCATATTTTCTTAAACTGGAAACGTCAGCCCCCTGATCCAGGAGCTTAAGTGGGGAATCTTTCTCCTCCTGCTGGGAGGTCCTCCTCTGCTATATTAATCATAGCAGAGAGGGGAGAAGAGAGTTTACAGTTACCTTGATTTTCTCAACTTCAGTCGTCAGTTCTTGGACCTCATACAGTAGTCGCTGGTACTTCTGCTGGGGTGTCTCCTTCACCCCCAGGCCCTCTCCAAGCTAGAAAGCAAGCACAGAAGGTGATGTTATACCTCCCAGTACCTCAAAAATGTATTCAAACCCTGGGCTTGAATTTTAAGGGTATGATATCCAACTCAGAATCTATAACACCCTAGTGAATTGAGATAGCTAGAGGCCTAGAGATTCTCCAGAGCAAACAGGGGGGATAAAA
This sequence comes from Mormoops blainvillei, assembly GCA_004026545.1. NCBI lineage: Eukaryota > Metazoa > Chordata > Mammalia > Chiroptera > Mormoopidae > Mormoops > Mormoops blainvillei. Next base: position 130,757 of record PVJD01000422.1, read on the forward strand.
CATGCTCAACTGCATCCCGCTGGGTTCCTCAGGACCCCCACCCAGAGAGAAACTGTATCCACTGATCTCCTGTTGAGAGGATCACTGCACCATTCCCATCAACACACACAACAAACCATCTCATATTCTCCGGATTCATATCCTGTCCTCTTGGTTTTTCCAATACGATCTGAGAAATCTGTCAACAAAAGAAGATGAAATTGAGGACCTGATCTAGGCCCAAGGCAGTCATGGTCTTAGGTGACAAAGAGGGCTTCCAGGAGAGTTCTCTATGAGGGACCCTTTCCCAAAGCAAAAGTCACTAAGGCCTGAGGACAGGCTTCCCCCCAACCAATTTACAGCCCAGTCTCACCAAGTCCCTTTGTCCCCACTCTCTTGTCTTTGAACTTGTCATAGGCAGCATTGGGATTGACAATGATGTGCTCCACACTTGTGCTCGTGAGTTCCTCCTGTAGGAATAGGTAGTTCAGGGCTGGGGCAGACTCATTTACACTCTAGAACTTCCCCATAAAATCCCCCAACTATTACAAGAATGGCTCCTACTTTCCAAGAGGAAAGAAGGGCGGCTCCATTCCAAGCTGCTGACCCAGGCTTGACCTAGGAAACCAAAGCTTCCTGGTAAATTTGGAGTCTCAGTTGTATAAATATTAACACCCTGATTCAACCAGGAGCAGAGATTACAGAGCATCCCCATTCCCCCGCCCTATCCAACTGACCCCCTGCCCGCCCCAGTTAACTGGCACATGCCATGCATTCAGGGAAAGAAACCACCCTGACCTCTTCTAACCTTCCCCTCCCAAAAGTAAATTTCCTTGCAGCTGAGGAAGTCCATTTGCAAGCTAACCTCCATCCTTGCTGGAGGAAAAAAGGAGGGACGACAGACTCAAGCTACTGACTATAAAGATGAATATTAGGACTTTAATATGCTGCTGAAGGGAAGACACCAGCTCTTAGATTAAAAAAAAAAAAGTTTGGCTGGCTGGCAGAGGTTTAACCAGAAGCTCTGTTTCTAGGCTGCCATGAGGCCAGGGAATTCAGGGATAGAAAGAAGAGGGAAGGGATTACTGTATTATTTTTTAAAGGACATTTTAGAAGCAACAAGCAGAAGCAGTATCTGCTGGCCAAGAACACCTGTGGGTAAGAGTTATTATACATAAGTACTGAAATGGAGATAGCCCAGCATCTTTTCAAAGGGAAGCTCCAGCCCCTCCCCCTTCTCCCTGACCTCTCTGCTCTCTCTTAAGCACTGAAACTATCCCATAAGCAGGAAGCATGGTAAAGAATGTGAAGATTTTACTCTAGAAATTGAGGCAGAGGGGTTCCCTCCTTTCTAGGTATCCACTGACTGTTCAGATTCCAATAACTATACCAAGACTGGGCACTTCAGACCACATGTCTGTCCTTCAATTGTCAGCAGTCTGACAGCTCTCACTGTATTACTGAAGAAGGGGGGAAGAAGACCCAGGAGTCCTTTTCTTTGGCAGATGACATCTCCACTTTATAGAAGGAAGGCAAAGTGAGTCTTCTTTCCTTTAACTGGAATAATGGTTCTCAACCCTGGCTGCACAACAGAATCACTTAGAAAATGTTAAAACAGCGACAAAAATAAAGAGGCCTGGATTCACCTCTGTAGCTTCTGATTTATTGTTCTGGGGTAGGGCCAGGGTAGTAGGCCAGTTTCAAAGCTACTCAGGTGATTCTAATATATTTACCATGCAGCCAAGACCAAGAATCTCTGCCTGCGGGTATTTGTGGGGAGGGGGGAGGGGGAATGATGATGATGGAGAGACATGATGGGGAAAGAGCAGCAGACAAAAGCTCTGTCCCTCATCTCTGGTCTGCTATTAAAGAAGGAATCAGTTTGAGTGGCAGTTTTAAAAATAAAGGAGGAGAGGGGGTGAAGAGATCTTTACCTCTTCTTCAGGAAAGTGCTGGGCAGAGGGACAAGAGCTAAAGATTAAGGGAAAACAAAAGGGTTCAATGTTCCATATGCAAGGGCCTAGGAGAAAAGACAACTGAGTCCCAAATTATTATCTCTTCAATCTTTTCTGAAATGTTATGGCCCGAGCACTCACCAGCCAAATAACTGTGTGGTCTCTAGTCTCTAAGTAAAGTGTCCGAGGACTCATGCTCAGGAAAGATAACCACTTTCTCTTAAGTTCACACTCAATAATACACAACTCCTCCTTGTGAGGGCCCCAATCATAGCCAATGAAGAAATCCATTTTTTTTTAAACAAAATCCTCTTAAAAGGAGGAATAGGAGACATAGTCTACAGACCAAGGAAAGAAATTAATTATAGCTACCATTTGTTAAGCCCTTACTATGGGAGAGGCACTGTGCAGAGAAGAACCTACTTTCTTATTTACTTCCCTAAAAATAGGGATGGGGTAGACTTAAAAAAAAAGGTAAACACACAAAACATCAGTTTCAGAGGTTCTGGACAGTAACAGGAATGGACGGCACTTTCATGTCCTGGATCAGGAGGGCTGCCCAACACTGGCATCCTCAAAGGGCCTCTCTGAGGAGTCTCTCTGAGACTCAAGTGGGCAGCGCAGTTTAGTCCTTCAGGGGCACCTACTCTACTAGCCCACGAGTGTCTCAGAGATCTGGGGGCATGGGTGGGGGGCAGTACCATTACAGTGATTTGTGAGATGAAGAAAAGGTTGTCAGCTGAACAGATTAAAGATTTAGTAGAGACAAGGGGACAGAGAAACAACTGTCCATCACAGCACACCCCATTAAAAAGCAGATGAAAGGTCAGGCTTCTTACCAGCTCCTTGTGGTTTCCCCAGAGGTGAGAAAATCAAAAGAGTTAAAAGGAAAGGGTGTGGGGAAATGGGGGTGAGGGAGGGGAAAAAAAAAGACAAAATTGTTATTAGCAAATTGTTACATGCACTACACGATAGTCTTCAAACACACTGCACCACAGGGCCCAGGGGAACCTAACAAATTTAGGGGCCAAGAAATTTCAGCTGGGGTTGTCACATACCCCAAGAAAAAGAAGAGTTTGGGTCCCTTTCCTCTCTGGAGGTGAGGATGTCATGAAGCTTTGCCATTAACAGCAGTAATTCAGGATCATCTGAGAACTAGTAGATAGATGTTGCAAACCAGAGGCATGAATAGGAGAGTGGGGGAAGAGAATGCTGAGGTAGTGGGGAAGCTGCAGGAATGGCAAAATGTGAAGCAGAGGCTATGGAGATTCTGAGGATGTGAGACTCACTGAGGATCCATAATTCTCAAGGGGGTAGTTCATGGCTTAAGTCTTCCTGTCTCCCGGTTTCTCTGGTTTTGAAGAATTAGACATATGGACGACAGAATCAGTCATAATAAGGGTGCTCATGCGGGTGGTCTGGTATGATTTTAGGTTCAGCAGAATAAAATATGTCAGGTACAGATGGTGAGTGTAGGGGAAAACTGAGTTGGCCAAAAAGTCCGTTTAGTTTTTTCCATAAAATAAAAGACACATTTTTTACCCTGGCTGGTGTGGCTCAGTGGATTGAAAACCGGTCTGAGAACCAAAGGGTCACCAGTTCCATTCCCAGTCAGGGTACATGCCTAGGCCGTGGACCAGGCCCCCTGTAGGGGGCGTGAAAGAGACAACCACACATTGATGTTTCCTTCTTCCTTGTCCTCTCTCTAAAAATAAATAAATACAATCTTTAAAAAAGTGGCTATCATAAAGAGTCACTTTGCATTTTAAAAAAAAAGACACATTTTTCATTTTCACCAATAACTTTATTGATTTGGATATTTTGAGTATGTTGACTAACTCCTGCTATTGGCTTCTAGTGGGTAGAGGCCAGGGGTGCTGATAGACATCTTCCAATGCATAAGACAGCCCCACAGCAAAGAGTTATTTGGTCAAAATGTCAGCAGTACTACGAAACTTTGCAAGCCACTTTTGGCACATTCAATCGGTCACAGCACCTTCTCCATACAGAGCACAAATCTTTTTTGCATTTCAGTTGCATTTTTACCTTTCTTAAAATAATAAAGCATAATACGACAACAATGTTGCATATTTTCTTCTACGGTATTAAAATGGCTGCACAAAAATTCACCAATTTTGATTTTTTTTTAAAATGCACAGCTGATTTGACAGGTATCATAATACAATCTAACAAAATTGTTTCAAATGAAGTTGAAGACAACTAAGCACTACTAGAGCCACTGTACAGAAAAAACTAAATGAACTTTTTAGCCAACCCAATATGAAGCACCTACTTGCAGCCCCAATCTCATTCTCTGCTGTCAGAGGAGAGGCATGGCAAATCCTGGTCCCTCGTGTAATCTGTGTTTGAATCCATCTTGAGTGGTGAGTAACTCACCCTGCAGTTCTGAGGGATCCACAGCAATTCTGTCATCATGTGCTAGCACAAAGAGCACAGAGGACACCAAGGGTGACAGCAACCAGCCCACTCATGTGCAGAACATGTTTCTTCAACCCTCTGTTTACAAGATTCAAGGTGTTGGAGGGTACACAACGGGGAAAGGTGGGAGTATTTCAAAGAGGCCTTATTTTAGTCCAGGCCACACAGATAAAAATCCCACTCCCAGGCAAGACCAGTAAGAACTGCCAGGAAGGGAAACAGAGCTGTATACCCTGCTTCTCCAGGAGCTCTACTTATGGACAGACAGAAGTGTGGAGGGTCAAGTGCTTCCTGCTCCAGAGATTTCAGCTAAATATACCTGATCCTCAACCTCCCCATTCCCTCTGCGATGCCAGAGTCCACCCTAGCCAAGACTCCTCTCTCAGCTCATGGTAGAGGTGGACCTGGGTCCCATGGTCTAGGCTGGGAAGTCTGTGCAGAGTGTGTGTAAGCACTCACAGGTGCACACATGCAAACACACGAGAGGGAGGCACACACACTACACATTTCTCTTACTTGCCCCACCAAGCTAAAACCAGCTTGGAAGAAACTCAAATAGAAAGAGAGGAAGGACAATGGGCCATAAGTTCAAGTTCAAATCGTGAAGAACAATCACAATGGGGGAGGACAGAAAATTTAAAAAAAGGGAAAGTGGCATATTAGTTTGTAAACAGTATATACCACCTTCAGATCTGTCCTCTGGGTGGGTTGGGGGAATGATGAGTGATGAGATTTCAGGCATAATTCCTGTAACCTGGAATAGTTAACAGTCACCATAGCAACCTACTACACCCAGCCACCTTGACTGGAAAATTCTAAGTGCCCTGATCCCAGGTACTAGCTTATCTGGTACATGATTCCCAGTCCCTCTCACTAGTGGATTCCCAGACTCCCCAGGCCTGTTTTATTAAATGGCTGTGCCTCAGAGGCAAAACCTGAGGTTCTAGATCAGACAGAGGAAGAGGCCACTGCTGCTCTCTGAGCCTCTTTAGGCTCTATGCCAACACTGCAGCCAGAGGGACTCTGGAACCATGATAACAAGGAGGCTAGATAGTACTGCAGAATAAAACTGTCCAGGATGGACCAACGTAGTGCTGACCAAGCATCCATTTCTAAAGGAGGGTACAGAAACACAAAGACTCATGGAAGCACAAATAACCCAAGTTATTACCTTAAAATTAGCATATAACACCCCTGTTCAATCCTATTTACCTTCCTCTAAAGGTTCAGCATAGGGGGATATTAAAATGAGTTTTTTCCCAGGCATAAGCCACACAGAACTAAGAAGTGAGGACTGTGGCTGTTCCCCTTGTCCTCCACCCCTGTCTGGAATAGCTAATAATCATTCCTTTCCTCTTAACTTCATTTCAGTCTGAGAATGGCAACCCCCTTCTAACTTTAGCCCCGAAATGCCTCATTTCCCAAAGGATTCCTAGCCTCCATGTTTCTACTCCTTCCTCCATTAGACAGTTTTATTCTACAGACCTCACAAGAGGAAGAGACAATGATTCGTGGATCATCATTGTGATTCCAAACTTTGATTTTTGATCTTTAATCATAACGCCAGCAACCCTTTAGTGATCCAGCTAGGGATTCATTAGAATTTAAATTAGCTACAACAATAGCACAATGACAGAGCATGGCATGCGAGATGGCAGATGAAAAAAACATGCAGAGAAGAAGCATTGAATGGTCTTACTTGTGCAAACTAGTGTCCAGGCAAGGTGGTGAGGAGGGAGGATGGGGGAAGCATTAGGAAAAACTCAGGTAAGTTCAAGTGTGCCAACAATCAATGAACACAATCAAGCATACTCTATGATATCCCAAACTGTAAGGAAGAGAACTTACTATTTGTCCTTTTGAGCTGGCAGAGTGTCTAGCAGTACCTATGCTTTGGAGAACTGAAGCCTCTGCCAGGGCCCCACCAAACTATGGCAGATCATTTTTTCCCCTTTCACATGGCACTCAGAATAGTTATGGTATAAAGGGGGAAACCAAATCCTACTTGTAGTGAGGTTTTCTAAATTTACTCTGCTAGCTCCAGCAGTTCCAAAGCCATGAGCAGAATGCCTCACAGACCCAAGGCAGGCTATGGGCTCCACGGGGATGAAATTCCAATTGGGAATTAGCTTTCTGGTCAAGTCTCCAAACAAGTCCAACACCCCAAAAAACCCAGGAGTGTCTGAAATGCCAAGAGGAGATGCTCCTAGACTGTGGAAGAAAGGGCTAGCCTGTATGGTTTTCTGGCCCATTCATTTTTAGAATATTTTACTTCCTGCTAAAACCATTTTAAAGGGATAGTAGGAGACTCAGGATCATCTTTACCAAAATTAAAACCCTTTACTACTTTCCTTCCACATCCTCCCCACTATGGGAATCATGAAACTTTTAGGTTTAAGTTAAACTAGTGATTACAGTCTTTAAGGGATATTAGAAGATATTATTTCCTCTGGCAGCCCCATTTCTTCCACAGTGGAGCAAACAGAGTGGGGGGGCGCTTAAAAGGGAGGGTCAACACTTTTTGACTATTCTTTAAAATAAAAATCTGGAGACCCCCCTCCCAACACGTTCTGTAAGAAACTGGTCATATTGGTTGTCTCCAGGGGAGGGAACTGATTGGTGGCCAATGGTGGGAAGGGAAAATTTGTTCTATGTGCATATATTACCTATTCTAAAAACAAATAAATTGAAGTTGAAAATAATCTGGAGACTAAGGCAGAGCATGCTGTTGCCAGGGGTTAAGAAGATGACCGAAAGCCTCATGGTTCAGTCACAATAGTGGTGATGTGCGCTGTCACCTGTGCTAGGTCTGAAGAGGAAAAGTGAGAAGGGGATAGGCTGCTGGTGAGAACCCAGGACTCATGGACATGAGGTTTCTGGATTGTCTAAGTACCACCCACTGCTCCTCAAGTTGCACATTTACGTCAGTATTAAGAGCAGTGGCAGAACCATTACTCAGCTGACTTCCTGAAAGCTGCCCTCCTAAAGCCCATAGGGATATGCAGGGGCCAGAGACATTAGCTGACATCAGGAAACATCTCAGTGGAAACATCTCAGTAACCTCCCCCCACAAGGCTCCTGTAGCAGCTGAAGGTCTCCCCACTCCACTTGCTCCTCCCGAGTGAGAGTCATTTAGTTGAGCCTTAAGTGATGGATTATTCACCACCCGGATCCTATACACTCCTATACAGGAATCTTAGGCAATATACCAGAGGAAATAAACACTTTTGGTATCATCTCCCCATCAGATGTTACGCTGCTCAGACTAAGCCAACCATTCAGGTTCTTCCATCCCCCCTGGGCATGGGGTCATCTTCTTTTTATTAAGAGGATGTAATTTTCCTTCAAAAGGGAAATTACAATGTAGTTTTTGGTTTGGAAAGGGGATTGCTATGGTACTATGTGTTTGTATCACAGTTAGTGACAAAGGGACAATGTTCCATTTATTTTCTCACCATGAAGGCTTGATGTTTTACAAGCAGAGTCCTAGGCCAGAGCTGAGCAGAATCTGAACTGTGGTATTAGAGTGAAATCCTCCATATATACATCCCTGCCCTCTGAGATCAGAGACATCTTCCTAATAGAATATCTCCTGGAGTGACAGGTGCACACCTAGTTGCTTGAGAAATGATGACATCTGCATTTTCTCCAGATACTCAGGCTTGGGGAACAGGCTGACATGCCAGCAAGTACAGAAGCCACAAGAACATACCACTGAGAGAGGGGAGAGGGAAGGTGTCACGACAAAGTAGGAACCACTTCCACATGGGAGAGATCAAATAAGGAATAAGTGAGTACGCCAAGCCATACATTATAAGCCAGCAACCAGCATTCTCCAGAACTCACCAGCCCCACAGACATAGCCACAGGACTTACAGATACACATACTGAGCCTGTTCCCGCTGACTCTTGGTCACAACTTTATTGACATCTCATACCATCCATGTGACCCTAGCCCAGCTTTCTTTGAAAATAACAGAACCTAAAACATACCCTGTAAGACAGGGTAACAGATCTCTGATCTCCTTGGCGCTTACATATAGAAATTTACTATGTTGATTTCCATTCACTCAATTTTGTTCTTTCTTCTGTTTCCTATATGTATCTTAACTCCACCTAACCCTTGAGGGCAGGGACATTTCTTCGCATTGCACATACACACACACACACACACACACACACACACGAAAATCAACACAGAATAAACAAATTTGATAAACAATGCCAAGTGGTTCCCCTCATTAAAATGTGTCCCAGGTTAATTCCTTCCTCCTCAGAGTTCTCCTTGGATTTGAAAGTGATGCCAGGGCCTCTCCTCTGCTGATATCAAAGGTTTATGTTCTTCCTCAAATTTGTTTTGCTCTGACCAGGTCCCTTATCTTTCTAAAGTCTCCAAATCATTTTCTTACTCATTGCCCAACAGATACTAGATAGTCATATAAGAGTATTCTTCTGTACTTCAAAATCTAGCTCTTGGTAGGATACTAATGAACACATATTGACTGAAATATTTTATGAAAACTAGAAGGCCTAGGTTTAACCCCAAGCAGTTTATAAAAGCTCAGGCTTCATGGTTCATTACCATGGAGCAGCACCCAGGGGCCTAAGTCACTAGCCCCAGGCCTCACTGTTTTGAGCTATCTCAATTTTATTTCAAAGGCCAAGGATCAGGTTTTGTTAGTTGGAATTCCACTGTCCTGACTCTCTTTATTAGTATTGCTTATTGGCAGCTGCAAGTCCTCCAAGGCCATGCAACCTACACACCACCCAGCCTGGGTTGGCATACCCGCTTATTGCTGTGGCTCCCCAGAAAAGAGAAAGGGCCTGCCTAGGGGAGAGAGGTCAGAGTCCAGAGGAGTCGTGAGGCAGCACATAGTCTTACCGCATCAAACTCCGCTTGGTCATCCTCAGGTAGGTCGCTGGTTTCATAAACATCTGGCTCGTTTCTGGCCTGCGGGTAGAAGCAGTGACCACCCAGCCTCATTACCCAGCTTCCACCAACACCCCTGACCCTATTCCATTTGAACAAGTTAACAAAGAAGGCAGGCTGTGATGCCAGGATTCTGTCCCTTGTCTTCCACCTGCCCAGTTAACTGCACGTCAGTTTCCATGTCTCAGAGGGATAGGAATGACAGTGGGGATAACTGGGACTTGATGGTAACGGATGAGTATAAGTGATGACAAAGATATTGCTCTGAATCGGAAGGGGGATGGGTCCTTGGCAATCATTATGTCAGGGGTAGGGAAAGGGCTGTCCTCGAATCAGGTCCTGTACACCACTTCCCTGGCACAAGAGCTGCGAGTGACTCAGGACCTTAGTACCCAGAATGCAGGCAGGGCAGCACAAAAGAGGGTACATGCTGGCATGTGCCAGGTGGTGTAAGGGGTTGGGCAGGGGCACTCCCAGGAGGACAGAGTTCTCTATCCAGCACAAGGGTTCTGCCAAGGTAACCCTTTCCTTTGCAGGATAAAGGCCATTCACTAAGTGGCCTGGTATGTGTGTCGGGGTGGGGAAAGGGGGCTTATGGAAAGATTTGGGGAGACACGGGTGGTGCTGACATGGATGGCAGAAACACTCTGGGCACAAGTGGTAAGGGCCCCGAGACGATCTCTGGGGCCGAGAAACCGGCGACTGCCGGAAAAGGGGCCTGGCAGGCCGTCCCACGGCCCGGCCCAGTCGGATCGGAAGAGTCCAGAAGATGCTGAGGCCCGCCCCGGAGCGAGCGGTGGGAGCCCCAGGGGCGGAGGAGGGGCTGCGGGCGGGAGGGGTCACAGGTTGATGCCTGTTGGGGGTCCTTAGGAGGTCAGGGGCGCGGTCCTGGGGAGCCGAGGCCGGCCCTGTACTCACAATGCCGGGAAGGTCAGCGTATTTGGGGTCCGCCATGGCGGCGGCGAGGCGGGGTTGGGGGCCCGGTGCTCGGGTAGGGGTGAGGCTGGGTCCGGGTCCCGGGCTAAGGCGGCGGCCAAGGGAGCGGCGGAGGAGGTGGAGGAGCAGGAAGTCTCGCGACAGCAGTAGCACAGGAGAAGGATAAAGCAACAGTCGCGAGAACAGCTCCCACCACACCCCTGTAGAGGCCAGGGCTGGCGAGAACTAGGCCAGGGAATGAGGTAATGGCGGGGCGCGGAGGTGGGGGACGCTGACTAGGATTGTGGGATTTGTAGTCTTGGCCGGCCGGGGCTTGGGCCGGGACGACAATAACGCGCCTGGGGAGTTACTTCATCCAACCTATATTGCTTTAATTTTTACATCAAGTCTTCGATAGAGCTTTTATAGTTCCTGTTTTTCAGATAAATGAATTTGGACTCCCAGAAATTAAGTGATTAGATATAAATGACACAACTAGACTTGCTGTGACACAGCCAGGACTCCAAAAACAACAAGTAAACTTTAATAACGGCTTAGTCTTGCTAGGAATGACCAAGTTAAGTAACTTTTTCAAGTTAGGGCTGTCATAAAATACAGGATGCCTAGTTAAATTTGAATTTCAAATAAATAACTAATAGGGTTTTGTTTTGTTTTTTTGTTTTTTTTGTTTTTGTATGTCCTTATCGTTTTTGGAACATAATATCACAAAAAACATTAGTTTTTTAAATGTGAAATTTAAATTTAATTGGTTATCCTGTTGTTGTCTTCAAATCTGCCAATCCTATCTCAAGTTCATAAATAGGTAATTGATGGCTCTATGTCTGAGCACCCTCTGTGCATTTAGCCACGTCACTATTTTCAGACTTTTGAATTTGACAGTTCAATAAAATTAAAACAACAACAAAGGTTTGCGAGAATAGACATAGTATTGCTACCTTTTCATTTTGCAAAGTATATTAAAAGAAAGAAAAGCTTCTATTTACTATTGCCACCATTTAAGAATATACTCTCAGAATAGAAGACAGTCATTTGAAACTTAATAAATTCTGCTTTATGAAAAACCACATTATGTGTTTGTTTTGCCAGGGTTGCTTACCCATAAACTTTTGTCTCTGACCAATGACCTTCCGTGGACTAGCATTTTGAAACTTCTTCACAAACGGATGCCACCATGGAGCGAGCCCCTGAGGGCTTGAGGTTGGGATGTTTCCCAGGATGTCCCCTGAGCATGCAGGATGCTGCAAAACTTAGAAATGGTGACAGACCAAGTGACTGGAGATATGCCTATTTTCCTGAGTTTGAAACTCATTGTCATTAAACACATACTCCCTTGGCCCCTCCCCAAGTCTCTATCCCTCTTTCTCCACAGTCCTATTGCTTTCCCATCCAGGTTCTTTCCCTTCAGTTTCCTTAAGATTCAAGGATGGTTAGAGTTATAGGCCCAGTTGGGTTCTGAGTGGTTAAGTCTTGTGTGGCCAGGCCATCATTCTCTCTCCTTTTCTCGTAGTGTCTAAGTGACCTTACACAATTGCTAGGCAGAACCTCCATGCTCTCCTCCCCTCTTCCTCGCCCTGCTCCTCCCCTTGGCCTAGAGCCTCAACTCCTGCAGTCTAACTCTGTTGGCCAGCAGAGGCCTGTGATGTGGAGAAAAATCAATCTGGCCAGCTTCTAGATGTTTCTTCTCAGAGGCTGCAGCAGAAGTCTGACCTAAGGGCAGGAAGGACAAGGAATCTCCAGGGTTTTTTGTTTTTGTTTTTGTTTTTGTTTTGGGGGTGGTTTTTTTTTGCCAGAGAAGGGGGAGAAAAGCAAGTAAGGATTGAGAAAGGGGCTGCAGTCTATCCAATAATAACTGGGATAGAAAACACACTCACATAGGTACCTAAACTTGCCTAAAACCCAAATGCAGATGTCTGCCCTAGAAGTCCTCTCTTAAAGTCCCTTTTGCCTTACCTACCCTATCATCATCCCTCCTTCACTGCTTTCTGACTCCCTTTCTCTTGAAAAAGTTACTGTGGCCCACTTTCATCACAGGCCCAACCCATGTGGCAAAAATGAAAATTTTATCTGCTTTCGAATGCTGATGGCCCAGAATGGGAGTTTGTCTTCCTTCAAAGTGAGGATTTGACATGTATGTTGGGGACATAGTAGGCTGCTCATCTGTAGGGAGGAAGGGAATAGCCAAACCTCTCCGGATACTCCTTTCTGAAAATATCGGACCTGGACAGCCACCCCTACAGGGACATAGGCAGCTACCTTTGAAGGTTGAGTGTGTTGGGAACCTGTGCAAGGGGTGTGTGGAGAGGGAATGTGAAATATGCTCTCAATTTGGAAAGAGGATTGTGACGGCAGTGGAGGATTCCCTGGAGTATGAAGGGGGTAGAAGTGCTGTTGATTCTCTTCCCTAGACTAGAGGCCCACCGCGGACCCCTTATTCCTTCCAGAGGGGTGGAGTCTGAAGGAGGGACCGACAGGTCAGGGATATGGGTGATGGGGGGTGGGATGCACCAAGTGACTTGGGTGGGAAGGGGGTGAGGGCAAGGTTATCTTCGAGAGTTAGACGTGGGGAGAGGAGGTAAGGAGGCAAGAAGGGAGGAAAGATGCCTCCACTCAACGGTGGATGTGGAGCGGCAGGCCCCCCGCGAGGGAAGCCCCGCCCCGCTCCGCTCCTCGGTCGCCGCCCCGCCCAGGCCCGCAGCGCGGCGCTGCAGCGCGAGGGGCGGAGAGGCAGAGCGCCGGGAGAGCACCAGACGCCTGGGTCGCCCGCATCCCGCTGCCGCAGGAGAGAGGAAGCGCGCCCCGGCCCTGCTCCCCAGCCTTCATCCCAGCGCCCTCAGAGACCGAGCACTTGTCCTCCGCCTTGGCCTCCACTGAGCTCCCGCCGTCAGAGCACGCACCACTTCTGCTGTCCAAGAAGTGCCCCAGCCCTACGCCGGCGACCACCATGACGGAGGCCAACAACGAATGCAGCATCAAGGTGCTCTGCCGATTTCGGCCCCTGAACCAGGCCGAGATTCTGCGGGGAGACAAGTTCATCCCCATTTTCCAAGGGGACGACAGCGTCGTTATTGGGGTGAGTGCCACTCCAGGAGGAAATTTCGGGGAGGAGGCAGGAGGTTGAATCTTACCCCTCGCCGAGCCTTAGCCCCTGCCTGTCAGTCAGCGCCCCCTCCCCGCCGTTCATCCTCCATCCTTTTCGCCGCATCCCGTTCTTTCCCCTGCATCAGGGTGGCTGGGTGTGGTCTGGTCAGGCCTGCGGCCAAGTCTCCGCAGAGTGGGAGAGGGCTACTTCCCCACGATCAGGTCATCCAACTCCCCTTTGCTGCCCTCTGCAGCATCCCCACCCCTTACAGCTAGTCCCGTGTTTTTCTGATGTTTTCCCTCTCCCCTAGAGAAAGCACATCTTCCCTTTGTTATTGGCTCACATCTCTACCCCCACCTCCCAGGAAGGGAGGGGTAAGACTAGTGGATGGGCTAGATCTGAGGTGGGCAGTCCAGGGTCTCTGTGGAGATACAAAAGAGAATGGGCTCTAGGACCAAGCTCTCCATCTCCCCCTGAAATAGTTGCAACCTGAGCTTGGAGGGAAGGCACAGGTCTGATGAAGGGTTTTTTGAGAGAGAGATACATTGATGCCACACCTAGTTTTGGGGAGAGCCTCTGGGATCCTAAGGAAATGTCGGCCTTTCCCTCCTAGGTACAGTAGGAAGAGGATTTCAAACCTGCCCAACTCCCCTTAATAAAAATAATCAGACCCTGAGATCCTAACAAGTACTTGCTTATTCATCCTTTCTCTTGATGATCCAATAAAAATTGGAAAGCCACCTCTACTTCATAATGACAGCCCCTACACATGGCGTAGATCTTAGGAAGGAGAACTAATATTTGCTAATATGTGCTTGTTACTCTACATATATTACTTTTAAAAATATGTTATTTATTTATTTTTAGAGAGAGGGGAGGGGAGAGAGAAAGAGAGGGAGAGAAACCTCAGTGTGTGGTTGCCTCTCACATGCCGCCGACGGGGGACCCAGCCTGCAACCCAGGCATGTGCCCTGACTGGGAATTGAACTGGCAACCCTTTGATTTGCAGGCCAGCGCTCAATCCACTGAACCACACCAACCAGGGCACTACATATATTATTAAATCCTCAAAACAACACTCTGAAGTAGGTATTAATATTTGATATCCATTTTACAGATGAGGAAATTGAGGCCCAAAGAAGTTGAATGACTTTCTCAAGGTCACACTGTGAATTCATGGATATAAACCTAAGTCTGTGTCTCCAAAGCTCATGTCTTTTCCTCAATGTCACATTGCCCCCACAGATTTCCGTCCTTTATCTGCAATGGCCCAAAGGAAATTCCTAGGGAACTCCTCACCCACCCCTTTTTTCCTAGGTTAGTAGGGATTGTCCAATTAAGGGGTAAAAGGATTGGGGTGGATGGAGTCTGTAGGGCTTGAGGGGTGCTGGACCAGGAAACTAGCCAGTTTGAGAAGGGAGGGGCACATATGAGGGCAGTCTTCAAGGTCAGGAGAACTTTTTTAGTATTTTTGATACACACAGTGCTTGGCAGAAGGCATACTTGTTAAAGGAATGAAGGAAAGAAGGGGAGGGAGCCAGGGCTTTCTGAATCAGTGAGAATGGGACTTTGTGTAAAGACACCTTAGGAAGAGACCTGCTTACATGTCCTGTTCCCAAGGGCCTCAATCTGTCACCACACCGAGCTCTGTTGCCCACACCGTGAATTCAAATGGGTGTTGGTGCCATATGTGTGCTTCTGAATGTGTTTGCCACATTCAGAAGACCCTGTCTCTTTCTACCTTAGAGACCTAGGTCTTGCAGTCTGATCAGTGGATCAGCCCTTGGGGGTCTCCTCTCTGAATAGTCTGGACAATAGGCATTCAGTATGAGAGTTGGAGCTTGAGGTCCCTCTGAGATATGAAGGCTGAGAAACAGGAGTGAGGTGGTCATGGGGGAGCAAATCCACAAAAGGTTTCCACCTTTAAGCCTAGCTTCCGTTGCTGTAGGTTTTTCAGGTAAGTCTAAACCAACTCCTCTGGGCTGTCTGGGCTGTCCAGCCTGGGTTGGTGAGCATGGGGCGTGGGGTGATGTTGGGAGGAGTTGTGGTATGGATCTGTCCAATTCGTGCAGCAAAACAGGAGAGACACAGTGGAGGGTGGGAAAGGAGGAGAGACGAGGAGAGGCCCAGGGTCCCCTGCCAGCTCAGATTCTATCCTAGCTCCATAGCTGGCCCTTACTTGCCTGCTTTGCCTGATATTTACAGGCCTGTATCTTGTCTTGCTCTGTACCTCCCCTCACCCTAGCCCTTTCTGTCCATCTCTCACTCCCAGATACCTGCTTATGGGGGGCCATTTTGTCTCAGGCAGCATCGTTGGAGCTTGTCTTCTCAGCCTTACTATTCGTCTGTCATTCAGAAGCATGAGGGCTATAGGATAAGTGATTTTTGAGGAGACCCTTGAGGGTTCCAGCAAGGGAAGGAAATATCCTTCCGCCTTTCCTCTTTCCTCCTCTAGCTCCCTTTGGGGCTCAATATGTGGGAAATCTGTGAGAAGTTAATGAAGGAAGCTGCTTCAAGGTGTGAGGGAAGGTGAGGGAAGAGTGAAAGTGGGAGAGAGTGATCTTTCCACACCCAGCCCCTGCTCCTTTCTCTCATGGCTCTCTTCTCTGCCTCTGCAGCACTGTGACTAGCTCTGAGCTTCAGACTCCCTAATTTTCGAGGGCTTTTTCTGCTTGGCCAAGGGTAGGCGAATAAACTGGAGGGACAGCTCTTGGAGCCTTATCCTTCCCTCACTCCCCTGACTTGTCCCAGGAATCTAGGGGATGGGGCTTAGCCAAAGTAATGGCTTGAGTCTTAGGAGAAGTGTGTCTAGGTCACTGCCTGTGTGTGCTGTGTATTGTTTGGCTCTTTGTGTCACTCAGAATCCAATGTAACTCTTTCAGCAGAGCCATTTAAGTGTCTCTCTTTTTCGGTCTGGGTGGTCAGAGTGTCCTGGGGCCTGCTGTCTGTGTTGCTACGTCTATACCAGTTGTCGGAAGGGTGACAGTAAAGAAATACACACACACACACACACACACTTTCTCTCTTCTCTCTTTCCCTCCCTCTCCGTCTCTGTCCCTCCCTCTGTCCCTTGTTCCCTCCCTCCTTCCCTCCTTCATTCAACTATCCACTAAATTCTACCTCCCTCGGGTCTCCCAGTGGTTAAGTGGGTTCTTGCGGAGGCAAAACCCCAGAACCATCAAGTACCTCAAGCTAGGTTGGGACCTGCGGGATTATTGGAGCAGAGTCAGTATTGTTTAGGGTAGCTGGGAATTCCTTTGATATCTGATGGCAGAGACCAGGCAATCCTCCCTTAGCTTTGGAGGAGTCTCATAAAGGAAAATGGAAAGGGGAGGTAATGTTCACTATGGCCAGTGTCTCTCCAACATTACCATGGCAACAATCCCCAGGGGCGTCACCATGGAAATCTGGGCTGGTGCTGGGAAGTTCAGCCTCTACCAAGCGCTTTACTGAGGGTTGAAAGGTTGATCATCTTTGGACCCTAATTGTAGACTGTCCCATTAGCTTTAGTCGGTACACAAAATGGAAAACTACAGAAAGGTGCTGGGAGACAGAAAGGGATGAAGAGACAAGCAGGAGGCTTGGGATAGGGTTAAAAGACAGCAGAGAGTCCTGGGCTTCAAGACTGAAGAGAGGCTCTCTGGAGGAGGCTGTGAGGAGCACTTAGACTGCTGTCAGTGGGAGAGAGAGTGGGTCTCAGGGACATTTCTCTATGGAAGAGGGTCTCCCTGAGTGTTTCTAATTTCTCAAGTCTTCCATCCTCTGACATTGTACCAGCTCATGGGGTCTTGGATTACTGGAGGTAGAAATGGTGAGGGAGGCGCCTTAGAGAGGATGGGCAGGAGAATTGCATACTTCTGAAAATGCGGTTGTGATTGGAAAAAGAGAGGGACAAAGAGCTTTAGTTTTGTCCAGAAACAATAGGAGAAATGTCCAGGTTGTGGGAGAGAGTACACATGGGGTTGGCTTCAGGTGACTTTAGCGTGCGAGTCTGGAATCAGATTCATTGGGTTTGAAATTGTGCTCTACCATATCTCAGCTGTGTGACTGTAGAGAAGCTACCTTACCTCTCTAAACTTCAGTTTCTGCATCTGTAAAGTGGAATAATAAATATTCCTACCTCCTAGGATTGCTGTGAGTATTAAATGAGATTATGCATAGAAATGGCTTAGCACTGTGACAGGTACATAATAAACTCCCAATAAGAGTTAGATGTTATTATTATTTTATATCTGCCATCTCTCTCCACAGACTAGTCTTTAACACAATTAGAAAGTGGTTAACATTTTCCCCTATTACTACTGGTTGTTTCATCCAAACATCCAGGTCCATCGTATCTTCTTGCTCTCTTCCTTCATCAATATCTGTTCAACAAATATTTACGAAAACCATCCTGTGGGCCAGTGATTGTATTTGATGGAATTTAGAAGGAATCCCTGTGTTCAAGAACCGCTTGATCTACATGGTAGTCCAGGCTTCGGAGTGGTCTAGGCAGGGGCTTGGGAGGGGATATTAGAAATGTCCTTGGCAACTTCTTGTCAAGATGGTGGTGTAGGCAGACATGGCTTGCCTCTTCACACAACCACATCAAAATTTCAAGTAAAATATAGAGCAACCATCACTTAGAGCTGTCAGAATTCAATTTGAATGGAAGTGTGACAACTATGGAATTAAAGAAACCATATCCATCCAGACAGGTAGGAGGGGCGTGGACACCGAAAGGGCTGATCCCAC
Organism: Mormoops blainvillei; assembly: GCA_004026545.1. NCBI lineage: Eukaryota > Metazoa > Chordata > Mammalia > Chiroptera > Mormoopidae > Mormoops > Mormoops blainvillei. The sequence goes on from PVJD01000422.1 coordinate 148,809, forward strand.
AACCATGTGTGGTAGATAAAAAACATGGTGGATAAAAAATTAAGAGGCTGGGAGTGAAGAGTCCCATCCCCACATCAGGCCCCCAGCCCAGGGTTCCAGTGCCAGGAAGATAAGTCCCCACAGCTTCTGGCTGTGAAAACCAGTGGGGATTGAGTCAGTGGAAGAAACTTCTAGAGCCCCAAGCTTTTCCTCTTAAAGAACCCACACACAGACTCACCTGCTCACACTAACTCCCCCTGGGCTGCAGCACCACAGTAGCAGCTTGAAAGGCACCAGTGGTATACAGGAAGAAACTGAAGTGTCTAGCATCAAGGTGAGCAGGGGCCATTGTCCCTTTTCTAAACCCTACCCCTACAAAGCCACTAGGCTTGTGCCATATCTGAGACTCCATCAACCTCGCTTACACCGTTTGCCCTGCCTTGGAAATCTCCAGAGACTCTGGCCCACCTAAGCTGCTTTTCAGCATGAATGGCTGGTCTTGGCTCATATTTCACAACTTCCTAAATCCTATCAAACAAGCAACAGCTGGTTTCAGTGAGCCCCAGGCCTGGCACTAGCAGAAACCAGCTTAGATTCACAGCTTGGATTCCTCTGGGAATCTCCAGGCTCAGCACAAGTAGTAACCATCTCAGGTTGCTTTATAGCTCAGGCAGGGTGCCCCAGGCAAAATACAGGTCGGATCTGACCCTGGCCAGCAGTACCCAGGAAACCCCAGGGCCAGCACACCCAGTGGACAGCTACACACCACGTCAGAGCACCACCACCCTGCCCCCGCACAGCTGATTCTCCAAGGAGGGCAGTGGCTGGTGGTCAGTGGTCATAGCTTGTCCTTTCAGCTAACTGGCCTGGGGAGATCCCTCCCATTGATCTGCCAACAGCAACCAAGGCTCAACTACAAGAGGAGGGTGAACTCAACCCACACAAAGGGTGTACCTCGAGTATCCAGCTTGGGCGATAGGGGAGGCTGTGCCATTGGACCCTACAGGATACCTACTACATTAAGTCACACTACCAAGATAAGAAGTCAAAGCAGTTCTACCTAATATATAGAAACAAACACAGGGAAGCTGTCAAAATGAAGAGACAAACATGGCCCAAATGAGAGAGCAATCAAAACTCCAGAAAAAGAGCTGAATGGAATGGAGATAAAGAATCTATCAGATGCAGAGTTCAAAACACTGGTTATAAGTATGCTCAAAGAAGGACCTGAGTGAGGACCTCAACAGCATAGAAAAGGTCCAGTCAGAAATGAAGGATACACTAATTGAAATAAAAAACAATTTACAGAGAAACAACAGTAGAAAGGATGAAGCTGAGAATGAAATCAATGATTTGGGACATAAGGAACCAAAAAGCAATCAGAACAACAAGAAGAAAAAAATATACCAAAAAAATGAGGATAAGCAGCTTCTGGGACAACTTCGAGAGGTTCAACATTTGCATCATAGGGGTGCCAGAGGAGATGAGAAAGAGCAAGAAATTGGAAATCTATTTCAAAAAATACTAAAAGAAAACTTCCCTAATTTGGTAAAGGAAATAGACATGCAAGTCCAGGAAGTGCAGAGTCCCAATTATGATGGATGCAAAGAGGCCCACTTCAAGACACATGGGTATTAAAATGCCAAAGGTTAAAGATAAAGAGAGATCTTAAAAGCAGCAAGAGAAAAGAAGTTAGTCACCTACAGGAAGTTCCCATAAGACTGTCAGCTGATTTTTCAAAAGAAACTAGGCTAGAAGGGATTGGCAAGAAATATTCCAAGTCATGAAAAGCAGGGACCTATAGCTAAGATTGCTCTATCCAGCTAAGCTATCATTTAGAATCAAAGGGCAGCTAAAGAGCTTCCCAGACAAGAAAAAACTAAAGGAGTTCATCATCACCAAACCATTATTATATGAAATGTTAAAGGGACTTACTTTTAAAAAAAGATCAAAACTATGAAAATAAAATGGAAAAAAACACATGTCTATCAACAATTGAGTCTAAAAAACAAACAAGAAGAACAGAGACAGAATCATGGATCTGGAGGCCGTTTTTGATGGCTGCCAGACGGGAGGGGTGTGGGGGAGAATGGGTGAAGAGGTGAAGAGGTTATGAAGTACAAATAGGTAGTTACAGAGTAGCCATGGGGATGTAAGGTACAGTATAGGAAATGGAGTAGCCAAAGAACTTATAGCACGACCCATGAACATGAACAATGGCATGGGGATTGCCTGAGGGAGTGGGGCTGCTGGGTGGAGGGGGGCAAAAGGGGAAAAACTGGGACAACTGTCATAGCCTAATCACTAAAATACAATGTTTTAAAATACTAAAAAAGAAATGTACATATGCTCCCTCAAATTCTGACAGGAAACCCCCCACAACATACTACAGTCTGACTCAAAATAATTGAGTGTGAAGTACTTTAAGAGATGTAAATAATGGTGCTGTGAGTAACCTAAGGCAGAAAAAGTAGAAAACCACTGGTCTAGTTATTCTCATAAAAAGGGCTGATGAAATTAGTTTATCCTGTGTATAATCAATAGAAAATTCAAAGAAACTTACACTTTAACAGAAATAAAAATCTTAAGATAAAGAAGTGAAGAGCTAGACTTGGAACTTATAGGCCCAGCTAAAAGTAGGGAAGTGGAACAGGCCTTCCCTGAATCCTGAAATTATAATCCGTGGCTTTCCCTACTCATGAGATTATGAAGTGCATCCATTTCTACTTCTTGGAGATCTTTCATCCTCTCAGTACTGAGAATGCCACTCTTCCTGCCTCTCTGGTCTCTTCCTTCTTCCTCCTATGCTGAGGAAAAAGAGTTCCTTAGGCAATAAATGCCTTCAGCACTTGGAGAGCGCCTTTCATTTTAATACAGAATCTTTTAACTGGGAGTGTTAGAGAGAGACAGAATATGAGAATGAGTGTGTGTGTGTGTGTGCGAGCGTGCGCGCGCGCGTGCGCGCGTGTGTTGGTGCCTTTGTTCCCAGAAGAGAAGTGTGGGTGAAAGGTTGGCTTGAGAGTTATAGTCAGTCCCCTTTGGCGGCATGCCGGGCTTCAAGAAGCATGGATAGACATTATTAGGGAAGAGGTGAGAGTCATTGATCTGAGATAGACATGGTTGGTTTGTTTCCATTTCTTGGCCAGTGGATGGAAGAAACATAGTTATGTTACAATTCAGTAATCAAGGTTCAACTAAATAAAAAGAAAAGAAAGATATTACCACTGAGGAGGAGAAGTATCAATGCCACTTTAAATTTGTTTATTGTAACACTATGATTTTATTCTATGTAATAAGAATTTTATTCTTTCTAATGAAGTATAATGACAAACTGCAGATAAAAAGGATATAAAATTCACAAAAGTCCTATGAATAACCCATATAGTCACTCAAATCTTTAAAAAATCAAGGTAGATTTTTAAAAATAATATTAAACATAATCTCATTACCACGCTAATATATTTTAATTGTTGACAAAGTTAAAAACAAAGAAAAGCACGATGAAGCAACTAAACATCAGTCAAAAGCCCCCTCCCCAAACATTGTTAACAATTGGATATATTTGTTTCAGTGGGTTTTTTGCATATATACAATATATTAATTTTAGTAAGTGTATCATAAATTAAATGTTGTTTTGTAACCTATTTTTTTCAGTAACAAAATATCATGACTATTTTACTATCATCAAATATTTTACATAATTTTACTTTTTTGGAATATTTAATTTTTGAATGTCTTACATGCACATGTGACAAAATTCAAATGATATAAAAAGGTATACAGTGAAAAGGAAGCCTCCTTCCTTCCCCTCTCCCCTAGCCACCAGTCTTTGTGGATCCTTCTAAAAGCATACTGTATGTTTATGGGCAAATACATATGCAAATACATATACAAATACATATACTTTTTTTAAACACCAAGGGTTGCATACTATACACATTGTTCTGTACCTCGCTATTTTTCCATTAGCAATGAGTCTCCGAGATCCTATTATATCAGCACATAAAGATCTATCTCATACTTTTAGACAACTTTTTAACAACTGTGTAATTTGTTGTAGGGATAAGCCATTAATGAACCTAGTTATCCTAATGAGTTGTCCTAATCATTTACTATTACAGTTAGATTAACTTGTATGTATGATATTTGCATATGTACTGTATTTCCTTTTTTAAATGTATTTTTTTATTTACTGATTTTTAGAGAGAGAGAGAAACATCAATTTGTTCTTCCACTTATGCATTCATTGGTTGATTTTTTAAATTTTATTTATTTACTATATTGACTTTTAGAGAGAGGGGAAGGAAGGGAGAGAGGAGAGAAACATCAGTATGCCAGAGATACATGGGTCAGTTGCCTCTTGCACTGGGGACCTGGCCTGCAACCCAGGCATGTGCCCTGACTGGGAATCGAACCAGAAACCTTTAGGTTTGCAGGCCAGTGCTCAGTCCTCTGAGCCACATCAGCCAGGGCTCATTGGTTGATTCCTTATGTGTCCTGACCAGGGATTGAACCCACAACCTTGATGTATTGGGACGATGCTCTAACCAACTGAGCTACTTGGCTAGGGGGCCGTGTATGGTATTTCTGTAGGATAAATTTTTAGAAGGGGAGGTTATAAGCTGTATACATTAAAAAATTTAAGAGCTAGCCATGGCCAGGTGGCTCAGTTGATTGGAGCATCTTCCCATACACCAAAAAGGCTGCAGGTTCCATTCCCTGTCAGGACACATACTTAGGTTATGTCTTTGATCCCCAGTTGAGGCACATACGGGAGGCAACCAATTGATGTTTCTCACATCAATGTTTCTCTCTTTCTCTCTCCCTCTCTCTCTCTCTCTCCCTCTTTTTCTCTCTCTAAAAAATCAGTAAAGACATTCTCAGGTGAGGATTTTTTAAAAAATATTAATTTTCTTGTTTAAAAATTATGTATTTTTATTTTAGAAAAGTTTAAAATCTAAATCCAAAAAACCAAAATCTTCTAAAATTTCACTCTTCAAGGATAATCATTGTTAATATGTTTTTCTATGCAAGGTATAGAAAACACACTTTTTTTTTACAGAAATGGAATCATCCTTTACACATTTTTTACACTGATACTATTTTTAAAACCACTTTTTGGCCTAATATACTTTGTCATGTAATTACATCTATCTATATATATATTTTTATCTTCACTTGAGGACATTTTTTAAAATTGCCTTTAGAGAGAGAGGAAGGGAGAGAGAGAAACATCAATGTACGAGAGAAACAACAATTGTCTACCTTCCGTACGTGCCCGGACCTGGGATCAAACCCAAAACCCTTAGGTTACTGGATGGTGCTCCAACCAGCTGAGCCACACCAGCCAGTGCATAACATCATCTATATATATTAATTTAAAAGCAATATGTTGTCATTGTAAAGCAAAATGTTGTCATTGTAAAACATTTAAATATCACGGAAAAAACTGTAGTAAGTACAAGTTCCTGTCATTCTACTCTCCAGTGATAACCAGCACGAACAGTTCTGAGTATAGTCTTTCACATCTTTTTTCTAAGGTTATTCTATCTACGCACGTTTAGAACATATAATCACATTATATACGTTGTTTTTATTTTTTTACTTGACAGCTGACCTCGGACATGTCCATATATGTGAACCAACCTGGCTTATTTTAATGGGGGTAGAATATAGAAGTGTCATAACCAACATCTTGATGGATGTTTGAGTTGTTTCTAGTTTTTCTTTAATACACACCTTATCAGTGAACATCTTTTAGTGCTTAAGCAAGTGTTGTAAAATGAATACCTAGCACTGGCATTGTTCATACAAAGTACAAATGGTATGGAAATTTAAATTTTTAATGGAATGGAATTGTCCTCAAGAAAAACTCTATCGGTTTACAGTATTCCCTTCACTGTAGAGAGCGCCTTCACAGCCTCTTTCTCGCAGAGGATTCTGGTTTTGGGCTTCACAGGCTTTCACCAGAGAGAGCAGATAATTATTTCAGGGAGATTTTTATCATAAGCCAGATTTTTCAAATTTTTTTAATATTAGAAAATAATATTTATTTTCCTCTATGCAAAGAAGTAAAAAAGAAGGAAACCAAATAATGCACTATTGCCTCACCCTCTTTGACCTTAAAAATTTTTTAAATATAATATTAAACATGGTTTAAAAATGTCAACAATCTAGAATACAAAATGAAAAATGAAAGCCTTCTCACTTTCAGTTTATCTCCCCAAAATAACCACTGTTCATTCTGTTGTATAATTCCTTCTAGAAAAAAATTCTATGTATAGACGCACAACTCTTAGCTCTAGCCAAGTTTTATGACTTTCCTTAATTATTTAAAACATGTCCCCCAAACTCTGGTGTCCAGAGACCTAGCAGTTTACTTTTCCGTTGGGTAAAGATGGGCTCCGTAGTAAAACAATTTGACAACTAAGATATAGTCTCTTTGTACTGAATGGCAGAAAAACACAACTGAGAAATTTGTCACGTGATGGAGAACAAGCATAGTCTCATTTAATCTTACCTGAGATCTTCTCTTAGTATGATAGATATCAAATATATTCTTTGTTTGGCTCCCTGAATTATAAATATTTTGTATCTTTAGCATTCTTATCAGCGCACATGATTTATAACATGTTACCTGAATTAAGCAAAGTACTTGTAGGTTTGAGTGACTTGCTTTACAATTCCTTAAAGGGGGACCCATATTTATAATTTCATGTAATCCTTTCTAAAGGGAGCTTGTGTTAGCGTTTCCATAATAGCTCAGCAGCTCGTTATATGTATATTGTATTACACATCAGGGAACATTCTCTCTCTCTGTTTCTCTCTCTCTGTCTTTATGTATATGTCTGTAATGCACATACATACATATATATGTGTATGTGTATATATACATGCACATGTGTATATGAGTGTGTGCACACACGCACACACCTCCATAACTTAGTGTATTTCACTTAAAACATCTTGAAAGTCTTTCCATATCAGGACATGATGGATCTATCGAGGAAGATAGTTTTTAACTGAGGGGTAGATTTTTAAAGTTAATGAATTGTTCTGCACTTTACACAGCCTGTGGCCCTGTTGTCTTATCCCACTGGTTTCCCAGGGCAGAGGGTCTAGGGTAGTGGAATGCTAAATCATCACACCCAGACTGGCACCCCCTCACACAGTCTCACTGTGTGACATTCCTCACTGGCACTCCTCTACCACATGGACACAACTCTTGGTGTCAGTACTAAGTTTGGTTTTTCTCTCTCTAGTTTCCCTCATCCCAATAATCATGCATGCTTGTGGGTGGTTGAAGAATGAATGCCTTCTCAGGCTGATGGATGAGGATTCTGCTTCCTCACACCCTGCCTGCTGATGTCTGCCATCTTTTATTTCCACTCCAGGGGAAGCCGTATGTCTTTGACCGTGTGTTCCCCCCAAACACGACTCAGGAGCAAGTTTATCATGCATGTGCCATGCAGATTGTCAAAGGTAATGGATGTAGTTTTTGAATGTATTTGTTCAGGCTTCCCACTCTACCCCAGCTCTCTCTACCAGTGCTCTTTCTCCACCATCTCTTCCAGATGTCCTTGCTGGCTACAACGGTACCATATTTGCTTATGGACAGACATCCTCAGGGAAAACACACACCATGGAGGTGAGGGTTCTGACTTCCATGGAGGGGGAGAAGCTGCAGTGTTAATGGGAGACCAAGAAACCTCAGTGAGGGAAGGGCTAGGAATGAAGGGCTGCCTGGTCCAGAGGTGGCTGGGTCCAGAGGATGAACTGAGGGGCAACAATCTAATGCAAGTTTAATGCCTGCTGTATTTTACCCTCCTTTCCACTATTCCGGTTTTTTTGCCTTTTGATCTGGAAAAGCAGCAGCAATGAAAGTTCGAAGGGCTATCAGTTCTGTCCTCCATCCACAAAAAGGTAGACAAGAAAGTGACTGTCTCCTGATGTACGATGGTTCCTATCAACCATCGCCTTTGTGTCCACCTGTGTGCCTCTGAGTTGTCTCATTCTTCCTGAGCTCCAGCCTTATTCTGGAATACCTTACTCCCCAGGGAAAACTGCATGACCCCCAGCTGATGGGAATCATTCCTCGAATTGCCCGAGATATCTTCAACCACATCTACTCCATGGATGAGAACCTTGAGTTCCACATCAAGGTGATCATAGCAGGACCTCTGGGCACCCTCAGGTGGGGACTGGGAGGGGAAGGTCTGATATGAACTCACTGAGATCCTGGGCACCCCAGCTTGCCCTTCTCCCTGGTTACCTCAGTTCTTCTCCCCTAAAATACTCTCTTCTTCTATTTTCTTCCCACTACCACTGTGGGAGCAGGTCACATTAGCTTGAGATTCCTTGAGAGAGGCCCTCTTCACTTCATACTCCTCCTTTCTCCCTAACCAGGTTTCTTACTTTGAGATTTATCTGGACAAAATTCGTGACCTTCTGGATGGTGAGTGGGGATGTGAGGAGGGCAAGGAAAAGGAAGATCACATTGCTCTTGGGTTTAGGTTCTCTTTGGCAAGAGGTGCAGAGGGCACACGAGGGCACACATACCCATACCCAAGTCCCTTGCCTCCTCTTACCAAGATTCCCCAAAACTAAGAGGATCAAAGGATGAGTTTAGATGCCCAGGCCTACATATAAATAGTCTGAGATGAGCTGGACCCTTAGAGCTAGGATCCTGGAGGAGGAGAAACTGCAGGGAGTTTAGGCCTCACAGGGGAGTCTTCTTCCCTTTTGCACATTAGAAGAAACCACCATCTGAGGTGACTACAGGGTGCAGGGGTTGGGGGGATAGGGAGGTGGAAGTGCTGTCCTTCCTCACCTGTATTGTCTTGATTCAGTGACCAAGACAAATCTGTCTGTGCATGAGGACAAGAATCGGGTGCCATTTGTCAAGGTGAGAGTGGGGACCAGGGCACCCAGGCAAGGCCAGTGTACTCTGAGTGTGGGTGTGGGAGGAGGAAGGACCAGTGACCCAGAAGTTGGAGGGTGGATCTCCTGGAGGGGTGACATCTGCCAAGGGGCTGGGGAGAGGTTGAGGTCTTGGAAAGGACATTTTCTGGAAAGGTCACTTTGTCAGGTGTGCAGGTAGTTTAATTTGCAGATCAAAGTTTATGGGTCACCGTCCACTTGCCCCCTGCAGGGTTGTACTGAACGCTTTGTGTCCAGCCCGGAGGAGATTTTAGATGTGATTGATGAGGGGAAATCGAATCGTCATGTGGCTGTCACCAGTGAGTGGGGATATAAGAGATTTTTTGAGTCCGGGGTCCACCTCTCCTCTGTGCCTTTGGGGATTGAAAGACTCAAAAGAGCAAGGGAAAACTGTCCTCCAGAGGAGAAGGGACACTGTTTCTGTGACCCTGCTGCCTGGGAAATGTAGTTGCGGGACCCTCTCTCTTGGTGGGTGGGGTAGCAATCAGGGGAAACCAGGCCGAAGGCTTCTTTGGTACCAAGATTCTTTTCCCTCCCTCCTGCAGACATGAATGAACACAGCTCTCGCAGCCACAGCATCTTCCTTATCAACATCAAGCAGGAGAACATGGAGACTGAGCAGAAGCTCAGTGGGAAGCTGTATCTGGTGGACCTGGCTGGGAGTGAGAAGGTTGTGGGTCTTGTTGGGGTGGGAGTGGGAGGGAAGGAAGCCTTGGGGAGAGGTGGCCTTTTTTAAAAATCAAAATAACTTTTTCATTGAGTCATAATTCGTATTCCACCAAATTCGCCCTTTAAGTGTACAATTGAGTGGTTTTGGGGATGTTTGCAACATTGTGCAACCATCACCCCTTAGCAACCACACCTATCTTCCCCTCCCCCATCCCCTGGCAACTACTAATCTACTTTCTGTCTCTGTGGATTTGCCTTTCTTGGACATTTCATATAAATGGGATCATATAATATGTATAATATGTAGGTGGGAGGGGTGACCTCTGGCAAAAGAATTTAGGGAGATAGAGGAAGGGCATTCTCTGTCTCCTTTCCCTGTTCCCTCCGCCATTTGGAAGCCCCCTACATAGAGAGGAGGTGGTGAGAGTCCTCTCCCTTTGCAGTGGCTCATGACACCCTTGTCCCTTATTGCCCTGGTAGGTGAGCAAGACTGGAGCAGAGGGAGCTGTGCTGGACGAAGCAAAGAATATCAACAAGTCACTGTCAGCTCTGGGGAATGTGATCTCTGCGCTGGCTGAGGGCACTGTGAGTGTTCCTTAGGAGCCCCCATCCTCAAGTTCCACATCTCACACCTTCTCTCTCTTTTTTTCCCCCAAGATTTTATTTATTTTATTTTTAGAGGGGAAGGGAAGGAGAAAGTGAGGGAGAGAAACATCAGTGTGTGGTTGCGTCTCACGCACCCCTGACTGGGGAATTGAATCAGCAACCCTTTGGTTCTCAGGCCGCCGCTCAATCCACTGAGCTATACCAGCCGCGGCTCCCAGCTGCTCCTAATGCTGCCTTTTAACCGTGCCCCTACTCATGGATTGCTTGATTTCTAGTCCACCGCTATCCTTTCTGATTCCCCTGTTAAATTTATTTTTCTGATTCATATCTCCCTCCTCTCCCAGAAAAGCTATGTTCCATATCGTGACAGCAAAATGACACGGATTCTCCAGGACTCTCTGGGAGGAAACTGCCGGACAACTATGTTCATTTGCTGTTCACCATCCAGCTACAATGATGCGGAGACCAAGTCCACCCTGATGTTTGGGCAGCGGTCAGTGGCAGGGTCCCCAGCTCCGTACCCAGCCCCTGCCGCTCTCTCCCCTTAGCATCAGGCAAGCCGTAGAGGTGGTCTCATCACCTTGTTCCCTTCTCCTCACCCAGGGCAAAGACCATTAAGAACACCGCCTCAGTGAATCTGGAGTTGACTGCTGAGCAGTGGAAGAAGAAATATGAGAAGGAGAAGGAGAAGACAAAGGTTCAGAGGGAAACAATTGCAAAGCTGGAGGCTGAGCTGAGCCGTTGGCGCAATGGTTAGAGAGGAGTCCTGTGGGCACAAGAGGCGGTGGGAAGAGGAGGGGTCTTAAGGAACCAGAGAAGGTCCTATCTGGGGTGATGCTTGAGGGGAGACCAAGGGTGATCCAATGAGGGCTGTGTTTCTGGAGGCTTGCAATGGAACGGTCATGAGGGAATGAGGGAGGGGCTGACTACCATATGCCCCCACCCTTGAAAAGGTCCACCTAGCAAGTGAAGTGGAGGCCTGGAGGTCTTGGCGTTGAGCAGCGAGGGAGGAAGGACCGGTGGATGTAGCTCTGCCTTCTCCCAGCCCTCACCTTGTTCTGCCTGTTTCCCAGGAGAGAATGTGCCTGAGACAGAGCGCCTGGCTGGGGAGGATGCAGTCTTGGGAGCCGAGCTCTGCGAGGAGACACCTGTGAACGACAACACCTCCATTGACAACTCCTCCATCGTGGTGCGCATTGCGCCTGAGGAGCGGCAGAAATACGAGGAGGAGATTCGCCGCCTCTACAAGCAGCTTGATGACAAGGTGAGGACAATCAGTCAGGGCACAGAGATGAGCCCAGTGGCGTGAGAATAGAGGGATTAAAAAATCAGCTTATACTGCTCTTGTCTGATTTTAAAAGGGGTAAACGTTCATTATTAAAAACGTAGAAGATAAATACATAGAAGGAAATTAAAATCATCCATCATCCCAGCATTCAGAAATAATGCTATTAACATTTTGCTTTTCTTTGTGCGTATATCGTGCAGTTGAGGTATACTGTATATGTAAACTTTGTATTCAATTTTTTTCTATTCAGTATTATATAATGAGCAATTTCCTACTTTGTTACCAGTTCTTCATAAAAGCATTTTTAAGTGGCTGCCTAACAGTCTGTTTATCAGAACGTATTAAACCATTCACTTATTACAGGGCTTCTAGTTTTTCTTTGGTTTTGTTTGTTTTTGCTATTATAAATAATTAACTTTATTGAAAGAACTAACTTTGCCTCTTGTGCATAAGATTTTGCTCTCCAATGATTTGATGAGAATGGAGTGCTAGAGTAGGATTTCTAGGTTAAAGGATATGAATATTTTAAGGCTTTTCCTATGTTGTGTTAAGGTTATATCAACTTCCAACAAGGAAGGAATTTTAAAATGAGGGCAGGAGTTGAGGAAAGAAGTGGAGGAAAAGATGCTTTTTTAGGATATGGAGTGTTTAACTCAAAACCTAAATATCTGAATTATATTAGGATCCTATCCCTCCCTCAGCCCCATAAGTCCAGACCAGGAGGACTAGCTTCCCTTCCCTTTGTCTTTCTCCGTTGCCTCCCACAGGACGATGAGATCAACCAGCAGAGCCAGCTCATAGAGAAACTCAAGCAGCAGATGCTAGACCAGGAAGAGGTAACGGGGGGCGGGCCAGACGTGAGAGGAGGGATGTGTTCATCCCTGGAAGGGATAGGAAGGATCTTTTTACAATCGGATGGGAGAAGGGTCATTCTGCTAGGGTTCAGTCACCCTCAAAACTGTAGAAGTCTGGGCACTTAATTAGGGCTTTGCTTAAAGCACACATTATGGCATCTAGGTGCTTCTTGCTTCTGTGGCCCTATTTCTTTTTCTTTTTTTAAAAATATTTTATTTATTTATCTTTAGAGAGGGGAAGGCTGGGAGAAAGAGAGGGAGAGAAACATCAATGTGTGGTTGCCTCTCGCCTGCCCCCTAGTAGGGACCTGGCCCGCAACCCAGGCATGTGCCCTAGACTGGGAATCGAACCAGTGACCCTGTGGTTCCTGGGCCAGCACTCAATCCACTAAGCCATACCAGCCAGGACCCTATTTATTTATTTATTTATTTATTTATTTTTTAAGATTTTATTTATTTTTTAGAGAGAGGAGTGAGAGGGAGAGAAACATCGATGTGCAGTGCGAGAGAAACATCAATTTGTTGCCTCTCGCATGCCCCCAGGTGACCTTTCAATTTGTAGGCCTTCGCCCAACCCACTGAGCCACACCAGCCAGGGCTGTTGCCCCATTCCTAAGAAGCCTAAAGCTCACTTGCTCTTGATGCTCACTTTGGCCCTTGCCTCTCTCCTAGAGCTATACCTGTGGCGGGGGCTCAGCTTCCCTAGAGGAGGGGCTACAGAAATGGTCACTGGCAGCAGACCCCCTCACATGCCTCCTCTCTCCCTTGAAGCTGCTGGTGTCCACTCGAGGAGATAATGAGAAGGTCCAGCGGGAGCTGAGCCACCTGCAGTCGGAGAATGATGCCGCTAAGGATGAAGTAAAGGAAGTGCTGCAGGCCCTGGAGGAGCTGGCTGTGAACTATGACCAGAAGTCTCAGGAAGTGGAGGAAAAGAGCCAGCAGAACCAGCTTTTGGTGGATGAGCTGTCTCAGAAGGTGGTGAGTGTCCAACTGGGGTCCAAGAGCTCCCTGGCCACAGAACATCCTCCACATCCAAAGGCACCATTGCTTCCCTTCAGGGCCACACTGTGTGTGTTTGCACCTTTGTGCTGCCGTTCAGCGTGTTGTGAGACCCTCCCACAGCTGCTCGCTGCACTTTGCCCTCCTGACTCCTCTCTCTTCCAGACCCTCCTGCAGGGCCTGTATTCACTTCACAGCAGCCATCAGGGTCATGCATGGAGGGAGAGGCCTCTGCCTGGGCTGGGGAGGGTAACAGGAAGATGGTGGTGGGATGACCTGAGGGGCTGTCCCCAGGCCACCATGCTGTCCTTGGAGTCTGAGTTGCAGCGGCTACAGGAGGTCAGTGGACACCAGCGAAAACGAATTGCTGAGGTGCTGAATGGGCTGATGAAGGACCTGAGTGAGTTCAGTGTCATCGTGGGCAACGGGGAGATTAAGCTGGTGAGTGGGGGAAAGAGGCAGCAGTTTTGTTCAGGTCATTTTTATTTTGGACATTGGTGGGAGATGCAAGATGGGAGAGTTCAGGCCATCAGGGACAATGAAAAAGGTGGGCCAAAGATCCAGGAAACATGCTCTCAAACTAGATCCAGGAAAATAAGTAGAGGTTTGCATAGACTCAACTGAAAATACCCCTTTTTAAATATGCTGAATAAAGAAGCAATGGAAGAGCATATGAAATCTTGCTTCCTGGCTTATGTGGTCAGTTTGGCTCAAATAAACTCTTATTAAAATTCTCTTTGAAAAAAAAGTAGTAATGAAGATGTGGTTATAGCAAGATTTAGAGATGGGGGCACAGAGTTAGAAATGATATATGCAAGTCTATGGCAGGAACAGTGACCCATGTGGGTGATCTAGCAGAAGAGTTTGCAAAAGAAAATCATATCCCCTTTTAAGATGGAAGAGGATAACTGTTGAAACTAGATCTTTAAGTACAGATAGAGGGACTTGGTGTGAAATGCCAAGTGATGGCTGCTAAAAGTTGTTCGGAGAATACCTGTCCCACCCAGGTTGCTGCATGTGTAGGTGTGTGCGGGGATAGGCAGAGTGGGAGGGAATGGATAAAAGTTTTCCTGCAGCAGAGCACCTCTTCTGTCCCTGGCCCTCCACAGCCGGTGGAGATCAGTGGGGCCATCGAGGAGGAGTTCACTGTGGCCCGACTCTATATCAGCAAAATCAAATCGGAGGTCAAGTCTGTGGTCAAGCGCTGCCGGCAGCTGGAGAACCTCCAGGTCGAATGTCATCGCAAGATGGAAGTGACTGGGCGGGAGCTCTCATCCTGCCAGCTCCTCATCTCCCAGGTGAGTGCCAAAGGTTGAGAGACTTTGCGTGCTGTGGGAGAAGGAGGGTAACTCTGCGATTATGAGATAAAACTCCTAGCACCTACCTTTATGTCAAGGGCCTAGGATCAACTGAAGTCAAGACAGAAGAACCTGGGTTAGCAGGGGAGGGTCTAGGCCAGAGAAGTGACAGGTTCAGGGAGGATACTGGTCTCTAAGCTATGGGGTCTAAAGAAAGGCTCTCTAGAAGCATGGCCCCTGACTTTGCATCCTCATGGGAGACACAGGAGGAGCAGAGGGCCTGGGAGGAGAGCAGGAGTTTATGGAGGTCTGTGGTGGCCTTGGCTCCATCCATCTTCTTCCGCTCACCAACCCTTCCCCCACCAGCACGAGGCCAAGATCCGCTCACTTACAGAATACATGCAGAGTGTGGAACTAAAGAAGCGGCACCTGGAAGAGTCCTATGACTCCCTGAGCGATGAGCTGGCCAAACTCCAGGCCCAGGGTGAGGTCTTCTTAAACCTCCAACCCATTTATCCTGAGATATGAGATCCCAGAGGGGTCAGGGAGGGAAAGTGGCAAACGTCAAAAGAAACCACCTGACAGCATACTCCCCGAAAGCATGAGACTAAAATCATGGAGACCAACTTACATGCTACTTAGCAAGCTTTTGCATGTAGCTTATTGTACAGGAACCATAAATACTCCATTGCCCTCTGTCCCTGCTATATCAAATTGGACTGTCCTAACCCAGAACATCCCTGCGCGGACGCATTCTGGGTAGCTGTCCCCTGCCCTGCCTGGACAGCTGGTCACAACGTGAAGCCCTTCCTGATGGAGGTAAGTGTGGTGTAAGCTATTTTTCCCTCTTTTAGAAACTGTGCATGAAGTGGCCCTGAAGGACAAAGAGCCAGACACACAGGATGCAGATGAAGTGAAGGCAAGTGGGGAAGGTGTAGGGGCGACTGGGGCCTGGCAGGGCTGTGCTGGCCCTCACTGAGCTGGTACTGAGGAGTCTGGCTTTGAGCTTGGGGTGGTGTTATTTGCAGAAGGCCCTAGAGCTGCAAATGGAGAGTCACCGGGAGGCCCATCACCGGCAGCTGGCCCGACTTCGGGATGAAATCAATGAAAAGCAGAAGACCATCGATGAGCTCAAAGAGTAAGAGTTTCCGAGAGTGGCTTTAGTAGCCACCTGGTCCTCTTGCCCAGCTTTGCCCACTCAAATGCTCCCTCTTGGCCCAGGATCCTAGTCTTGAACTTCCATGTGTCATTCCCCCCACAGTGACATGATTCTGCAGCCCAGCTCAAGGAGGTACAAGGAGTAAGGCCTAGTCCCAGTTCTTGACGCTCCTATAACTAGATAGTTCAGGGTTCCCCACTCTGTCATGGAAAGAGTGGCCCAAGTCTGCCTGTAATATTTGAAGGTAGATGCATCAATTCTAACTAGACTCACTCATACAAGAGGGAAAATGCTTGATGAGCTGGTCTTCCCTTTCTCCATCATTCACATCCTTTCATTCTCTCCATACCTCTTGCCCTCTGCAGCCTGAATCAAAAGCTCCAGTTAGAGCTAGAGAAGCTTCAGGCAGACTATGAGAAGCTGAAGAACGAAGAACATGAGAAGAGCACCAAACTCCAGGAGCTGACGTGAGTACCTGGGTCCGCCAGCAGACTGGCAGCCACATAGGCTTAGACTGTTACTCAGCCACTCCTGCAGGGGCAGGATGCAAGGTTGATGTCAGTCTCATGACCATAGGAAGCAGATGCCTCACAAGAATAATTTAATGGGATCGGGAAGGAAAACTAAAAAAGGAAACTTTCAGAAATGACCTCTATTGAACATTAGCTGACCTGGAGAGATGTATTGTGATGTTCTGTTAAGTGTAAAAAGCAGGTTACAAAACAGTATGAATGGCTCAGTCCCATAAAATGTATATGGGATGTACCTGCATAGGGAAAAGAGTGTGGAAAGATAGACATCAGAATGTTAATGGTGGTTTGATCTGTAAGTAGCAGAATCATGAGCTTTTTGTGAAACTCGCCTTCCTTATCTTTTTTTTTCCTTTTCTAATTTCTGCACAGTGAACATGGGTAACTTGTATAATAAGTAATACAGAAATGGAAAAGGGATGGAGGTGAGAAGAGAGTCCTGAGAGAGACTTCTCTTTTCCTCTTCCTCCAGATTTCTGTATGAGCGGCACGAGCAGTCCAAGCAGGACCTCAAGGGTCTGGAGGAGACAGTTGTGAGTAGTTTCCATCTGTGTTAACAGGGTGGGGGCTTCATCTCTTCCCTCCAACTTCTTCCTAACCCCATTCCTCCTGCCCTCTGCAAAGTCAGTCTGTAGCATTATCAGGACACATCTTTTCCTAAAGGATGAGTGACTCACTTGACTGAATAGACTGAAAGTTCCAGTAATTTCAGAGTGAAAAGGTTGGCCTGGTACCTGGCTACCCCAGTCTTTCATTATTCTTTCCAGGCCCGGGAACTCCAGACCCTCCACAACCTTCGCAAGCTGTTCGTTCAAGACGTCACGACTCGAGTCAAGAAAGTGAGTGCCATCCTCGCTTGGGTTCTCCCCAGCCTCCGTCTTCTCCTGTTCTCAGGTTCCTCCAGCCCTTTGGTCTTATATCGGCTGGCTTGGCCTGGTCTTTGTAGGACCTGTTTGGCTTCAGGACAGCTACATCTTTCCCTCTGTCTTTATTCAGAGTGCAGAAATGGAGCCCGAGGACAGTGGGGGGATTCATTCCCAAAAGCAGAAGATTTCCTTTCTTGAGAACAACCTGGAACAGCTTACAAAGGTTCACAAACAGGTAAGAAAGGGGGGATGGTGAAGAGAACTGTTGAGGCCAGGTGCCTAGGATCCCAAATCCTTGGAGGTCCCTTGGATTTAGGAAAATGCGCTTGCATGTTTTCTTTACTTTTTCCCACTAATCCCTTCTTTATACCATATTTGGTTCTACTTCTACCCTGTTCTTTGTTCCATGCCTGTTTTGCCCTCTCAGTGCTCCCAACCTGCCTCTGCTGAAAGTGGAATCCACAGGCCTACATTGTTGGAGGGAAAGGTTGGAATTGATAGAGGTTTCAGAGGCATGGGGCTGTAACGATATACAAGGGATATGGGTCAGACCTTAGCCAAAGATAGAAAACAGCAAGACAAGAAGGAGCCAGGGAAGCTGGGCTTTCTCTCGTGGAGAGAACTCCGTCTGCCTGGGGCCTGGGGCAGACATGCAGAGAAATTCGGTGATGTCCTGTCGGTGGTCCAACCAGCCCCTGTGTATTAAGTTACTGCCTCTCTGTCCCCCTCCTTGCCGCTGCGGTTCCTTAGGTGGATGACTGGGTTTCAAAGGTATGGGACGGGGAGGTAGATGGGGCCGTCCAAAGGAGTCCGGACAGGAAATGTTTGGTGTGGACAGAGCCAAATAGCTGAGCCTTGAAGACAGGTGCAACGGTGTCAGCTGGCTCTCTTATCTGATTCATAAAATAAACCTTACCCTATACTTTATTCTCTTCCTTTCAAATCCACTTTAAAATTCCATTTAAACTTACATTCTCACTAAACTAGACCTTAAACTTATTTTCCTCTCGGTACACTGCCCAGCATATATAGTAAATACTCAGTAAACCTTTTTATTTTTTTAAACAGTGACAAAAATCCCAGAACTTCAGCCCAGTGATAGTCTGAAAGGTTTATTTGTTTTATTTGGGCTTTCAGAGAGCTTTCCTACAATCTCTTTCCCTTTGCTTATTATAAAACAGTATCACAACATTAGAGTACAGTTGAAAGATAGGGAAGAAACATTTGTTATCAGTTCTGCCATTCTTTATCATTTCTGTGTGTTCTTTTTTTCTCTCTATCTAAATGCATACTGTAGTTCCTTTCCCCCCAATTTTTTTTTATTGTGGTAAAATACACACAACATAAAACTTACCACCTTGATCATGTTTAAGTGTACAATTCGCTGGTATTAAATACATTGATAATGTTGTGCAGCCGTCACCACCATCCATCTCCAGAGCTCTTTTCATCTTGTAGAACTGAAAGTCTCTGTCCATTAAACGATAACCCCTCTTCCCCTTCTCCCCCCAGCCCCTGGCGCCTACATTCCACTTTCTGTCTAATTGATTTGGACTACTGCAGCTACCTCGTAGAAATGGAGCCATACAGTATTTGTCCTTTGGTGACTGGCTCATTTCACATAGCATAACGTCCTCCAGGTTCATGCATGTTGTGGCAAATGTTAGGAAACCACAGGCCGTTTCCTTACCCCAATTGAAGCATATGCCTCTGCTCCAGACCCCAAAGACCAAAAGCTATTCACTTACAGGATAGAGAACTCCTCCAAGTGTCCTACCTTAGCAGACATGAGGCTAGAAAGGAAAATGAGAGGTGTAGAAACTCCTCCATTAACCGGATCTTAAATAGCCAGGGCTACAGCTCTATTAGTAATTAAGCTAAGCTATTGTCCTGGCAAGACACTGTTTATAATCTGTAAATTGTCCAAAATTAAAGGGGTGCAGAAGTGGTTCGTTCTGCCCTTTCTCCCAGCATTCCCAGCTACGCTGATTTCCCTGATGTCTTCCAAGGCCAGCTCCTTTGGCAATGCGTAGTGCCTCCAGTCATGTGTGAGACCCTGTAAAAAAGATCAGGATGTCTTTTCTGGCTGCAGGGTGGTTGCTACCCCGCAAGTAGCTTAATTTAAATGGGGAAGGGACAGCTTAGGGAATCCTTGACTGTGTAGGTAATGAGCACAAATGTTTGTGAACCTCAAACATTTTCTTTCCTTCCTGTGGGGCATCGTGTGTATGTGTGTGTGGGGGGGGGGTGACGTGGGGGCTCCTGTGTTCCAGCTTCTGCTCCTGCTCTGCACTGTACCTCACCTGCACTAATGCCATATCCACCCTCCAAACTGCCACTCTGCTCTTGCTGCCCTGCCCTGTGCATGCCCATACAGCCATCCCTGAGTGAGGGGGCACCTCGTCCCCATGGTTGCCCTGGGGCTGTTGGTTTGGCACAGGCTATAAGATACTGGGGGGAGGGTGGTCAGGGCCAGGAGGAGACTGGGACAGGGCACTATAACAAGAATTCGGGGCTACAGTGGAGTCGGCATGTTTTGCTGCCCAGAAAACAAAGTGACTTTTTATAATGCCTGACCAACATTTGCTCAGGGAGAAGAACTGGCTAAAACAGGAAGTTAGGTAAAGGGAATGAGGCTTTCGAGGAAATGACATGTCTCTGTCCTCTCTGACTTGATTTTTCTTTATTCTTTCTCCTCACTGGCACCCCACACTCCACTGCTGGCTCTGTCTTGGGTCACTCGCCTTTCTTTCCGCCTCTTCCCTTGGGTTCACCCTGCAGCTGGTACGTGACAATGCAGATTTGCGTTGTGAGCTTCCTAAATTGGAAAAACGACTTAGGGCTACGGCTGAGAGAGTTAAGGCCCTGGAGGGTGCACTGAAGGAGGCCAAGGAGGGCGCCATGAAGGACAAGCGCCGGTACCAGCAGGAGGTGGACCGCATTAAGGAGGCCGTTCGGTACAAGAGCTCTGGCAAGAGGGGCCATTCTGCCCAGATAGGTGAGTGGGGAGTGGATGGCAGTAAGCAAGGTGGGGTTACCACCTGGGGAAATTCGGCAAATTCCCAAGTGTCAAGCAACTAGATTATTGTTTTTTTTCCTCTACCTGCCCCCAACCATCACCCCCTAACAAATATAAAAGTGAATTATCTTATAAGCAACTCAGTTCAACTCCAACTACTATGTGACCCCAGGGACCAAGGCAACTGCAGAGTAACAAGCCTCCTCGGGGTCATTTTCCTGTCTTTATCACAGCCAAACCAGTCCGGCCCGGCCACTACCCAGCATCCTCACCCACCAACCCCTACGGCACCCGGAGTCCTGAGTGCATCAGTTATACCAACAGTCTCTTCCAGAACTACCAGAATGTATACCTGCAGGCTGCACCTAGCTCCACCTCAGATATGTAGTGAGTGACTGTGGGCATGGGTTGGGGGCCCAACCCAAGGCTCTCTGCACTCTGTGAGGCATAAGGTTGGGTCAGTTAATTGGGTGAGACTTAATTCTTTTTCTAAGTAGCTTCACTGAATCTTTCTCATTAATTTTTGAAGGTGGGCATTGCCTTCCCAGCCTGCAGCCGCGTTTGTTTTCTGTTCTCTGGGGGCGGGGGGTGCACAGTTCCATCCCTGGGGGCATGTGGCTGTGTCCTTGGCATAGTGGAGGGTGGGTGCCACAGGCCGCACTTCTCTCCTTTGCTCCATCCAGCTTTGCAAACTCCTGTACCAGCAGTGGGGCCATGTCTTCTAGTGGCCCCTTGGCTTCCTACCAGAAGGCCAACATGGACAATGGTGAGTGGGAAAGATGGGTCACCCGCCTTTAGGATCCCCAGGGCAAGCTGAAAAGTATAAGAAAAATAAGCAACCCTGTACCTACATCTTGGACACTGCTCATCCCTTCAGTGTCTTGGACTCTTATCAGTAGATTTCTCCTGTTACCATGCCTGTCCCTACCCTTCCCTTCCTCTCCCCTTCTCCTCCCCTTTATGAGGGATCAGGGAGGCTTTTTCTCAAGATAAAATAATGCTGCAGCATGGGGTAGTTGTAGATAGAGTAACCACAGACTCAGATGGCAACCACGCTCCAACGAGTGTTACCATTCTAAGGGATTAGCATGAGAAAGGGTTTGGGGAGGCTGTTTCTAATGCCCAGTCTCCTTTTTCTTCTTCTAATGCTGCATTCTCAACGATGATCTCTTCAGGAAATGCCACAGATATCAACGACAATAGGTACACCAGTCCCCAGTGCTCTTGGGTTCTCTGGGTGGCACCAGAAGAAATGATTAAGTTTCCCTCATGCCCTAGTTAGAGATTCCCTGGAGCCTTCTGGGGAAGGAGGAGGAAATGAGAGTCCATCTTGCCACTGCTGTGCTGTCCAGGAGATCCAGTCCCTCCCCTGCCTCGGTGCAGAACACCATCCTCTCCTCCAGTCCCGTCTGTGGCTTCTCCCCATTCCGGTTATGGAGGCTGGGGGGAAATGCCACGGACACCTGATGCCCTGGTTTCCCTCCTGCCTCTGCGAACTTTGTGACCTTGGACAAGTCAGTTCCATCCCTCTGGCTTTGCCTTTCCCTGTATTCCTGTAAAATCCGAATAGTTCCTGCCCTTCATTATCTCACAGGAGTGCCATGACAGCAAAGTGACCGGAATGCTTGCATTTATATGGAGCTGATAATGCTGTGACTGGGCTGGGTCTCTTCTTCCAGGAGTGACCTGCCATGCGGCTATGAAGTTGAGGACCAGGCCAAGCTTTTCCCTCTCCACCAAGAGACGGCAGCCAGCTAATCACCCCCAAGACTGCTGCATATCTGCACTTTCAGGTAGCTTCAGGCTGCTTCCTCTGACCAGCCTCTGTTACCAACTTTCTTGCCCTCAGCCTCTTTGTTTCTTTTGCTTTTTTTTTTTTAATCATATGAAAACTTTTACTACATAGTTGTCCCTAAACTCCTGCCTTTCCCTTCTAGGGGCCACATTTGTGCTGCCCACCCCCCACCCCCAGTCCTTTGGACACTGACCTCCCTTCCCCCCTTATACTTTCCTTTTGGTTATAGCAGTAACCACAGTACTGCCCTTCTGCCACTAGGGGCCACTGCCACATGACAAAAGAAGTGAGAAAGGGAGGGTGGATCCGGAGCCTCACACAGGTCATAGAACGACATAGATTTTAGGAGACTTTGGGAGATCATCTCAACCCTCCCTGTGCCCCACCCTAAAATAATTTTGGATGGATAGGTAGTTTCTAAGACATCTCCACTAAAGGAAATGTTTGATTCATTCCTGCACCTGTGTCCTATACTCCTCATCTGTATAGTATCAGTAAGTTTTAGGAAATGCCCCAGGAATCTAACTTTTTAGCAGTGTTAGCACTCCTCTCTCATCCTGCTCTGTGGAGGTGGAAAACTGCTGCGTCCCCACCTCCAAGCCCCTCCCCTCCTTTCTCCACCTTAGTCCCCAGGTCCTCTCCTGTAGCCGCACAGGCACCTTCTTGGTTCTTGTGTGTCACCAGGCTTCTCACCACGGTTGCTTTAGGGCCGGGAACTGGGTACTGTGATCCTGTCTTATGGGCCACTTTGGGTCTTTGGAGTACTAGAAATGAGAGAACACAGCCAGTCTCTTAAGGGGCTGCATCCAAGTGGAGCCCTCTCCAGGGGTTTTCCAGGACATTAAGCCCGGCACACACAGGCAGAAAGGCATGAGAAGCAAAGAAGGAGGAATAGGGAAGGGGGAGTTAGGAAGATCTGGGGTAGAGGAGGAGGGGCAGGGAGGGCAGTGTCCAGTTGTTGGTATTAAAGGAACAGGACTGTAAACAAACCAGTGTGTACAAATGCCGTGCTGTTTCTATTCAGTGGCTGGGCCGCACGTGATTGCTCACAACCTCTTTCTCTTTCTCCCCAGTTTCTAAGAGGGACTGAGGCCTCTTCTCTCAGCATGCTGCAAACCTGTGGTCTCTGATGCTAACTCCCTCCCCACCCCTTGTTGTTCAACTGTACTATGTCTGACACCTTCTCTTACTCTGTATCTCTTTGTACTCTGTATCGATATATCAAAAGCTGCTGCTATGTCTCTTCTGTCTCACTCTCTAAGTATCTAATGATGTATTTAGCAATTTCTAAGCATAGTATATACCCTCCTTATTTGGGAAAATACGGAAGAGGGCGAATGTTTCTTCTTTTTCTCACACATGCGTCTCATATGCGTAGCATTAGTCATGAAGATGGTAAAAGGAAAAATGGAAGCTAGAGGGCTGTGACCCTTCTCACACACATGCACACACGCACGCATGCACACATGTACACACACAAAGCCTTAAGCAGAAGAATGTCTTAGCATCATAAAAAGACACAGAAGTAGAGTCTTCCTCCCTCCTCTTTCATATATAGCACAGGGGAGGGTAAAACGGAAGGACTACTAAATTATATGTAGAATTTTCTTCATTCACCCTTCACCCAAACCGAGGGATTCCTGCTATGCACCTCTGCCCTTCGAAGTCTGCCTTTTGCCTCCCTCTTCCTATTCTCCCCTGGACGACCGAGAACATAGATTGCTCAAGAGACGACTTCCCTTTCTCCTCAAAACTTTTGACGGTCTTGACCCCAGAGCTCCTGACTAGAACCTAGAGTTGTTTTTAAATATTTTGAAAAATTGAGGAGGCAGACCCTTCTGACAGTCTGTCAGATGGTTGCTCATCTTTCCATGGTAGTAGTTATAGGCAAGCACAGTCAAATGATTACTTCTTTGGGTTTGAGGGTGAACAGGCTGGGAAATTCACAAGTATATTTTGACATGGTGATGCGCTGGTTTCCTTTCTCTGTCCCATATTGGGCTACATTTCTTCCCATCTCTACCTTTTGGTTTGGGGGTTTCCAGTTCATTGGAAAAGGTCTATCTTGAAATGCCTTCCTTTCAAACTGGAGCCTGCCTTTCAGCCAATGTACATTTTTAAAACTTTTTTTTTTGGACAAAGAATTCCTTCTCTAATGTCCCCATCTGGTAAGTGCACTTTAAAGAAAGGGGCAGGGCAGATTTTCCAGAGGTGGAGGAACCCCAGGGCTTGAAAGGGGGGCGTGTCTCTTCTCCCGAGCCCCTCACCCTCCATGTAATTGATAGGACTATTGTTTTGGTTTCGGATGTGCTTTCCTTCCACATGGTGCTAAGGTGGTTTTCCAGGTAACTGCAGGGATAGAGAATGGCGGCCACAAGCCAGTCTAAATCAAGAAAGTCTGGTGCCCAATTATTCAGTCCTATCTAGGATGGAAGAACAGGATCCCCCAGCAGCAGGGCAACCATCCCCTAGTCTCTAAGTCAGGAAAGAAAGCTCAGTGTGAGTGCGAGTCAGTAAATACAAGCTGTATTGGTCCAGGACTCCTTAAAGGAAAGAAGTCCCTTCTCCCTTTATCTGTTGGGCCCCTTTTATGAATTCAGGAGAGATGCGGGGGGAAAAATACTAGAGTGATGTGGAATAAACCCAAAGCAGTGATATTCAAACATTTTTCAAAACAAATCCTATATAGAACCCTAATATATGAAATGACTAAAAGTGATGCAGACCTGGGTGGTTTGCATTTTCTTTGTTTGCTGATAAATGCTTCATTCATTCATTGAGGAGTCCTTGAAAAGTTCTAAGAGACCCTGAGAGTTCTGTAGAGTAGTTTGAAAACCACTGCTCTGAGGAAAGGAGTCCAATCTGACTTCCCCATCCCAAGCTTGCAACTCATAGCAAGAAGGGTAAGAGTGGGTGGATGAGCCATCCTATCTCCAAGACACAGTCGGGGAGACGAAGATACCTGTGCACCTGTAGCCCTGTGCTAATATTAGCCAGGAGGCCATTTAAGAATCCAGTGGGTTTTATGTAATCTTGCCACCAAATGATTCTTTTAAAACACACAAGAAAATGTGAAGTTGTAGGTCAGATGAGGAGAGAGGTGACAGAGGAAGCAGCCTTCTCTTTAGCAAGACGTAAGAGAAATATAATTCACTTACATAAATCAGAAACAACACACACACAAAGCCTTCACCAGAAGGTTCACTCTACATCTTCTTCCTCCTCCCCCCGACACACACTGCATCCCTTTCAGAGAGCCAGGGTCACCACAAGGGGAACCTGGCCTGCCCACTTACATCTGCCAAAATGTTGCATGCCAGCGTGGAAGACAAACCAAACTGCACAAAACCCAGTGTGTTATTTGATGTACATAAATACCTTTAAAATAAAATAAATTCAGTGATGACTTGATGGTGTTGTAAATCTTTTCCCTCTCTAGTCTCTCCTTGCATATTGTGCCATTTGACAGTGTGGTATATACCCTTCCAGATGTTTTTTTCTTTTTTTTTTAAAGATTTTATTTATTAATTTTTAGAGAGAGGGGAAGGGAGGGAGAAAAAGAGGGTGAAAAACATCGATGGATGTGCAAGAGAAACATTGACGCAGAAAAGAAACATCATTCGCATGTCCCCAGCTGGGGAAATTTCCTGCAACCCAGGCATGTGTCCTGGCTGGGAATCAAACCAGCAACCTTTCAGTTCACGGGCCAGCGCTCAATCCACTGAGCCACATCAGCCAGGGCCCAGATGCTTTTCTATATATTTACACACAGGTTCTGCCCCCACACCCCGCCACACTTGACAACATACCCTGAGGAATCTCTTCATGTCAATATGCATAGATTTACCTAATTAAAAAAATGTATATAATTTAATTTATTTATCCTATAATTTATTCAACCATTCCACTATTGATGGACATCTTTTTCGGTTATTGGTAATCTTCAACAAAAAAGGGTATCTTGTTCTCTTCATTTTTTCCCCAGACCATCACCTCAGTCTCAGCATCAATTCTGTCCCTTTCCAATGAGTCTCTATCCTGCCCTCGCCAACAGCTCAATTCTCTTCTATGGTCATCTACCACAGTCACCCTCCTAACCCCCATTTTAGAGCATACCCCTATCTGTCTTCTCTGCTCATACCTCAAAGCTGCTGAGATGAATGGAGAAAACTGCACAACCAAAACACTGGGGCAACTAAAAGCAAAGAACCTGCAAACCTAACTGGACCTTACTTGCTGCTTAACCTTCCTTTTGTGATCCTTGCAGTTTCCTTTCCCATCCCCAGGGCAACTGGCCTAAACCCTAACCCTCACTCAAGACCCCTTCTCACCTTCGTTTAGGCAACAACTTTGTCAACTTTAATTAAAATTAAATTAAATTTGTAGGAAAAATTAAGGTTATTAAACGTGAACTTCTTCACCACCCCTCCATACACACAGCTACACACTTACATATGTCTGCACAGACTCTTTTCCTTCTCCATTCTGATAAGTGATAAATCTCCCTCCTCTGGGTTAAAGCAGGTCCCTTTTAGATCCTTCATTCATTAGACACACAGAACCTGACACATAAAATAACTAAAAGTGATGCAGACTTGGGCAGTTTGCATCTTTGTTGTTAACTTCTGTCTCAGTGATTTCTTTCCTTCTCCTGTAAGGTCTCCCATAAAAGTCTCTCCCTTTACTGTGTGTTTCTCTTTAAGATACTCCCCATCTTGTTTTCTTAACAAGGAAATTTCCCCCCAAAAGTCCCAGGCTTCCCATCCCTACTTCCTCAATGCCTACTCATTCCTCAGCCCACCTTGATCTGGCTCTTGTTCTGGGGAAATTGCTTTTCCAAAGGTCACTAGTTACCAAGAACAATGGGTACTTCTCTGTCCTTGTCTTGCTTCACCTCTCTGTGACGTTTGCCACTGCTCTTCACTCCTTCTTGAAACTCCACTCTCTTAGCTTCTGTGCCCCTGCTCTCCTGGCTCTTTTACTTCTTTTGCCACCCCTTCTCAGCCTTCTCCCACCAGCCTGTTAAATACTGGTCTATACCAGAGTTCAGCCCTTGGTTCTTTCCTTGCTGTCCCTGGGAGATGTTATCCACACCCACAAATTCCACAACAATAATCTGTATCCCCGGCACAGACCATTCTGCTGAGCTGTGCGCCCGTATGTCCAATTGATCTCAGGTACCTGTGCCATGTTTCAAACTTGTTGCCAAAACTGCCCCTTTTCATGTCGCCACCATCTCTCTTCACCTTAGCCAGAAGCCTGGGATTCATCCTCAATGTCTCCCTTTCCCACAACCCCCCCACCCCCGCATCACTAAGAATTTTCAAAATTAACATCAAACTATACCTTTAGATGCCATTCCTCCTTTCCATCCTAACAGCTACTTTTTCAGTCCATCATCTTGAGCCTAGACTTTTGCAGCACTCCAGGCACCCTCTAGAATGATGCAGAGTGGTCTTCTCTAAAAACAAACACATTTAATACATTAAAACCATGTAAGGGTTCTATTTTGTTAAGAAATGCTTTTGATTAGCTTGAGGCGGGAGGTTACTCCTAGAAACTGGGCGGCGACTTAGCAGCAAGGAAGCTCCCAACTAAAGAGGGAAACAGGCCAGCCCAGGCCGCATCCCCAATGCCTAGGCGACCTGCCAGGGCCGAGCGGACTGCGCGGACGAGGCGCAGTCCTCCGGGGACCAGGTTGCAGCACACGGCCCCCCACCCCGCCCCTGCCGCTCCAGGTGAACCCGGCCTCCCCACCGGCCTGGGACGGAGCGGACGCCAGGGGGCGGAGCCAACCTCTCCCGGCCCCACCCCTGCCTGCTCCGGCGCCTGCGGGCCCGCCTCCGGTCACGTGACGGCAGCGCAGGTGAGCACCGCTTCCGGGGTCGGAAGCCCGGATCCCTGGACTTCCACTCGGTCAGGAACTGGGGAGACCATGGCGTCCTCCTCGGCCCCGCCGGCCACCGTACCGGCGAGTACAGCGGCCCCCGGCCAGGGTTTCGGCTTCGCCTCCAAAACCAAAAAGAAGCATTTTGTGCAGCAGAAGGTGAAGGTGTTCCGGGCGGCTGACCCACTGGTGGGCGTGTTCCTGTGGGGCGTAGCCCACTCGGTGAGACCCGGCCCTAGCGTCCCCCTACCCCGTAGACCTGCCCGCACCCCTCAAGCTCCTGAGCCAGCGGGCGTCCCTGCCTGCAGTCTCCCGGCTTCGGCGCCCCTCGCGCTGCCACTTTTCCGCTGGGCTGCCCTGCGCGCTGCTCACCAGGCTCCAGCTGTGCCTCCAGTGTAAATCTTCTCACTCTAGACTTTTTGCCTTAACGGTAGATTTTGTCTCCCTCTCCGCCCTTTACTCCTCCACTCTAGTTCCGCTTTCCCCACCTGAAATCCAGCTCCCTGACTGCTTCCTGCCAGATCCAGCCTCAGCCCCGGGCTGTGGAGACTGGTCAGGACCCGTTTCCAGCTGGAAGGACAATAGGGGGAGTAACTCTTCTGGGTTGGTGGTGGTGAGGTCTCCGGTGACGGTGTGTGTGGAAGGGGAACAGGGAGGGTAGCTGGATGAGGGGGATCGTTCACTTTCCTTTCCACCTTGCTTTCCAGCTGAGCTGCCGTCCTTGACTTTGGAACCTTGGCTTTGAGGGAAGCTCCGGGCTTCCCGGACCTTCTAATCCTGCTTGTCCCCTCCTTTCCCTTCCAGAGGTACAGCATTTCAGAGAAGCTACCCCATCCTGAGCCTAGTGGTTGCACTCACTCAGCCTTTGGTCTTAACTGCATCCCCGTTGTTGGCTGGAGTGATAGTGTTCGGTCTAAGTAAGAATCATCTTTGACTAAAGAGATGGCAGAGAAACTCTGGTCATGGGCACACTGTGGTGGTGAACTGTAGAAGCAGAAAACTGCCGTAGAGGTTGTAGCCTAGGAATCAGGAGGGGGCCAAAGAGGCCAGTGCATCTCCTTTCCCAAGGATAACCCAGGGGAAGGAATTACAGCCATTGCCCCCTCCCCTTAGATCTGCAGTGGGAGGGTTGCAGTGACCTTGAATGTGACAGGCAGTATTTTATGTCAACTTCCATGAATTGTTATAATTATGGAGGGGTTGTAGAAGTGGAAGGGGGTGAGGAAGCATACAGTTTTTGTCACATTCTTAATTTATGGTTTAAAATGTTGTTTGGGGTCTGTCCGCTCCATTTTGCATTTGCAGCTCTGTGGAGTGCTCCCAGCTTCCTGGGTAGTAATGTCTTATCAGCAAGTACCCAGTCTTAGGCACTTGATATGGGCAAGGCTGATGGGGGTAGGGCTGCCTCTCACGTCTGCTTTACAGGTGACTCATCCACCCTTTGGAAAGCTTAACAAGGTGGGTTTTCCTTTAGTAAGAATTAAGGGAACTACACATAAGACCTGCCTCAGTTTTGCTAGGTCTATATACTTTAGCTTCAACACCGTACTCTCCAACCAACACACATTTACTTCAAATGTCTGGAATGGAGAAATTCCTTGAACATATGTCTTACTGATGATTCAGCCTTCTTTACAGCAGGTGGTGAAGAGCGGTTATGAAGAACTCTAGCTGAATGTTAAGCTGGAAATCTCAAGTGGCTTTTTTTTTTTCTGGAGGAGGACGTTCTGTCCTCCTTTTCTACTGAGAATGAGAGGATCTGGGTTTCACTGCAGTGTATGGGATTTAGGTTAGACTCACTTCATAACCTCTGTCAAATGCTCAAGTAAGGATAGACAAGACATCCATTTATTCAGTTAATAAACACTTCAAGACCACCATGGACCCAACATTTTGCTAGCTAGGCAGCTGAGATGCAGGAGACTAGAACGGGTCTTTGCGGCTGGAAGAGCTCACAACCTAGGTGGGGAACTTATGTAAACTAGTGGTTAGTCATGTGATAAGTACTCTATTAGAGGTGGGTGAAAGATACTGTGGCAATGCTGAGGAGAAATCACATCTCCTCAAGATTTCTTAGTACAGGAACTCCCTTTCCACCCTGAATTAGCAGATAGCTGATTCTGGAGGCTGAGACGAGCATGTGATGTTTGCATCCTTTGGGCTGTGGGTTGTCTTGACTTTAGTGAACAGATGCCTAATGAGCTCATATCCTCTGCCTGCCTGCAATATTCCCTCTGAAATCAGCTGCTCTTCTTTTACCTTACACCAGGGCAGGTGGGACCTGCTGCGGAGAACTGGGTCAGAGTGGTCTGGAAGGACTGGTCCTGTTTGTAAGGAGATGCCTCCTGCAGGATGTGGACATTTCGTTCTTGTTGCTGTTGACCCCTCATAGTCCCATTAACTGTCTTGTGTACTTTTAAAAATACCTTTTGTTTTGTTTTTAATGGAGCATGGAACTGTTTGTCTTGGGTGTCTTGAGTTTGCTGAGGGTATTTTTCTCTAAAATTTTTCACAGCTCTAAAAATAGTCCTGAGTTGCTTTCAGGGTTTGCCTGATGTAAAATGACTATTGTGAGCATTGAGTTCCTCGGGAGTGGGAGTGGGAGTGGGAGGGGCTCTGTGTGAGGGTTGCTTATTGTAGTCCTTGTTGGGCAGCAGAAGAGGTCAGACACAGTCTCTCGCCTCTGTCAAGTGAATGCATAAGCAGTGTTTTTAAAGGAATGAGGTTTGAGTTGCTCTTTTCTGACTCTTGCCCAGACACAGTGTTTGAGTAGTTCTCCACATTCCTACTCACTCCTTCCCTATTCTTGTTTTGACTTATCAGATCAATGAGCTCAGCCAGGTGCCTCCCCCTGTGATGCTGCTGCCAGATGACTTTAAGGCCAGCTCCAAGATCAAGGTCAACAATCACCTTTTCCATAGGTATGTGAGAATGCCTATCCATCTGTTGGCAAACTTTGTAGAAAAGAGTAAATAATTTAAGAGTTGAGATTCAATGAGTTGAAGGTTTTAGACTTGGAAGGCAACTTACAAGTTGTATTGTCTAACCTCCTTCCCAATGCAGAAATTCAGTATTGTGCAAAAAAAAAACCAAAACCAAAAACAAAACCCATTAAAATAATTTTCAGTGTTCCCTTCACCTGTATATGTATGTCCTAGTTTATCTCTCCTCTTGCCTGGCAAGAGTAAATACAGAGAGTAAATACATTTAGATGCCATTACCATTAGCTTCTGATAGGGACTCCCTGGAAAAAAAAAATCTCTAAGCTCTCCTAGTATCAGAAGATGCCACTCTAAAAAGTGGCACCTATTGCTGATTTTAGATGTTTCTGACTTGCTTGAGGTTTGGGAAATGCTGTGGTTTGGAAGGGAAATAGAACGTGGTTCTACTTAAGCCATTTACCAGTCATGTGACTTAAGCAGGTCTCAGCTACCCTGAGCTACATCCTCCCCTTCCATGAAATGGGAACAGTATACCTTTAAAGGACCTCACAAGGGTTTTATGAGAATCAAATAAGGTAATATATGTGAAGGTGCTTTATAAACTGTCAAGGCCTATATAAATGTTCAGTAATATTGTTACTTTGTTTTCTTACACTGAAAACCCCTATTTCAGGGAAAATCTGCCCAGTCATTTCAAGTTCAAGGAGTATTGTCCCCAGGTCTTCAGGAACCTCCGCGATCGATTTGGCATCGATGACCAGGATTACTTGGTGAGAGTTTATTACGGGCTCAGGGTAGTCCTTTCTCCCTAACTGGGGAGTCCTTGTGACAGCCATGTTTGAAGAAATGTGAACCTTGGTAAGTATGATTCCTTACCTTTTTGTCATCATAGGCATCTTCAAAACTCTGGTGAGAGCTATAAACCCTGTCATTGAGGGGGGAAATGTATATATATTAAAATTTTGCACCACTTCCAGTCCATATATAGACACCAGATTAAGAACCCTTGCTCATCCTATTATGCCAGTGTTTTATCTACTTTCAGACACATTCAGTTGACCAATGTACTACCATTCTACTATGACTTGCATCTCCTTATAAAGGTAGGGGAAACGAACCTCTGGTCTATTCTGTTTCCCTAACAGGTATCTCTTACCCGAAGTCCCCCAAGTGAAAGCGAGGGCAGTGATGGCCGCTTCCTTATCTCCTATGATCGGACTCTGGTCATCAAAGAAGTATCCAGTGAGGACATTGCTGACATGCATAGCAACCTCTCCAACTACCACCAGGTCAGGCCTCTCTCCAGCCTTCTTTCCCTCCTCTCTCTCATAGCTCAGCTGTCAGAGCACACAGGGAGACTTTCTATCCCTTTTGCTCCCTAAAACCCATTTTGCTCCCCAAGAAGCGCTCGAGATCATGTTTTTCAAAAACTAGAAATATCAAAAAAAGAGCCTCTGCATCTGTTTGTGTTTGTTTAAATAGAAGAATTTAGCCGTGTTCCTTCTCATTTGATACTTACAATCTAAAACCACTATGGATTGATACATAAAGGGCACAGATATAACAAAGTATAAACTATAGACTTAGAAGTGGATAAAGTGTTAACACCAGATATTCTATCAGGAATAAATGCAGTTTGGGGAGAAAAACCAGGATAAATGAAAATTGGGGTGAATTGGAAGGTAGAAGCCATGATCATATCCAGACCTAAAATGGATTAAGAAGCTATTCTGTCTGATTATATTAAGCTGGCACGTTTGTTGAATATTTTGGTGATAAAAACACTGTCTAAATGTCTTTCTACTGAAGAAAATAATCTCATTAAAATCAATGAGCAAGGAATAAATGAAAGACTGTAAAAAGAATGTGGTTTATCCAACAAATACTGAATTTTTAAAAAAATTTATTTCATTTTTAGAAGGGAAGAGAGGGAGAAAGAGAGGGAAAAAAACATCACTATGTGGTTGGTTGCCTCTCGTGTACCCCCTATTGGGGACCTGGCCCACAACCCAGGCATGTGTCCTGACTGGGAATTGAACTGGCAGCCCTTTGGTTCATAGGCCAGCACACAGTCCACTGTGCCACACCAGCCAGAGCTGAATGTCTTTTATTAATAGGCCCTGTGTTAGGTTGGGTGGAGAAAGAGATGAATGAAATGGTTGTGGCCTTTGAGGATCTCCTAATGGCAGAGTCCAGGAAGCTAGCATTAGCACACAGCAATGTGTGTGTGGTAGTAGAGGTTAGTACAGAATGCTCTGGGGGTACAGAGGAAGAGCATCCTAACTCACTCAAAGAAGGAAATACATTTGGGAGGCTCAAAGAGACTTTTTTTAAAGAGGGAGTATCATAAAAATTGATTCTTGAAAGACTGGTAGGGCCCAACTTTTGGGCAGTGTGGGAGAGAGCATTCTAGGCAAAGGAAAACAGCACTTGTAAAGGCACAGAAGCATGAGAGAGCTTGGCGTTAGGGGATTGCAAGAAATTCAGTGTGACTGATATGGTACTGTGGAAAAATAGTTAGGCAGAAGCCAGATTGTGAAGGGTTTTATAAGCAACACAAAGAGTTTAGACTTTATCCTGAAGGTGGTTTGCAGGGGAGTGATATGTATGTTATTTAGAAATATCCATGTGACAGAGAATGGATCAGAGGGAGGAACACAGAGAGTAGAGATACCAGATAGGAAGTAATTATAATTGTCTGGGAAAGAAATGACAAGGGCCTGGAGGAACAATGGCAATGGAGATGGAAAGGATGACTTAGGGTAGAATTGTGGGATTAAGGCAAAAATACCTGCAGATTCTCACTTAGGGGTAACTGGAGGCCCATTCACCAACTGTTGGGAAGCAGAAAAAGAAACAGTTTTTTGGAGGAAGACAATCCTGATTTAGACCTGTAGAGTTTGGGGTTTCATGCAGATATAAATGTCCATTAAATGGTTGGGAAATAGAGTTCAAGAAAGAGGATTAGAGTAGAAGTCTAGATTTGAGAGTTGTAGGTGAAGAGATAGTAATTAAAGCCATGAGTTTAGGTAAGATTATTGAAGGGAAGTGTGAAGGGAAGTGTGAAGTGAAATGAAAAGTTTGAGGACAAAGCCTTAAGGAGCAACTAGAGAAAATATCCTTTAATGTAGACTAAGAGTCAATGGAAAATTTTAATTATTTATGTCATACTCCATTCCATACAGGATTTGAGGACACAGAGAAGGGAAATCAGAAAAGTGGTGTTCTGTGAACGGAGGGTGAAGGGAGTTTTAAGGAGAGATTGGTCAGTAGTATCAGGTGCCATTCAGTTTACATATGACAATGATTAAATACTCATAGTATTTGGCAACTGAGGGATTTGGGGGAGGAAGGAATAGAAAGATTTCAGAGGAGAAATGAGGACATATATTTGATTTCACTGATTTGAAGTGTGAATGAAAAGTAAGAAGTGGATTGATTGCTGACTACTTTTCCAAGAAAGTTGGCTATAAAGAGAAGTAGATAGCAATACTGGGGAGGGGTGGGGAGCATTGAAAGAGGAATAATTTTTTAAGAATCCAAGTTATAGACCATCAGGCAAATATTTTTACTAGGGGAATCTAGCCCACCAAGAAACAATGGTCTGGATAAAATCAATTTGTTGATAAGCAGATGTAATTTCTAATCCTGTGACCATTTGCATATAAAGAGCATCTAAAATAAGAATAATAATACCTACATTCTCCATGCATCTGTAAGAATGATAAATATGAAATGAGAGAAGGTACTTTAAAATTGAGAATTTATGCAAATGAATTAATCAGAGGAGATTAGGATTCAGAAACTTCAGTTAACCAGGGGCATCTGTAGAAAGCTCCTGCCACTTTGACCTTCTTGTAACTTCTCTGCTTAAAGTTTCCTGCTTACTCTGGAATGATAGTGTTTGAATGCCCATCTCTGGGCTGTTTGTATACCTGCTGCTCAACCTCTCCCCATTCGTTCCTCCCTTCCGCCCTAGTACATTGTGAAGTGCCATGGCAACACGCTGCTGCCCCAGTTCCTAGGGATGTACCGAGTTAGCGTGGACAATGAAGACAGCTACATGCTTGTGATGCGCAACATGTTTAGCCACCGTCTTCCTGTGCACAGGAAGTATGACCTCAAGGTACGGAGAGAATAGCTAGGGCAGAGGGGGAAGCTACTGATGGCCTGAGAGTGGGGAAGGGCCTTGAAGGGCACTAGATGATTCAGTTTTAAGGAAGGAAAGCTATGGGCTTGAGTAGTTGTCTGAGGAGCTGGATCTTCACTGTTCTTTTAGCCACTTCTGACTTTGTCTTTGGGTCTCTCCACAGGGCTCCCTCGTGTCCCGGGAAGCGAGCGATAAGGAAAAGGTGATACTCATTTTAGGGTGAGGGATGGGGTGGGGGGCAGATGAAAGAGATTTTCTTAGGATAAAGAGGCAGGGATTACCAGCTATTTAGTCTTATCTTAAACCCTGACAAGAAGAGAGATGTAAACTGGTTCCAATCCAGGGATTGTATGGAAGGGGCAGTGGGAGCAGCTGCTTTGTCAAGGGTTATTCCATGTGGAAGGTTTGGGGATGGGTGAGAATGTCAGACTTGAAGAGCACAATGCTTAACCTCC
Source organism: Mormoops blainvillei (assembly GCA_004026545.1). Lineage (NCBI taxonomy): Eukaryota > Metazoa > Chordata > Mammalia > Chiroptera > Mormoopidae > Mormoops > Mormoops blainvillei. The sequence goes on from PVJD01000422.1 coordinate 184,245, forward strand.
ATCCCTCACTCTGGGCTCTCCTATTCAAGCAGCTAGCTTTCCTTGGTAAGGGAAAAGAAAAGTCGGCATGGAGGGCCTTAATGAACACCATATGCAGAAAGTGGTGGGATGTAATTTGGGGTACAGCTGCAGTGACCGAATCTGGGGAGCGCACTGGAGGTGAGGACACACTCTGGGGCAGCACCCTAGTGTGGAGTCACATGAGAGGAGGGCTGCCAGATCTCGCCCCCCTGGAGACCACCAAGTGAGAGACAGAGCCGCAGATAGAGCAAGACCCTCTGAGACCTTCAGAGAAGGGATAAATTCCTAAGATGTCCCTTTACTTATTCTTAGGTTAAGGAATTGCCCACCCTTAAGGATATGGACTTTCTCAACAAGAACCAGAAAGTTTATATTGGTGAAGAGGAGAAGAAAGTATTTCTAGAGAAGCTAAAGAGGGATGTGGAGGTGATGATTGGGGTGCTCTGAGAAATGACTTTGTTTCCTTTTGTGTTCCTCTCAGGGTAGTTGTCTCTCCAATCACAATATGAGGGAACTCCTCCCCTTCCCTTTATTCCTTTGGGTTTTCTGTATGGTAGGGAGTTGGGAATGAGACATGAAAACCACCTAGAGGTGACCCAGGGAGGGGATTGCTGGAACGAGCTAAAAGGGTGATCTTAGACACCAGGACATTTAAGTACTGAAGGGCAATGGTATATTACCAACCCTCAATTTTTATACTTCTTTTCCCCAGTAGGGCCCAGAAATTCAAGGGTGGAGGGAGGTATAAGGGTGGTACCTGGGAGTGGGGAGGGAGATCTGGGGTATCTGATTTGTCAGTGGGGTCTCAGTTCCTAGTGCAGCTGAAGATCATGGACTACAGCCTTCTGCTGGGCATACACGACATAGTTCGAGGCTCTGAACCAGAGGAGGAGGGGCCTGTGCGGGAGGAGGAGTCAGAGGGGGATGGGGACTGTGGCCTGACTGGACCTCCTACTCTGGTGGGCTCCTATGGCACTTCCCCTGAGGGTATTGGCGGCTACATCCATTCCCATCGGCCCCTGGGCCCTGGAGAGTTTGAATCCTTCATTGATGTCTACGCCATCCGGAGTGCAGAGGGTAAGAGGGATCCTGGAAATTTTATGGGTGGGGAGGGCAGTCCTTGTGGGACAGAGACCAGGGTGTTGGGTGGAGAATCTGGTTAGCTTTTCGAAACAGATCTGGCTGGTTCCTGAGAGGAGAGGGATTTGGGACTATACTTGCTCTTCATTGGTGGTTACTCTCTCCAGGGGCCCCCCAGAAGGAAGTGTATTTCATGGGCCTCATTGACATCCTGACGCAGTATGATGCCAAGAAGAAGGCAGCTCATGCAGCCAAAACTGTCAAGCATGGGGTGAGGGTTCTACAAGGCCTTTCCTTTCCTGTCTTGACTATTCCTTGGAAAAAGAGCCTCTTGTGCCAGAGCAGTAGGGTGGCAAAAGGATGAAGTGTTGGGTATGGAAATGGTGGGGAATGGGGAAGAGTGGTGGGTTGGCCTGACACCATGTTCCATACCTCCTCTCACAGGCTGGGGCAGAGATCTCTACTGTCCATCCTGAGCAGTATGCTAAGCGATTCCTGGATTTTATTACCAACATTTTTGCCTAAGAGACTTCGTGGTGACTTCTGCTTTATGTTCAAGGTGGTGGGGTTCCGAGAGGCTTGGGGCAAATAACGGATATTCTGGTCACTACTTCTTCTCTTCCTCATTGCTAAATCCAGGCTACAGGCCCCTTCTATCCAAGTAACTCCGTCTTATTGAGTAGACTCTTCCAGGCCCTCAGAAATACATCACCTTTTCTCCCCTTTGTCCAGTTTTCGTCCCTCCCTGCCTCCAACAAGTCAACTTGCTTCATTAGCATGTTACTGTTGATTCTCTCCCAAGTGCCTTGATTTTTTGTAACATAGGAGCTGGGGCGGGAGGGAGGGTTGTTTGCTGTCTTCAGGATCTGACCGGACAGATGGACCTAGCTCAAACAGCTACTCCGGATGCACTTTGCTCTGTGAAATGAACTAAGAGTCTGAATTTTGCTGATAACTTTATAGAACTCACTGCGGCATACTTCCTTCCCGATAGGCTCTGGGATGGAAGACTTTCAAGATACTACAGACATGGGTGCAGGCATGCACACATATGATGGGATATGGCTAATCTACACACAGAGGTGGGGTGGAGAGTGGTTAGCCGTTTGCACCTCATGTAGGTGGGAATTAGGAGGACTCATGATTATGCAGGGAACTGGAGAAAGTGTCTGTCTCAAAGATTGACTACTTTCTCCAATCTGTCTTCCCTCACTTCACTCTACCCCTACGTCTGTGGCTCTGGACACGGGAGCCCAGAGATGGTTGGCCAAAGTGTTCAAGCCTGGTGTTTGTTGCCGCTCTTCCCCAGGACCTCACACCCCTTCTGGCACTGGAACCCTTCACTGGGGTATGGCCAGTTCTGGAGGCTCGGATGATAAGCCAAGGGTTTAAGGTTCATTCCCCATATTAAATTTCCTTTCTTCATGTCTAGCCATCCCTGAGGTTTTATTCCCAGGAGAAAGAAATATCTCTACCTGGGTCAACCGTGGCCATTTCAAGAGGATGGAGGTCTCAAGCATGAGAACCTGCTCTACCCCCTGGAGGCGTGTGCCTAGCATACTTCCTTTGCTCAAACCCGTTTTCCAGTTGGATTTGTTATTCTCTTCTGTCCTCTTGCTGCCACTGTGTCTCCTGGGGGACAGATGGCCTTCTTTGTCATCTTCACTTCCCACCCCCAGAGGAGTCAGAGCCATAACTCAGTCACCCAGCCTCCTCCAAAGATAGCTGAGCTGATGCGTGATATTCTCAGAATGTAGAGGACCCTGATGAGCCCAGATAGTGTCCTCTCTGCACTCCAGTGCCTTTAGGGTAAGGGCAGCTGTTCTTGCTATCCTCCATACCCCTTGAGGTGTCTACATTTTTAAAAAATATGAAGATGGACACCAGCCACTGGCCTGTGGGGATGCAAAAATTCTTTGCTCTGTACCTGGCTGAACTGATCTGTCTCACAAGAAGTCACGAGGTCATCAAGAAGAATTCCTTTCTTCCCTCCATCTTCTGCTCCAAAGGAAGTAACAAGAGGAGTCCCAGTGAAGGATTAGAGCCCTTGTGATACCTTCCTGTCCAGAGCCTGATAGATCTTTCTCATTCCAGCCATCTACCTTCCCCCTGTTGAATGCAATAAAACTCCGTAACACCAGCAACTGTTGTTCCTAAGAAATGGGTTTCTGACCAGGTATTTGATGATATATCATGAGCAGTATGGTCTTCATTTGTCGCTTCTGATTTTCATCTTTTTTGATTTATTAACTAATACAAAAGATCTTGTGTACTTGCTCCCATTGCTGTCACTATATAGAAATTAAATTATTGAATCCAAGTTCCTTCACAGAAATGCCTCTTTTTTCCCCCCCTTTTTCTGAAGAAGCCTGTGCTTCTTCAGGGACCAGATGAAGAATTCTTATCTTTAAGGTGTTGGGCCCCCAACTAAAGATATGCGTTTCTAGATAGATGGCAGTGAACTTAGGTTGTGAGGATTGTGCATGGGAATGGAAACTTAGTCTCCAACTTTGTGGAAGTTAAACTATGGGGGGCTAGGAAGAACTGAGATTATGTGACCCTCCCTTGTCCTCTAGGGTTCCAGGCTTAGTTACATCCCCATCTCTGTAAAGGTGAGAGTGAGTCTCAGCCCACTAGCTAAAAAGAAATTTAGTTTTCCCCTAGGCTTCCTGGGAAAGATGTCCTTTGCCTGGAGGGCAGGAATAGTACAGCAGGGTCCTGGGAAAGTGAAGGAAAAAGTGACCAACTCTCCGGCCCAGAAGGGGAGTGAAGAAACAGAAGGGGGGGGGCGGGTGGACGGACAGAGGTTGTTGCCAGTCTGGGAGATCCAGTATTGCTTAGCTGAGGTCTTTGGCTGGTGGAAAACCTGGCTTGATGTGGCCCCAGGGAAGCAAGTTGGCCTGGGGGCGGAGATTGCTCTGATGTGGGAAGCAAACTGAGCAGAGCTTTTATTTTTTTTTCCCTCTGAGAGTTTTTAACTCTATTTGAACCATAGACTTGATACCCCCCCCACCCTAATGCATTTTGTTTTTTAAATGCATTTTCTTCCCATTCTGCACCAGCCTCAGTATATCTGGAAAGGAAACAATCCTTTCTTAACAATTTACACATCTGGGAGTGGGTTGTGAGGGTCACAGAAGATAACCTAGAAAAAGGCAAGAGATGAGGGAGGTGATTGAGATAGCGTAGTCCTGTGGTTTATTTTTTAGATCCAATGCTTTTCCCTATGACTCTTCTTCCCATCCCATATTATTCCTCGAAGGCCCTTCTAGCATAAGGATCACAACAATTTGCCCCGTCTTCCCCACCTACCTAGACCGACACTCCTCGCCCACCCATCCACCACCACCAACTACCAAAAGCTGCCACGCAGCTGGCTGGGAAAGAAAAGGGAGAGGGCCCCGGGAGTGGGTGGTGAGCAGGGTGGCGTCTCTAAGGGATTTAACTTCCTACCCTCAGTTCCACCACGCCACTCCCTCCAAAGACCGGGACGGAACCTCCATTTTTGTTGGGGGGGTGGTGCAGGTAGGGGCTCCAGGATAGAAGGGTCAAAGGAAACGGTGATTGGCACCTCGAAGGGGGTGCAGTCATCTCTTTCCCTTTTCCTCAGTTTGTACCCCCTTCACAATCGCCCCCTCGCCCCCGCCACCTTCTCGGGGTCTCCCCCCCTTGTTGCTAAGGCCCAGGCCGTCATCCCAGCAACAGCCTCAGTCATGTGATCGGCAATGGCGGCGCTGACGAGAGGTAGGTGAGCCTGGCGCCCCCCACACCCACCGCGCGCCCCCCGGACCCCGCTCGCACCCCTCACGCGCTCTCCCGCTGCCCCTGCGCCCCCTCCTCCGCCTCCCTCTCCCGCGCACGCAGCGCCGGGGGCCCCCTTCACCCCGAGGATCCTTTTTCTGTCATCCTGCAGCCTTGGCCTCCATTTGGGGGTTCTGGGGACAGTATCGTGCGACATGCACCCACACCCAGTGGTGGGGCTCTGGGGGCTCTGCCAGAGGGAGACGTGGGGAGTTGGTTCCGGGTTGTGCCTTGCAGGAGGTCGTGGGGGAGGGGTGAAGCAGCCTCGGTGGATGCCCCTAGGGACCCTTGTCCTTCCCGGCTGCCCCTGCTGCCAGTCCCTGTCCAGAGGGAGGGACTAGCCCCGTGTCCAGCCTGGGTTGCCCCAGAGGAATCGGAGACCCAGCATAAGCTGTGGCCCCGCCTCCCTTTTCTGTGTCAGCAGGACTTGGAGCTAAGAACACCTAGGTCCTGGGTTCGTTCTGATGGGTGGGTGGGGGAGGGGTGTTCCACCTGGATAGACAGTAGGAGCCGAGGCTCTAGGGTTCCAGTTTCACTCTCTGAATCTCGAGATACTTCTGGCCTTGAGGAGACTATGATGAAGGCAAAAACAGAGAGCTGCTCCCCTTAGGATCAGTCAAGGAATTGAGGTCACACTAATGGCCCCTCTTTCAATGTGAGCTGCATTTGGAGGTGTTGAAGGGACACCTCTGTAGCTGAGCATGGCAAGACTTAAGGGAAACATCAGACTCCTCCAGTAGAGCCCCACCCCTCCTAAATACAGACTAGGTTGCTAACAGGCTTGCGCTTGGTGTGCCGGGTTTAAAAGGTGACAGTGAGAACTTTATTGTAGGGGCTGCTGCCACTTAGTTTGCATTCCAAGCAAACTTCAGCTGGAGAGACGGGGTTGACTCTCTGCAAGGCTCCCCAGCAACAGGGGCAGGATTATGTGGGAATGTGGAGCAGAGTGAGGAGTTGGGGAACACAGCAAATATTCTTGTCCATGTGATCTGAGGGAGGTGGCAAGGAAGACCTCCATATGTGTGGGCTTTCCCTTCCTGACTTCTCTTATCTGTTCCCTCGACTTTCTTGAGAGCCTCAGAGCTGAGGACGAAAAAAGTCAGCATGTTGAAATTCCTTCTCTAACAAGTTGGAGAGAAGTTAGGAGGGCGGAATTCTGCAGTAGGGGAGAGGAAATGGAAGAGGAGTTTTTCTTTTGTTTATGGGCTGACTGGGGAAGGTGGTGACATTTGTCATCATAACGTTTTACCTTCCCGCTTCCGTCTAGTTCCTGGTCAGCTGACTGTGAAGTAGAGGAATTTCTGCTGCTGTCATTGTCCATGGGCTTTCAAGGTACCTGTATCCTGAGGGAACCACAACTTTCACCTTTAAATTGGCTTCCTCCATTCTATGTTCCAAGTAATCCCATTCCAAGTAATTTACATCCAGGTTCCCATCTCTGCGATGTGGGTTGCCGGGTTGGGGCATGTGGGAACGGGGCAGAGGGTTTCTCACTTTCCCTCCTTTCCCTGTCCACCCACCAGGTCACACCACCTACAAGTAGGGAGCAGGGACAGAAAGAGAGCCTGCATGCCATTTCTAAGCTCTTCAGGATCAAAGTGAGCAAAAAGGAGGGTCAAAAAGTCTCCCTCCCTTTTACAGAACCCAGTTTTCACCCACAGTGGGGCGGGGTAGATTGTTTCTATGATCCTGGGGGGAGTGGAAGGAGAACCAAGAACGGTGCTTGGTTTAGAGGAGAATGTTATAGAAACTTTCTTACTCTTCATTTGGTGCTGGGGTTTGAAAGAGAAGAGGAGAGAGAAAATGAACTTGGGGAAGGAGTTAGCTGGGTGTTGGACTTGGAGAGAACAGAGGTCATATAAAGTTGGAAAGGAACCTGAAGTAAGAGGCACTGATGTTTGTCCAATGGGGATCCCCAACCCTGAGTGCCTTTCACCCTGGGGGCAGTGTCGTTCGTCCTGTCCAGAATGGCAGCCTGTGGAGGCACCTGCAAGACCAAAGTGACTGTCTCCAAGCCTGTGTGGGACTTCCTGAGCAAGGAGACCCCAGCCCGGCTGGCCCAGCTTCGGGAGGAGCATCGTGTGTCCATCCTCATAGATGGCGAAACTTCTGACATCTACGTTCTCCAGCTTTCCCCACAGGGACCTCCCCCGGCCCCTCCCAACGGGCTCTACCTGGCCCGGAAGGCTCTTAAGGGTCTGCTAAAAGAGGCGGAGAAAGAGCTGAAAAAAGCCCAGAGGCAGGGGGAGCTTATGGGCTGCCTGGCTTTGGGGGGTGGCGGGGAACACCCTGAGCTGCACCGCCCAGGCCCGCCCCCTCTCAGAGCAGCCCCACTCCTGCCCCCAGGGGCACGGGGGCTTCCCCCGCCTCCTCCTCCCCTGCCCCCTCCCCTTCCTCCCCGCCTTCGGGAGGAGGCAGAAGAGCAAGAGAGTACCTGCCCCATCTGTCTGGGGGAGATCCAGAACGCCAAGACGTTGGAGAAGTGCCGGCACTCATTCTGTGAAGGCTGCATCACTCGGGCCCTGCAGGTGAAAAAGGCCTGCCCCATGTGTGGCCGCTTCTACGGGCAGCTGGTGGGCAACCAGCCCCAGAATGGGCGGATGCTGGTCTCTAAGGACTCCACACTCCTACTGCCCAGCTATGAGAAATACGGCACCATCGTCATCCAGTATGTCTTCCCGCCCGGTGTCCAGGGGGTAAGGAGACTACTGCCTGCCCTTACCCTTTGTTTCCCCCCCTCTCCCAGCTCCTTCTCTGACTTAGGAAAGCTGGGGGAGGGTGAGTGTGTTTGTCAGATGTGATACAGTTTTGCTGTTTCCACTGCATGCCTTTTGCTGTATGCCTTTGCACTCAATGCTCTGGAGCTAGGAGGTCCCCTGAAAGCCCGGCTTTTCCATCCCTACAACCCTAAGGCACACGTGAAAATCAGGTATCAGAGAAAGGAATCGAATAAAATTGCCAGTTCTGTAGAGATGGTGGCTCAGGTACAAGCAGGCACAGCAGGAAAGGATCTCACCCTTCTAACAGAGCTGGGAGTGGAACTCACTTCCGGATTTATGAAGGGAAAACCTTGATGACAGTGTGAGGTTAAAACAGGAGTGGTCAGGAGCCTACAGGTGTCTTCCTGCTTGACAAAGAATGATTTCCATCTCTGCTTTGCAGAGGAAGGAGGAAGCTCCGAAGAAGAGCAATAGGAAAATGGAACGGGTTAGACAGTGGAAGCAGCATTGAGAGTGTTTTCAGGTAGAAAAGAGAAGGCTGGAAGATAAATTATTCTGTCTTCACATTTCTGCTGAGTTATCTGGAGAGTAAGGACCAGCCACCTTCCATCACTTCTGAGAATCCATTTGTTGCTGAGTTGAGGCTTGAGGGATTGAGCTCAGGAGAAGGAGCGTCTTAACAATAAGGACTTTGTCCAGAAACAGGCTCCTGCTGCCCAGACCCGAGGGTCTGTCCTTGCCTAAAAGGCTGTCAGCCTGTCACTGCCCCGTCAGCATTAGCTGGGTGTGCAGACGGAAGGCTGGCCGGGATCATGCTCCATTGGCATCATTGCCTTAAGATGCCCAGCTGCTCACTGCCCACTTTGCCTCCCCCTCCTCCCAGGCTGAACACCCAAACCCAGGAGTTCGGTATCCTGGCACCACACGGGTAGCCTACCTCCCAGACTGCCCTGAGGGCAACAAGGTGCTGACTCTGTTCCGAAAGGCGTTTGACCAGCGTCTCACCTTCACTATTGGCACGTCCATGACCACAGGGAGACCGAATGTCATCACCTGGAACGACATCCACCACAAGACCAGCTGCACAGGGGGACCCCAGCTGTGGGACACTCCTTCATTTCCCTTCTCTTGGCTCCTCCCCTTTTGTCCATTTCCACTGAGGGAATAACATCAACCCCCCTTTCTCTGGGAGCCTCCTAATTGGAGAGGACCAGCCCCAAACTGTTCAACCATCTCTTCCATCCCAGTTTCTCCTACATTTAACCCTGTCCTGATGTGCCCAGCTTAACCTACTAAAAATAAGCAGAATTGGGCTAAGTTATCTTGGGTTTGGATTACATTAGGGGAGAGGGGAGAGGGGCCGCAGTGGGGCACCCAGATGAGTTGTGAGCATGGGGGTAATATGAGTAAGGCCCAACAGCTAACCCTGACCCTCATTTCTCTTTGCTGCCAGGTTTGGGTACCCGGACCCCACCTACCTGACCCGGGTGCAAGAGGAGCTGAGAGCCAAGGGTATCACAGATGATTGAAGGACATCCCCTTTGCCAAGGCACCTGCCATTCTCCTCCACTAGGACCCCATAGAAGCCTCTGTTCTCCTCTCTCCTTCTGCCCCCCATACCACGCAGTTGGGGACCTGTCTGACTGGGGAAGGAGTTCAAAGAGGGAGGGGGCAGTCCCTTTCTCCCACAGGCCAAGTGCTTCAGTGCAGTGTAAGCCGCTCCCTTTTGACAGAGGCTGTTTCTCAGGCTCTGCTTCCCTCCTCCTCGTGTACATACTCCCAGTCTTCCTGCCCCCTCCATTGCCCTTGGCTTTTTCTGGTATGTGCTGTGCGCCAGTGACTAAGCTGAGAAAGGACCTGGGTGGGGCGGGGAAGGGGTCCCGAACCACCCCTGCTCCCCCAGTACTTCTCCACTGTTGAACTTCGGTGCAGGGGAGGGGGAATCTTGCTGGTGTGAGCCCCCATGGAGCCCGCGCTGTGTTAGTCAGAACCAATTCCCCATCTATGTTACCCTTGCCCTTTCCTGTCTGTTTCTGTCAGTTTGTCTTTCTCCTGCTCTTCTCTGCCCCCTATAAGGAGCCTCCTTACCCAGTTCTGGAACCGCCGCCAAACTGTAGCTTTTAACTTAATAAAAATAAAGTAAAATATGCAACTCTATGCCACACCCATTTTGTTCTGTGAACCAGTGGGGGTTGGGTGGGGAGCGGGACCTGCTGAGAAGGGGAAGGGGGTGGTGATTAGAAAATCCCTGTGGGCCTCCCCAGTCTCTAAGCCTGCACAGGGCCTGGAGAAATGGCATGTACTTAGTGGGATCCACAATAACCCTGCGAAGCCCCGGGTCACACTTCCACATTGGAATCGGGACTAAGAGGGGTTTGTTGTTGAGCTATGGTTGTAGGGAGGAACAACCCTACCCCTTTTGAAAAGTTTGGCTGGGGTGGGAGTAGGGGCGGAGCCGGGCGGGGGGCGGATTCGTCAGCAGCAACTCCCCGGACGCACGCAGGCCTGAGCCCCCCAGCTTCCGTGCCCCTCGGCCCTGAAACTTGGAGCTGGGTAGGGGTCCAGCATGAAGCCCCCGGACCGCCCCGCCCCTGGCCGCACTGACCGGATACTGGGGGTCATGGGGGGCATGCTGCGCGCATGCGCCCTACCCGGGCAGGAGGGGGTAAGAAAGGGGCAGTGTGGTGGGGTTCGGCTGTCTTTAGGGGGCGTCAGGGGGGCTGCATTCCACAACTTAATGACACGGAAAAAGACATTTTGCGGGCACTCAGGAATCCAGGAGTTCCGCTAAGAGGGCCATAGCCACGTTCTGGGTGAACCGTTCCCTCCGCTCCAGTCTTGGCGGCCCTTTTATAACAATGTGGATTTTGACAGCAGGGGAAAGGGGAAGGTCAAGGCTGGGCGAGAAGGGCGGATTCCTTACAACAATTCTATCCCCGCAGCCCCCGGAGAGAAGCCCCCTAGGGCCTGAGGGGACCGAGCCAGAGTCTGCCTGTACGGAGGGGGGTCAGAGAGGGGAGCGCGAACGTGAGGTCCCCGCTTGGGCTCTGCAGCCCGGTAAGAAGCTGGTGGTGGGGTGGGGCACAGTTTGCCACCCTGCGTAAAGTGGTGAATTAAAAAAACAACAACAAATGCTGCTCTTATTAGCATAACGGTTCACATTTAATTTGCATGAGACCCATTTAATCGCTGAGACCTCCACGCTTCTTCTCGCCCTCTAGTCCGCTATGTGTCCCCCACTCAGCCGGCCCCGAGCCCCCGCAGGCGGAGTGTCCCCGCGCCACACCCCTGGCCCCTCGCCAGCCCAGGCTCCAGGACTTCGCCTTAATTGGTGATTAGCCTCGGCTGGAGTCCCGGGGCCTGGAGGAAAGAAGGGTCCGGTGAGAGGGCGGCACCTGGGCTGTGCTCCCCATTCACGCACCCCTACTGAGGGGCCTTGTCCACCCCTGCGCGGGTAGGGACAATCCCAACCGCATGACATCTTTGCACAGGCCAAGGCCGGGTCCACCGGGCCCTTCTCCACCCCAGAGGCGGAGGGGCGACCCGGGCATACCCTGCCACTGGGCTTAACCCCCACCCCAGCGCACCGCAGTCAGAGCCCAAGATGCGGTTAGGAGGGGGAAGCCAGGGCTGGGGAGCCCAGGATGCGGAGGAGGGGCGGAGGCGTTGGGGACGTGCAGTGGGAGCGCTGTGGTGCCTGGGGGAGGGGGAATTGGGGCGGGAACCCGGCACTGGCGAAAGGGGGAACCGAAGGGAGGGCGGAGCTGGGCCGCAGAAGCCCCTCCCCGCGGCGGCACCGCGGCCGAGCCTGTTATTCGGCTCGCCGCTCGGCCGGAACCGCGCAGCGCCAGTGAACTCGGGGTGTCGGCCCCCACCTTCTCCCCTGCCCGGGCCTAGAACCACCCCCAACCCGCGAGGCCGGAGACGGAGTTGGAGCGGCTGCCGCATCCCGGCCCAGTCTCCCCCATCATCCCTCCCCTCCCTGCTGGACTTCTGGACCCTGGGCCCCGCACCCACAGGGTTCCGGAAACCCTCTCCGCCCAGACCCGCGGCCCGGCCCCGCGTCGCCCTCTCTGCAGAGCCCCCAGCCCTCCCGCAGACTAGACTTCTGCCTACCCCTGGACGCCCCCTCCCGGGTCCCTCCCTCCCCCCCTCCCCCAGCCTGGAGCGGGGGTAGGAGGGAGGGGGGGTGTGGGCCCTGCGCCGTCCCCACCCCGCCCCGCCCCCCGTGATTCCCCCTGCATGGCCGGCTCGGGTGGGGGGTACGGGGGGGCCCGGGCGCCATGCGGGGGGGGCACAAGGGGGGTCGCTGTGCCTGTCCCCATGTGATCCGAAAAGTGCTGGCAAAATGCGGCTGCTGCATCGCCCGGGGGGGACGTGGTGAGTGTGAGGTCTCCAGGGCTCAGTGCTGAATGGGGGCGGGCTGAGGGTTCAGGATTTCTGTTTGCCCTGGCCCTAGGGATTTAGAAGCTGGAGACTGTACCTGTGTTTTCCAGGAAATACTTAATAGATGATCTCTAAGATCCCTTCTGCCTGCCAATTTCTAACTAGTTAAGGAAATTGGGGAAGGGGCAGGGCTTTCTTATAGTTAACTGGGTATGAGGAAAACCCACCCACAATCTCCTTAGGCCTAGGACCTCGTCTTCTCTCAAATCCTTTGGCCCAGAATCTACTTCAGCTCTGAAGAGGGACAGGGGGATGGAGGAATGAGGAATGAGGGGGTCTACCAGAGGCTTTCTCAAAAATCTCTGCTCCTCTGTCCCTGAGCCCAGGCCAAAAATAACCTTGGTTCGTTTCCCGCTTGCCCCCTCTACTGGGTTTGTGCTTGTTGGGGAGGTGGGCTGCAGAAATCTTTTCTTTTTATTTTAGTGATTACTGCAGTTTGTGGAGAAGGGGTCTGGGGGTGGCAGATGGGCTCTTAGCTCTTCATACCCCCCTTCTCAGAAAATGGTCTGTACCCACTGGAAGGGGGAGGGTTGTAAGAAAACAGATGGCCAACCCCCCACCCCCGCTTCCAGTGTTTGCCCAGATGGCTGCCCCCACCCCCATATCTATGCCATGCTCAGGATAGAGAGGAACCTCCACACATTGCTGGGGGTCCAAGCCTGGGAGCCAGGTATTTATTTACTCTCCTTCCTTCCAAGGGTGCCCTGGTGAAATTTTCTATCCTGGCCAACTCAAATGAGGATGGCAAGAGAGTGAGCCCTGGGGAAGAGGGGCTGAGCATCATAGAGGGGAGACTCTGGGAGCTTCTAGGGATCCTGAGTCAAGCTGGAGCAATACCGGTCACCCCTTTTCTTCCTCGCCACCCCATTAGAATCCTATTCCATTGCTGGAAGTGAGGGGAGTATCTCAGCTTCAGCTGCCTCGGGTCTGGCTGTCCCCTCTGGCCCCAACTCTGGCCTCAGCTCTGGCCCCTGTTCCCCGGGCCCCCCAGGGCCCGTCAGTGGCCTGAGAAGATGGTTGGATCACTCCAAACATTGTCTCAGTGTGGAAACTGAAGCAGACAGTGGCCAGGCTGGACCATATGAGGTAAGCAGGGAGCATCACAGGAGAATGTGGAACATCCCTGAAGGACACTGGTAGAGAGGACAAGTTGAGGGTTACTGGTCAGTGGAGAGACACAGCTACTGTCCCTGACCTCTGGCACTTGACCTTGGCCCCTAGAACTGGATGCTGGAACCAGCTCTAGCCACAGGAGAAGAGCTGCCAGAACTGACCCTGCTGACCACATTGTTGGAGGGCCCTGGCGATAAGAAGAAGGTTTGAAGAAATGGGTCTGGGGTGGTTCCCCTCATCCAAGAGGCATCCATTTGTTTACTCTAGGATATTCTTTTCTTTCAGCCGCCTGAGGAAGAGACTTTGTCCCAAGCCCCTGAGAGTGAGGAGGAACAGAAAAAGAAGGCTCTGGAAAGGAGTATGTAAGTATCCACATAACTTCCCTCCCCTTCTGCCACTGCACAACTTCCAGAGGACTGCCCCTCACGTTTTGGATTTGAGAAGTGGAATTTCCTCTGAGGTTGGCTGTGGTAATAAAGGGACTTCTAGTCCAGGCGGGAGGAAGCAGCTAAGCCAAGGATGTGCACTCCCGCTTTCTTCCCAGGTACGTCCTCAGTGAACTGGTAGAGACAGAGAAAATGTATGTGGAGGACTTGGGGCAGATTGTGGAGGTAACTCCCTCTTCCCTTCCCAGCCCTGGCTCAGCCCTTTCCCTCTGCCCAGGGCTAATTTTAAGGGGCATCCTTGATGCTTCTCTGTCCCACCTTCCTAGTCCCCTCTACATCCTGGACTGATTGGGGAGGAGGGTTCCCCCTAGGGCTGGCCCCACACACCCATGCTCCCACCCCAAACTTCCCACAGGGTTACATGGCCACCATGGCTGCTCAGGGGGTCCCGGAGAGTCTTCGAGGCCGTGACAGGATTGTGTTTGGAAACATCCAGCAAATATATGAGTGGCATCGAGAGTGAGTGGTGGAGCCCTGAGAGAAAGGGGGTGGGGCGTATGTCTGGTTGTCTCAGCGTCCCCACGCATGGCTCGGGAGCTATTGTTGCCTGAGGAACGTTTGGAGAGGCTTCTTGGGGAACACTACTGGGCAGACCGCCCTAAGTTACAGGGGTGGGGATATTTGACTTACCTTTTTCCTGGAAATCTCTCTAGCTATTTCCTGGGGGAGCTACAGCGGTGTTTGAAGGATCCTGATTGGCTGGCTCAGCTATTCATCAAACATGTGAGGCTTGAGAGGGTGCCACCGGAGGTGGGGCTTGGGGGGGTTAGCTGGGACTCTGCAGATGTACTGTGGCTCCTCACCTACCCTGCTCTTTTCTTAAACTTTACACCTGTTAGGAGCGCCGGCTGCATATGTATGTGGTATACTGTCAGAATAAGCCCAAATCAGAGCATGTGGTGTCAGAATTTGGGGACAGCTACTTTGAGGTCAGTGGCAGAGGTGCTTTGGGGAAAGAGGGACAGAATCGTCCTGTTCAGGCTTTCTAGGCTGCATAACCATCTTGTGTCCCTGTATCTAGGAGCTCCGGCAGCAGCTGGGCCACCGACTGCAGCTCAGTGACCTCCTCATCAAACCAGTGCAGAGGATCATGAAATACCAGCTGCTGCTTAAGGTCAGGAACACCTACCTGACCTCATCCCTGGGTTCACAGTTGGTTGGGACAGCGCTTTCCTCATTCATCTCCCCAGGGTTCCTAAGTCTTCCTCCAGACTTCCTAGGGGTCTTCACCTGTGTCTTTGGGGGAGGTTGTGAGAGCATCTGAGGATGTCCTCATGACTTCCCTGAGCATTTCTTTTTTACGTCTCAGGACTTTCTCAAGTATTATAGTAGAGCCGGGATGGATACTGAAGAGCTGGAGGTGAGGACTTCTAAGTCTTCCAGGACACATCACACACGCGGTATCTTTTTAGTCTCCTGGGTTCCCCCAGCTCCTTGGGTGGTATAGAGCTGTCCAGTTTTTAGGGGGAGGCTCGTCGGGGGTCAAAGCATTGTCTGAAGTCAAGTCGTGGCTCCTTCCCAATAATGACGATACTTCTCTCCTCACCTGTGTCCCAGCGAGCTGTGGAAGTCATGTGCTTCGTGCCCAAGCGCTGCAATGACATGATGACCCTGGGGAGACTGCGGGGCTTTGAGGTACGGCGACAGAGCAGGAAACCTGGGGCCAAGTGCTCTTCTGCCCCAGACTGACTACTCAGGAGGTCTTTGTGGGGAATTGTTCTTTCCTGGGGCTGACCCTGTGGTTGGTTGGGAGTGTCAGGGGAAGGTGTGGGGAGAAAGCTGCCCCTTATCTCTTCTTGTTTTTTCCTGGAAGACCACTATCCTTTGGTTCTAGGGCAAACTGACTGCTCAGGGGAAGCTCTTGTGCCAGGACACATTCTGGGTCACGGAGCCTGAGGCCGGGGGGCTTCTCTCCTCCCGGGGTCGCGAGCGGCGGGTCTTCCTCTTTGAGCAAATTGTCATCTTCAGTGAGGCCCTGGGAGGAGGAGTGCGAGGTGGAACACAGCCCGGATATGTGTACAAGAGCAGCATCAAGGTAGGGAGGGGCTTGACTGGGACGAGGTGAGGGCTCTGAGAGGATGTCTGGCTTTTGGATTTGTTGGCGAGGGCAGGAACCAGAGTCGGCCTGAGGAACTCGGGGGCACTATCTCCTATTTGCCAATCCAGGTGAGCTGTCTTGGACTGGAGGGGAACCTCCAAGGTGACGCTTGCCGCTTTGCTCTGACCTCCAGAGGGCCAGAGGGTGGGATCCAGCGCTATGTCCTGCAGACTGCAGACCCTGCAGTCAGTCAGGCCTGGATCAAGCAAGTGGCTCAGATCCTGGAAAGCCAGCGGGACTTTCTCAATGGTAAAGCTCTCCCTCTCTGTCCTCCACATGCTCTCTCAGCTCTATGACCTCTTCAGTCCCTCACTGCCCAATCTCCCAGCCCTGCTCTCCGACCCTGGCTTCTTCTTGTCCCCTGCTCCGCCTTTCCCACTACTAGCTCAAGAATATGTATCGCAGAATCCCCTAAGGGCCAGTTTACATGGATGACAGTCCTTTGGAGGGAGGGCAAATGGGAGGACGGCCTGAACAGAGCCCTGAGGGAAAGGACCTGTCTCTGCTGTAACCTTCCTTTTGCTTTCCTCTTTGCCCCAGCATTGCAGTCACCCATTGAGTACCAGAGACGAGAGAGTCAGACCAACAGCCTGGGGCGGCCAGGAGGGCCTGGGGTAGGAAGCCCTGGGAAAATTCGGCCTGGAGACCGGTCCCAGGTCAGCACACACACACCCATCAATGGCTCTCTCCCCTCCCTGCTGCTGTTACCCAAAGGGGAGTTGGCCAGAGCCCCCCTGCCCCTGGAAACACAGGTATGAAGAATGGCGTTCCCTGGTTGTAAGGGTAGAATGGGGAGGTCCTCTCTTGTTCTGGGATCCCTGAATCCCTCTCCCCTATTTCCTTCCTCTTTCACCACCTTCCTTTTGTCTGCCCCTTCCCACTTCCCATCTCTTACCCTCCTCCCTCCACTGTAACTGATGGTCTCAGATAAACTAAGATGTCTGGCAAGAGGTGGCTTCAGTAGGGGCTTACCCTGAAAAGAGAAGAGTGAGGGCGGATCCCGGAACTTGTTTGATTCTCCAGCTTGTGTCTTTCTTCAGGCCCTCAGTGACATCCCCCAGACTCCTCGAGACTCGCCTTCAGTTCCATCAGTTTCAAACACCCCACGCTGCCAGGCCAGACTTGCCAAGTTGGATGAAGATGAGCTGTAACTGGCGAAGGCCATGGGGGTGGTGCTGACTCAGCCACTCTCTTCCCCAAGGAACTTCAGGGCAATCCTTCTGGCACTGTCCCAAAACTCCGCCCTCTTGGTGTGTCCAGAGGTGGGCAAGGCTGGAAGTGGTGTCAACCTGGAGAAGGGTACCTAAACTCAAAATGACTTCTTTCTGTCCCAGTAACACAGGTTCCTTCAGCTCCCACCCTATGCATGCATCACAGGTCCCCAGAAGGAGGATATGTGGGTGGGTGGGAGGGCTGGGGCAAGGGCCAGATAGAAATTATTGGTTTTGTTTTTTATTTTGTTTTTTGGGCTTTTTCCTGTTTTCTGAGAATAAAGGTTTTGTTATATCACTGAGGCTACTGTCTTGGCACGGGGAAGAGGGGAAGCCGCGGCAGAGGTAAGGGGGATGACGTGGTGTGGAAGAGATCGGCTGGCCCTTCAGATCAGTTTTAGCAGGGGCCGGTGAAAGGAGCAGGGCACAGGCTGTGAGATAAAAGACATTGCCATCTTTCTCTCTCATCTGCAGTTTGCAGCATCTCTCATTCCAGACATGGGGCTTGGGGCTGCTGGAAAACCCTAGATCCTTGGTAAATCCTCCCCTTTACCAAGCCCTTCTTTCCCTCCCCTCTGGCCTTTGTTCTAGAGCCCATCGGAAAGCCCAGTGTAGTCTGACTCCCCCTGTCCCCCCCAA
The DNA here is from genome assembly GCA_004026545.1 of Mormoops blainvillei. NCBI lineage: Eukaryota > Metazoa > Chordata > Mammalia > Chiroptera > Mormoopidae > Mormoops > Mormoops blainvillei. Next base: position 201,820 of record PVJD01000422.1, read on the forward strand.
CACCCAGATTCTAAAGCACCAAATGCCCAATATACCTTTCCTTCTGAGGCCTCCATGCTCAGATGAGGAAGAGCGGGAAGGTGGAGAGGATGCGGGGGGCTATGGCCCCTTCTGGCTCTGGGTCACCTTACTTTTGCCATCTGGGAAGTCATAAGGCATATCCATGCTGAGCAGAAATGGATTCCTCTTCAAACCATAGACCCAAGAGTGTAGAGGCCCAAGGGGTCTTCACCCCTCCCAACTTCTGGGACAGAGAAAGCCAAACATGCAGAGATCCATGTCCAGATTCCCTGTCCTGGGTCCGTGGTCATCAGTGTGTCCACTTTGTCCACTTGTCCCCTGGGCCTGGTCACGTGTACTTGGGCTTCCTCAGCAGACAATAGACTGCTGGGGTGGAGGTGGGGGTAGGGGTGAGGAGGAGCTGGAGCCTCCCTATGGGCCTGAGGTCCCTCTGTCTGACAATGAGGGGAGGGGCCTCTTGGGGGGGGACAGGACGTTCAGCCCAGATAAGCCTTCTGGGGGAACAATAGAAGGAATTGAAGAGGGGAGACCCACCCTCGCCGTACCCTACCCCCAGGACTTTGGGGTCAAGGACTGGGGAGCAGAGGGTGATAGGCAGGGGTGCTGAGGATTCTTGTGAGCGGAGGAGGGGATGGGGCAAGCAGAAGGATTCTGGAGCGCAGAACCTCTCTATCTCTTCAGGGATCATAGGGCTACATGGGGTGGGTGGGTGGGTGGGTGGGCAAGCCTTTCATACATACTTCATTTAACCTCAAAGGCGCTTTTGAGCGCCTAATTTGTGACTTGCACTTGAATGTAAGAAATGGTATTTCAGGTTTTTTGGTTTTTAAGAAATAAAATAAAACTTTCCTGTCAGTTGTGTATTTTTCCTGAGGCCGCGAACTGGGGATTTAGGCCCAGGCTCTCCCTGCAGAGATGTGGGGTGCTGGTTCTCTGTCATCCTAATACGCGCAGCTGCTTCCCATCTCAGTTGTTTGTGAAACTTAAGAGGCCAACAGACCTCCTTACACTCTCTTGGCGGCAACGCGTGCCCCCAAGAGTATTTGGGTGGGAAAGACGGAGGGGCTGGGGTCGAGACCCTCTGAATTTTCTTGCTTAGGCAGGGAATGCAGTGGTTCTAAGAATGACCTATAACCCTAGAGGAGGCAGCTTCTGTCTTCACCCAAAGTGTAGATTCAAAGGGAACTCAGGGTGAAGAGGCAGAGTGGAAAGGTTTAGAAGTGGTAAATGGTGGGGGTTGGGGGTTGAGGGTGCGCTTGCCTTTTGGGCTATTTCTCTGGTCCCTAAACCTTTCCACAGCCACCGCCATGGCAGGCCCCAGAGCGTGCGCTCTGGCCTAGAGTGTCTGAGGAAACGCCTGAGAGACGCCCCCTCCTCAAGCAGCCCTCTCCTGCTTATAGATGGTCCCCAACAGAGGGCGCTCTTCAGGGCCGGATTGGACCCTGCTTCACGGAGGCGGGACTCAGGGCTAACGGGTGGAGGGGTATTTAAGACCAGGCGGAGTTGGAGGTGGCTGAGGGTAAAATGAGTGGGCTACTGGACACCAGGGCCTTCTCAAGGCCAGGAGAGGCCTCCGACCTTAAGTCCCCTCTGGGCGCCAAGCTCAGGGAACCTCTCACAGAGGCCCGGTTCCAGCAGCTCTTTGGGGGCACAGAGCAGGAGAGAGAGCTACTGGCGGAGCCCCGCTGGTCTGGGCTGTGCAGACTGTGGAAGCGGCGAGCCCGCGCCTGTTCCGGACCCGGGGCGTGGCGCCTGTTGCTGGCGCGGCTGCCCCCACTGCGCTGGCTGCCCCACTATCGTTGGAGGGCCTGGCTGCTTGGGGATGCGGTGGCCGGAGTAACCGTGGGCATCGTGCACGTGCCCCAGGGTAAGCATTCCTCACACCAGCCTGTCAGGGCCCCAAGCTCTAGAGGGCTTGGGGAAAGCGTGGGGGACTGGAAAACTGGGGGCGAGGTGGTGGGTTTGCGTGGTTGAGGATTCGGAGTCGGAGACCTGAGACCAAGTTCTGGGTAACCACTGTGGAGCTGTATCAGATCCCCACCCCCAGCTCCCCTCATCTGCGCAATCCTGCGAGAAGTCTTGGATACTTTACGGCTCAGGGAACTGGAGAGAGGCACAACCCCTGCCCCCCAGCACTGAGCCGGACACGGATTTGTGACCTTGACCACCCAGCGACCTCCCACCAGGCCCGTTAACCCCTCAGTTCCCTCATGAGACAAGGTTTAGCGTCCCCTTGCCCGCCTCTAAGAAGAGTGCAGGAAGGGAGCAGCGGCCTGAAACTGGGCAACCCCCATCCCTCCACCGCAGCAGAACTTTCATTCCATTTCTTCCCCAGGCATGGCTTTTGCCCTCTTGACCTCCGTGCCCCCAGTGTTCGGCCTCTACACGTCTTTCTTTCCTGTCCTCATCTACACCTTGTTGGGCACTGGAAGACACGTGTCCACAGGTGAGTGACCCAGTGACGTCTCTCCTTCTCAGTAGGGTGAAAATGGACAGGGGTTTGAGGCTTCCGTTCTTGTGAACCTCCTAGCCGTTTCCCCTTACTCACCACCATTCCCCTACCTGACCCTCTGACCCAGACAATGCTTGTTGGGGGTGCAAAGAGGTGGCAATTTACTCGGACTTTTTCTCCCCGTGAAATTTGGTTAAAATTTCTGGGACTTAGAAGAGGGGAGGAGATGCGCAGTCACCCAAAAGGGCACGCAGTCCGCGGGGCGTCCGCAAGGAAGAGGCAGTGATACACTTTGGAGGCAGTTTTTGCCGGCTGGTGCCTCCTAACCTCCCTCACCACGGGTTCCGGGCTTTTGCACCGGCTTAGCCCTGAGGTCTTCACGTGAACAGCTGCCTTCTAGGGGAGCGAGGTCTGATGGTCACAGACCGGCAGCAAGCACGGAGCCTGGGCTGACGCTCTGCCCCAGACAGCATAATTGGTCATTTCTACGTTTGTCCTCGGGTCCTAGGAACTTTCGCCGTACTCAGCCTCATGACGGGCTCGGCCGTGGAGCAGCTAGTGCCCGAACCCCTCGCGGGAAACTTGAGTGTAATCGAGAGGGAACAGTTGGACGCTCGGCGAGTTGAGGCAGCTGCGGCCTTGGCCTTCGGGAGCGGGGCGTTGATGGTGAGGGAGGACTCTGGGCGATCCACGCTGGGAGCCCAGGGGAATTGGGCCAGTGGAAAGGGTGGGATGCGTCTCCCGCTCTCCAGGCTTGGCTGGAGAAGTGCGCGAAGAAGAAGCCGGCGCACTGAGTTCCAGCTGGTCTGCTCCTCCTGTGATGACTGCGCATCGTCTTACCCGCAGCTGGGGATGTTCGTGCTGCAGCTCGGCGTCCTGTCCACCTTTTTGTCAGAGCCAGTGGTTAAAGCGCTGACCAGCGGGGCCGCGCTGCACGTGCTCGTGTCCCAACTGCCGAGCCTTTTGGGGTTGCCCCTCCCGCGCCAGATCGGCTGCTTCGCTCTCTTTAAGGTGAGGGTGGGAGAACAGCGGAAAAGAGGCTTCTAGCAGTCCCGGGAAGAGGGCCACCCGAAAAGGAAGGAAAGACCAGTAGAGGGATAGTGTGTAAGGGGGTTAGGGGGTGGAGGAAAGGAGGTTAGAACCAGGAGGCTGAATAAGGGTCGCCGTGGAGGTGGGAGAGAAAGCCTTGCCTGGGTCTGTTAGGTTCGCTCTGGGGACAGTCGTCGCTGGCTCTGGACCCTCTGCTCACTGCTCCTGCCCGCAGACGCTGGCCGCTGTGCTGACCGCGCTACCCCGGAGCAATCCGGCCGAACTGACCATCTCCGCACTCAGCCTGGCCCTGCTCGTGCCAGTCAAGGAATTGAACGTGAGATTCCGAGACAAGCTACCCACCCCTATCCCAGGGGAAATCGTCATGGTGAGGATGGCTCTTGGGTACCGGCCCCCTGAGCCTTACAGACCTTGCCTGTCTTGTAGGAACTGGCCGCTACCGCCCTCTAGTGGAATACAGAGAGGTCACAGCTGAGAGGTCCTGCTTACACATGTACCCACGTTATTATGCGCGCCCACATTATTATGCCCATGGTATATAATCGCTGTACCCATGTATAATGCGCATCCTTATTTTCCCCTCAAAAATTCGGGCCAAAGGTGCGCATTACACACTGCAAAATAATTTTCTAGGCCTCCTCCAAGTGTACTTTGACCCTGTTGGAATCCCTCACACGCACATTTCCATTTCTCTCATGGAGTCTCCTCTGCACCTCTTAGAACGCCTTCTTCCTCCTTATAGCGCTCCCGTACAGTGTCGCTCTCCACAGCACATCCGCTTCCTTCTCTTCTTGCCCTATCCTTCACTGTAATTCAATTTCCCTTCCCACGCCCACCTACATTTCTCTCTCTCCCCAAGTAAATAAACGTTCCACGTCTCCACGGATACCCTATATAGCTCCAGACATAGCCAAACTTCCCTACTTAAAATGGCTCGGTTTTGCCTCCTGATACCTATATCCCTCCCTCATAGGAGCCCCCCTTTCTCCTCCCATCCATCTCTCTCCGTAACCCCAGGTAGGTATCATTCTTCTTTTCATCCCTACTCTCCTTCACTCTAAATTAGTTGTCAAGCACTCATCCCAAACACATCCTAGCTGCCCCAGTTGCTAGGCTCCTGCAACCACCTAATCCTGCATTTTGATTCTCTCTCATGTTGAGCCCTTCAAGCCTCTGCCAGGGGACCCATTCCTCTCATGCCCTAATATGCTGCCTTTCTCAGGTGCTCCTGGCCTCGGTGCTCTGCTTCGCCTCTTCTCTGGATATGAGATATAACGTCCAGATAGTGGGGCTGCTGCCTGGAGGGTAAGAGAGGATGAAAAGACACAAGCTTTCTCTTCTCACGCCTCTCCCACCCAACACCTCCTTTTGTCCTGCTCCGCCCTTTTTTTCTCCATCTTTCCTATAATCCATGTTATACCCAATGCATTCTTACCACGAATCCCTGTCTCTCCAGATTTCCCCAGCCTCTCTTCCCCAACCTGGCTGAGCTACCCGGGATTCTGGATGATTCACTGCCCATTGCACTGGTTGCTTTTGCTGTGTCTGCCTCCCTGGCCTCCATCTATGCAGACAAGTATAGCTACACTATTGACGCCAACCAGGTGTGATGCCAACTGGGGACTCCAACCTCATACAGGAGATAGCCCCCTAATGCCATCCCCCATGCCTTTGTCTCCTTCTTCATCTCACTGTACCTCTAGGAGCTCTTGGCGCATGGTGCCTCCAACCTCATCTCCTCCCTCTTCTCTTGCTTTCCCAACTCGGCCACATTGGCCACCACCAGCCTACTAGTGGATGCTGGTGGGAACACACAGGTAAGAGTGCATCCTTGGGTGCATCCATGGGTGGAAAGGGGCGGGGGGATCCAGGTCCAGGCGGTGGTGGTGGTAGAGAAACAGGTGGGAGCTATATAGAGGAGGCTGGGACTCTGTGAGTGAGAGGATGAGATTATCTAGATAGGCGAGAAAGAAGAGAACGAAGTTCCATTAAGACCTTTGTAGACTGGAAGCACTGAAACAATTTATGATGTCCCATGTGTAATTCAAAGTAAAAACAATACTAAACTGTAAAATAAATTTCAGAGACAAAAATTCAGATTTTTTTTCATAAGGACATTTTCTTTTAAAAAGAACTATCACATATCAAAGTCTCCCTTAATATTTTTATATTTTTGGTTTCCGTTATTTTGTTGGTGCATTGAGCATGTGGTTAGCCTGTTTTTAGGGTAATCCCAATGTGGCTTTTAAGATGGAGGCTTTTAAGTGGCCTTAAAAATAGAGAAATTGACTACACCTAGGAGAGACTAGTGAGTTGTGGGAAAGGGAAGGGAAGGTGTGAATGGCAGAATATCAAGAAGCCCACTGAAGAGAGAGGAATATCTGTGTGGAAGGAGATTTAGGAGGAGAGAGGTTTTTCAAGGAAGATGAGGCCACGTGGAGAGGGACCGCCTCTCACACGAAGGTGGGTGGGTTTCCCTCCCTCCTTTGCCCCCACCCACCCTTCCCTCTAGCTGGCAGGCCTCTTCTCCTGCATAGTTGTCCTGCTGGTGCTGCTGTGGCTGGGGCCCTTCTTCTACTATCTGCCCAAGGTAAGGAGCAGAGAAAGTGTGGGGGTGGCTGGGAGGGGTGACTGTATTCCAGGATATTGGGATGGTTAGTGTGTGTCCTCTGTCCCAAGGCTGTCCTGGCCTGCATCAACATCTCCAGCATGCGCCAGATGTTCTTCCAGATGCAGGAACTTCCGCAACTATGGCGCATCAGCCGCATGGATTTTGTGAGAAATGGCAGCATTACCCCCAGATTGCCCCCTCCCATTTTCCCAGCATCCCCAGCCTCTGTCCTAGATCAAAGCCTAAGTGCCATGGTCCTAAATTCTGCAGTCCACCCATCTCCAACATGCATACCTCTTAATCCCTTTCCTTCAAGACAAGGTGGGAGAGGGGTCGAACCCTTTCAGACCTGAGTACCTGTAACTCCCCAGGAGATACAAGGTCTGGGGTCATAACATCTGGTGTGTATCTACTGTTGGGTCACTACTGTCCCTTCCTCATGCCTGTTTTTCTGTCTTCTCCTGAGCCATCCCTCCCCATCACTTGCCCCAGCATTCACTGCCCCTGGATCCTTTTCCTTAGCCGTGATGGCCCGGCATTTCATTCCCATCTATGTCCTGCAGGCCGTGTGGATGGTCACATGGGTGGCTGTAGTGACCCTGAGTGTGGACCTGGGCCTGGCCATAGGTGTGGTCTTCTCCATGATGACTGTGGTCTGCCGCACCCAGAGGTGGGAGTAGAGATAAGGAGAGCTGAGAAGAGGGGAGGGGAGAGAAAGGAGTGCTTGGGGTGACTTTCCAGCCAGACCAGGCTGGGAATCTGACCCCAGCTTCCTGTCAAGGGTGCAGTGCATGGCACTTGGACTGGCTGAGGGGACGGAGCTCTACAGGCCACTCAAAGAGAGCCACAAGGTAGGTGGGCCACCGCCAAGGAAGAAGGGGAAGATTAGACCCTTCCTTCTTTGGATGTTTTTCTGAACCTCTGACCCCTTAGCTCCTCCAGGTCCCAGGGCTCCGCATCCTGAGCTATCCGACACCTCTCTACTTTGGGACCCGTGGGCAGTTTCGCCGTGTCCTAGAGTGGCACCTGGGGCTTGGAAGAGGCAAGGTGAGGGACAGAGGGGAATGTGCCTTCTCTGGGAGTGGTGGGCAGGTGGGTTTCTGGGGAGGTTATTGTGCTCAAGGCGTGTGTGTTCATGCTGTGCCTCACAATGGTGACTGCCCTTTTCTACTCACAGGAGACTCCACAGACAGGTGGCCCGCCGGGTACGGGTGAGATGGGATGTCAAGGAGGGAGATTTGGGCATGGCCCATAGGAGCATCTGGGTACCCTTGCCTTCTCCCATCTTAGTTGCTGAGCCTATCCAAGTGGTAGTCCTAGACTGTGGCGGTATCACCTTTGCAGATGCTGCTGGGGCCAGAGAGGTGGTACAGGTGAGCAAGAGGGTAGGTTGAGGAGAAGCTCCCTTTATCATCCTATGCATCCTATCTGTGTAGGGTTTAACCCACTGCCCCACCTCCACAGCTGGCCAGCAGATGCCGAGACACTGGGATCCACCTTCTCCTGGCTCAGTGTAATGGTGAGAGGTGTGGAATATAGAAGGACCTGGAGATTGGGGGAATGACTGGACACTTGCGGGGAGGGAAGAGGACACAGTGCGGACTTAGAACCTGAGAGCCTGAACCCCTTTCCACACAGCCTCAGTGCTGGGGACACTGACCCAGGCAGGACTCCTGGACAGAGTGACCCCAGAGCAGCTGTTTGTGAGTGTTCAGGATGCAGCTGCTTATGCCCTGGAGAGACTGGTGAGGAGGCAGTAGCAACAGGAGTAGAAGCCAGGGGGTGCTGGGATGCAGCAAGTGAGGTGTGAGTCAGTGGCTGAAGATCCAGGCAGAGGGAATTGGGAAGGGGGCCGAGGAGTAAGATGGAGGAAGGGGTGGGGAAGAAATGCATTAATTTACCAAGTCTAAGCCACGGAGAATGGCCCCAGCTACGGGTGAAGAATTGAGGCACTAAAGATCCCAAAGTGGGTGGCGTGCCCCTCAGAGGGCTGCCAAATCCTGGATGAGGAAGGGAGGGGTACTTAATCTATTCCTGAAATGTTCCCTCCCTTTTCCAGGAGCTCACTGGTCCGAAGACTTGCACAGGGTGGGTCTGACCCAGTTACTTGGAGTCTTGGGGGGCTGCATGACATGTGTGTGAGGGGGGCCTTGCCCCTGAGCCCCCTTCCTTAATGTAACTAATAAAATGAAGCTGAGAGCCTCTGGGATTCATGAAGTGAGTCTGGGCGTCTGCATACAGGGCCCTGGTGCCCCTTCCTCCATGCCCACAGCACTGCAGAGACACAACTAAAAATGGTTTTCGCCTGTGTGTTCACTAGCCCTCACCACAGCTCCAGCCATTAGTTCTCTCCATGGGGGTGGGGCTGCAGCCGGTGCACAGTCCTGGATCCAGAGATGAGGGAGGGGGCACAGCCCTGGGAATACATGTTGGGGGCTTCCCCACCAACTCACCCCCCAGGAGATGAGTGTTTCCACTTTAGGTTCTTAGAGTCCTTTGGGCTCTTTGGCACTTGGAGAGTGACCCCGACCTCCCTGAGAAGGGGTGGGGGGAGGACTTGGCACTGGCTGTGGGATGACTTGTGGCTCCATCATGCCCCTGGGCACTCACAGAAAGGAGAAGTGTCACCAAGACAAGCCCCGATTTGGGATCAGGTCCTGAAGGGGATTGGTGACAGTCCGTGGAGTGGTAACCGAGTGGTGGGATTTGCTAGAAATTCCTGTCAGGGACAAGGAGGCAGGCTGAGCCCGACAGTTGGAAGGCCCTGCGTGGCCATTACTCCGTCGTCATGCACTGCAGCCGGTGTTTGAAGAAAAGCAGGCGGTGCTTGGCCACCTGACTTTCGTCCAGTGATCCCGGGTAGCGGTACCGGGCATAAGTCTCTGTTCCAGCATCCCTTGATGTCCAAGGCAGCTTCAACTTGGATGCGTGATCCACAATGACATCTGAGCAGGAGCCCACCCGAAGGGAACCAAGTCCATCCAGGAAGAATTCTGGGGGTGGGGGGAAGGGGAGTACACAATGAAGGGTTTTGAGGGTGCAGGTCAACCCTAGGAAAAACTGAGATTTGGAATATGGAGGGTAAGCATGCAAAGACTCCATTTCTAAGCATCAGGGGAAGCAGCTGGGCCTGGGGCAGAGGTGACTATGACAGTGGTAGGGAAGTTCAAGGTGGTTCCAGCAGCTGTGCCGGGTGTGAATGTGGGGTGTCCAACCTTTCCGCAACTCTGCACCACACTGGAAGAAGAGTTGTCTTGGGCCACACATTAAATATTTTGCGACAGATAATCACACACACGAAAAAAATCTCGCAATGTTTTAAGTAAATTTACGACTTTGTGTTGAGCGGCATTCGCAGCCATCCCGGGCTGCATGCGGCTGGCTGGCTGGTGGCCGGTTGGACAACCCTGGCCGGTGTACAGCCCGGAGGCGGGAGCTCTGTCTCTTGCCCCAGAGCAGGTCTTGGTAAATCACAAAACCGCTGTAGGGGGCCAGGGTGGCTCCGCGGGGATGGGCGGGAAGGAGTAGCTGGTGTCCTTGGCGTCCCTGCATGGGGCCTCGCCTAGCACCCCAACGGGGACCCTGCCGGAAGGGGGCGTCACTCACCCAGGTGCGCCACACGGCTGAGGCGAGGGTCGAAGCCGACCTCGCGCACTTTGTCTGTGCGCGCGAGGAAGAAGTTGACCACGCCGTCAGTGACCACGCAACCTGGGAAGCCTATGAGCTTGTGATGGAAGCCGCGCTTTTGCCGGAGGCAGTTCCCGCGGCCTGGCGCGCCCGGCTCCACGCTCAGTAGCTGCCGGTAGGTAGTGGCGAAGCCCGAGATCTCGCGCACCGCGCCTCCCACCTGCGGAGAGTGTGAGGATGGCTCCAGAAGGGGCGGAGGCTGGAAGAGGGTAGGTCTGTGCTCCCTCTGCCCTCCCTGCCCCTTCCTTTGCTGCTCTACCCCTCGGGCCCCTGATAGTCCCCTAGGCTCCGCTTCTTTGTCCTCTCTTGTCCCAGTACTGGTTGTTCTCAGCGCCTCTTCTCAGACGTGGTCTTAACCTTCTGGAGGTCCTCTTTCTCCCACCCCACATGCCGTGGCGCTTCCCCTACCAGGTCCAGCGGCGTCCGCTCCAGCACGTCTACAAGCCTCTCCAGCCGCGTCCGCGCAGTGAATATGAAGTCGTCGTCCACCCACAGCACGTACTTGGTGGTTACTTGGGACACAGCCAGGTTCCGGCCTGCGAACCAGCCCTAGTTAAGGGTATGCATGGTTGGTGAAGCTGTAGAGGTAGGACATACGACCCCCACCCCGCCACCTTTCCTTTTCACTCTTGACCCCTCTCAACAGCCTGTACCCCTCCTCAACCTTCGAATTCTTATAAATGGGGTGCTAGCTAAAAAAAAAAAAAAAAAAAAAAAAAAAAGCTGTTTCCCACTGTCAGAGGTTCTGAGTCAGTGTTTTGGGGGAGAGTCTTGGAACGCATTGAATTCCTGCGTGCATTCATTCCATTATTTATCACGCACCATTTTAAGAATGCAGCGGGAATAAGATAGACACGATTCCTGTTTTCACAGAGCTTACATTCCTTCCAGGAAGCCTCATGGTTAACAGGCACCCCAGTGATTTTGAGGCAGTTAATCCTGTTACCGCCACTCTGGAGACCGCAGACTGAGCACGCGCGCCCCCTCCCGGTTCCCTCGGGTGCGAGGTTCAGCCTTGCTCGCTGCGCACCTTGCCAAAAGGCATGAGATAGTGCTCGATGTGGGGACCGTTAATGATCTCTGGCTTGTCGCTGTCGTCGGCGATGACCACAGTGACCGTCGGGTAGAAGCGGCGGATGCTGGCGATGAGTGCCCGCAGCCGATTGTAACGAAGAAAGGTCTTAGTGGCAATGGTGACCAGAGCGCTAATGTTGTACTGGGCTGGGAGTGAGGGGCGGGGTTAAGTGCAGACAAGGTAAGTGGATAGTGAGGAGCAAAAAGGCATCTTTCCCAGGCAGTCTTTTCCCAACCTGCTCCCCACTGGGACTCCATCCATGTCCCTGCGTGCACCAGCCTCACCTCCCTGAGGCAGGGACCCAGACGGGTACAGCCGAGGGTTGGGGGGGTGCCTTATACGAATGGTGAAGGCCGCTTCATGTCCCTCGGTGGAGAACCGGACTGGGAAGAAAGGGCATGAGATGTGGACCTTAATGCTGGAACAACATTCTCTTTTCAGTAAATAAATATTTCAGGGCTTATTCTGTGTATCACCTTTCTAGGCCCTGGTGGACAAGAGCACAATGTTCTTACCCCCATGGAACTTACATTCTAATGGATGGGAGAAAGACAAGAAAACATTTAACTAAAAGCTAACCTTTATTGAGCATTTACTATGGGCCAGGCACCTTTTAAATTACCTTAAGTATATGGACTCATTTAATCCTCCCAATAGCCTTAGTAAGTAGATTCCTACCACAGAAAAAGAAGGCACAGAAAAATTAAGTAATTTGCCACATTTAGACAACTATTAAGCAACAAAGCTGGAATAGGAGCCTAGTCAGCCTGGTTCCAGGTTAAGTAAATTTAAAAAGTTCATATGCTGTTAAATATTGAATAGAAAATAAGACAGTAATGTGATCGTGAAGAGGAGACATTTGAGCTGAGATCCAAAAGACAAGAAGGAGCCAGCCATACAAAAATCTGGGGGAAGAGCATTCTAGGCAGAGGGAACAGCAAGTGCAAAGTCCCCGAGCAGGAGCAGGTTTGGCGCAGCGAGCCTTGGAGAGATGCGAGAGGGCTGTGTTAGGCTCCTTTTGCTAGAAGTGCGAGCTTTGGGAGGTAACACTCTTTGCCCTATAGTAAGCGGTGGGCTGGGAATAGAGCTTGAGTCTTCTGGCTCCTGGGTCATGTCACTTCCTGGGGCCCCCATGGTTGGCCTGAAGAGGGAACACATCCAAGGCTCAGATTTCCCTCTGGCCTGCTCTGGCCCCAGATGAACAAAGGCCTCTTCTCTCCCTCCCTGGCCCTGCTGGCCTAGCTGAAATGCCCATTGTGTGGCTGGGCAGCTCTGGCCATTGCCCAGTGTCTCCCACACCCTCTGCCATTTGCCCGCTTCAGCCTTTCTGCGTTCTCTCTGTTCACCTAGCCTGCCCCTACCTGCACCCAGCTCCTCGCACCTGTGTCTGCTGTGTTTGCCTGGTAGCTTTGGCTGCTATAAGTAACCAGTTGCAGCTGCCGATTGAGTTGGTCCAGCCCTGGGCTGGCGAGGGTGAGATTTTGTTGCCCCTCTCCTGTGAGAGTCACTCCAGTCACTTCCCCTGCCACGTCCCACGTGCCCAAGGAGGCAGTCAGGTTCACCTGGGAGAGGGCATTGGACAATGCAACGTTAGTCCCTAGACTTACCTTTCGACTGCCTGAATCCTCCATCTCTCCTTTGGCAGCCATATTTCCCTCCCAGCATCTTTAATGCCCACTTGGCCTCCCTGCCCTCCTGTTTCTTCTTACCTGGTATACCTCCTGACCAGAAGCAGCCTGCAGGCTCAGCCCTGGGAGGATGGAGGGGGATGAGAATCACAGATAGCTTTGATCTCTTTTTCTTCTCTTTTTCACCACACACAACACAGAACTTCTCACCCATCCCTCCTGTTGAGGCAGCTGGGCACAATGTGGGAAGTAGCCTAGAGTAACTAATTTTTGACTCTTCCCATCAAAGCAGTGGCTCTTATAGGGCCCACCTTACCTAACCCACCTAACCTTTGGTCAGTCTGCAAAGAATAGATTCTTTTCACCAAACCTCTCCAGTAACAGTCTTCTGCAATTCCTGACAATCCAAGAGTCCCTTCTGTCCCCATCTCCCACCTCTTGAGCCCCCTCGAGACCTCCAGCACCCCTTTCATCAGATGTCCCCTGCCGCTCATTCCAATCTTCCCTCATTCTTCCCCACCCAGCCTTGGGCTCTGCCACTCCCACAGTGGCTTAGGTCATCCCCTAGGACCTTTCTCCCCACCTGGCACCAAGATGCTCCTGAGGGGCTGTACCTCCACGCCCTGCACGGGGTATTGTAGGGGGCAGTTGGCAGGAGCAATGAGCAGCTGGTCAGCAGCAGACTGGCTCCTGACGGTGGAGGAGAGGGGGAACAGAGGAAGAGTCAGGGGGAGAATGGGCTCTCCCTTCTGTCACCCGCCCCCAGGTCTTGCACTGCTCTCCACCTGGGGGGCCATGCCCTACTCTCATGCTGGTACCTTGAAAGGAAGGCCTGGAACTCCTGCTCCCTCAAGGCAGAGGCAGCCTTCAGCTCCTCAGGGTCAAAGGCCTTGGTGAAGTCAATGGCTTGGACCTGCCTCTGGAAGGGGAGGTGAAGACTCCCCATACTGGATTCACAGCTGCAGTTGTTTCCCAATAGCAGCCTGGTACAGAGAGAAAGGGCCATCAGAGCCCAGCCGCACAGCTCCCTTCATCCCACGCAACATTTACAAAGCACGCCACGCCTTGCCCCTTCAACCCTCCCCATCCAATATCTGTCCCCTTAAACACTGGTCTTCAAATAGTCCCCAGGAGGAGGGACCAGGAATACGATGACCTATTCCCTAAATTTGGATTTCACAATGATGCAGAACAGGGCCAAATTGCTAGGACTTCAGGGTTATCCACCCACCATTCAGGCTGCATCTGGACTCTCCTTTCATGTGGACGCCATCAAGACATCAGAAAGTGCTTCGGGGCCAGCCCCCCACTGCACACCCTCCCTTCCCCATCACCATGACATTGTTCAGGGAGGGCAGGTTTTCCTCCAACCGAAGACTCAATAACCCCTTCCACCTCCAGCTTCACCCCCACAACCGGCGGAGAAAACCCAGTCATCAGAGCTCAGCAGCGGAAGAAACAAAAGCTCCCCCCACCCCCACTAAGTGACGCACTGCCGCCACCACTCCTGGCACTCACCCTACCACTTGCTCCTTGATCCTGACCCGGATGTGGGCATAGCGGGGCTCAGGGGCGAGGTCTGGCAACTCTGGCCTGGGGGGACCCTGCACGGGCGACCACAGAGCAAGAGGTACCCGGAGGTCCGGTGCGTCCCGGGTCCTTGCGAACAGGAGCCCCAGAGAGGCGCAGGCGAGCAGCAGAACCAGCACACAGAGGGCCCTGCGGCCCACCCGCATCCTGGGTGGGCGGTAGGGTGTGACAGGTTGAGAAAGGAGGGGAGGAAAACCGTGGGCAGACCCTCGATACCCCCGCCCGCGCTTCCCGGGGCGCTCTTCACATTTTGCGCGCTAGGATTGACACAGCGGGTGGTTGCCCCAGCCGCACCCCGTACACTCCCCTCACGCCTTGGGCCTTGTGTCTCTCAACCTCTTTTCTTCTCGCCCTCTCCCACACCCCGGATTTCCTCTCACACTAGAGGCCCAGCATCTTGATGCGAAGGACCTTTAGCTGCGGTGATTTCGACGCGGCCACGCATGAGTAGAAAAACTCCGCTTTATTAGGGCAGCGGACGTCCCCAAGCCCGTCGCCGCCACCAACCCCCACCCCAGCTCTTGAGTCCGTCCCCCCAACCCCACAATTCCTCGGTCTGAGCATCACCTGGCCCTGGGTGTGCTACAAAGGGTGGCTCCACACCTTGCCTGTCATGAAAAATGCAGAATCACTCCCGCGCTATTAGGTGCCCCCAGCGGAGGTGACCTGGTGAGTGGCCTCCGGTAGCTGCGCTGAGGGACAGTAGTCCGGCGAGCGCGCCTCCTCCCACTTCCAGCACAGCCCTCGCCCGGCCTGGACTCTGACCTGTCTAACGCTCTAAGTCCGCCGCAAGATTTCGGTCCGGGCTGCTCAAGGCTCTCGGCCCCGGCCTGGGGGTCTTCATGAGGCTGGAGGCGGCCTGATGGGGGAGCCGCGCGTCAGCCTTAGAGCGTGGGGGATCCTCCTGCCTCCCCAGCGCGCCCGACCCTGCTCGCCTTCCGAGTCTCTGGGCTTTGTAGATAAAGGCGCTGGGGTGATTATGGGCGTTTCCTGCCAGGGTGTCGAGCGGAGATGAGAAAGCAGCCACAGGAACAAAGCCAGGGCTCCTCTGCACCCTGTCTCACTTGCCCAGGAGGGCTCACGCCGCCGCCCGACTCTTTAGATCGCGGCGCCGCTGGGCTCAGCTTCAGCTACGCGCGGGGAATGCGGGCGCCTTCTGGTGGGAGCCGAGGACATTGCGCGGCGACCGGGGGTGGGGGGGCGCGAAGTGGATGACCGGAGGTCCTTCTCACTCTACACCCTCCGCCACCAGCCCCCAGCCCCCACCTCTGAACCCGGGCATCTCAGCCCTCTGCCCCCAACACCATTCTCTGCCCTATTCGTTCGCAACCTCCTTCTCATCTAGATTGTAGGAGTTGATTGGTGTTAATTTTCATCATGAGCTTTGATATCTTAGTTTGCCAGTCTTTTGTAAGTTTCTTGTGCCCGTGTGCACGTGTGTGTCTTGGTTAGGGTTCATCGTGGATGACAGAAACCACTCTAGAGGTTTATTGCTGGGTGTTACAAGGCTTACAGTGTGGCCGTGGCGGGGCGGGGAGGGGGGCGTTGGTTTTGCATGGGTGATAGTACAACACCTTCCATAGGCTTTTAGAAGTACTTGAGGGCATTTTTGGTGGTCACAATGACTGACAAAGCTACTGGCAATTGGTGAGCAGGTGTCAGCTAAGCTAAACGTCCTACAATGAATAGAGCAAGACTATGCAAGACAGACTTGCCCTTCTGTTAGATAGGCCAAGGGCCTCAAGGGTCTGGACCAGCAATTTCCAACCTTTTTCATTTCACAGCGCGCATGAAATAATTACTGAAATTCTGTGGCACACACAAAATACTTTTTTTTTTTGCCAATCTGACAAAAAAAATAGGTATGCTTTTGATTCATTCACATTGGATGGCTATTATTGTGTTTGCTGTTGTCATTTTTTAAAATTTCATAATCTAAGGGAAAAGAGGTCAGTGCCTTTGACTAAATAGTCAGGTATTGCAGGCTTTAAAAATTCTTATGGCGCCCCAGTGCACCTCTTGTGGCACATGCCTGTTGAAAATCGTTGGTCTGGGCCATTCTTACTAAATGCCATTCTTGCTAATTGTTAAAATGTAGCCCAGTATTTCTCAGACCAGCTGTGAACAAGATGAACTTCACAGGAACTCACCCTGATAAGTGTAGGCGAATGCAAGAAAGATATCAATGTGTAATTGACCAAATAGTGTATATAAGGAATGGCTAAGCCTCCCTTCAGAGAGGCAGAGCTTTGGGTATGAATCTGGTCTCCTTTACTTGCTGCAAGTAAATAAAACTTCCTTGTAACAACCATGTAGCCCAAGCAGCAAACTTCTTGAATTTGGTAACAAATATGGTGACTCAAGTGGAACACACACTCTCTCTCTCTCTTTTTCTTTTTTTCATTTTTCAATTACAGTTGACATACAATATTATATTAGTTTCAGGTGTATACCCCAGTGATTGGACAGTATGTAACTTACTAACTGACTATCCTGATAAATCTCATATACCCATCTGACAGCATACATAGTTATTAGAATATTTATGACAATATTTCCTATGCTGTACTTTACATCCCTATGACTATTCTGTAACAAACATAATTTGGACTTCTAAATCCCTCACTTTTTCACCCATGCCCTCAAGCCCCCTCCCATCTGGCAACCATCAAAATATTCTCTGTATCTATCAGTCCGTTTCTGTTCTGCTTGTTCATTTACTTTGATTTTTAGATTCAATTGCTGATAAGTATGCATTTATTGCCATTTCATTGTTCATATTTTAAATTTTTTTCCTTCTTAAAAAGACCCTTTAACATTTCATGTAATACTGGTTTGGTGGTGATGAGCTCCTTTACCTTTTCTTGTCTAGCAAGCTCTGTAGCTATCCTTCAATTCTAAATGATAGCTTTGCTGGCTAGAGTAATCTTGGTTGTAAGTCATTGCTTTTTATCACTTTGAATATTTCTTGCCACTTCCTTCTGACCTGCGAAATTTCTTTTGAGCAATCAGCTGACAGTGGGAGCTACCTTGTGGGTAACTAACGGCTTTTCTCTTGCTGCATTTAAGAGTCTCTCTTTGTTTTTAACCTGTCGTATTTTAATTATGGTGTGTCTTGGTAGGGGCATCTTTGAGTTTATCTTGTTTGGGACACTCTGCTCTTCCTGGACTTATATGTCTATTTTCTTCACCAGGTTAAAAAAGTTTTCTGTCATTATTTTTTCAAATAGGTTTTCAATTTCTCGCACTCTCTCTCCTTCTCCAGGAACCCCCATGAGGTGAACGGTGGTGTGCTTGAAGTTCTCCCAGAGGCGTCTTACACTATCTTTATATTTTTTTATTCTTTTTTCTTTTTGTTGTTCTGATTGGGTGTTTTTTACTTCCTTATGTCCCAAATTACCGATTTGATTCCTGGTGTCATTTATTCTGTGTTGATTCCCTATAAATTATTCTTCATTTCAGTTATTGTATTCATCATTTCTTTTCTTGTTCTTTTTTAAATTTTTAAAAATTGATTTGAGAGAGAGGGAGAAACATCAACTTGTTGTTCCACTTACCTATGCATTTATTGGTTGATTTTTGTATGTGCCCTGACCAGGAATTGAACCCACAACCTTGGCATATCAGGATGATGCTATAACCAACTGAGCAACCTGGCCAGGGCCAATGTGTCCTTCATTTCTGACTGGTTATTTTTTATGGTTCCTATGTCCTTTTTCATGCAGTTGAAATTCTCTCTAAGTTTCTTGAGCATTCTTTTTTGTTTTAAAAGATTTTAGTTATTTATTTTCCGAGAGAGGCAAAAGAAGAGAGAAAGAGAGAGAGAGAAATATCGATGTCTGAGAGATACATCGATCAGTTGCCTCTTGCATGCCCCTAACTGGGGACCAAGCCCACAACCCAGACATGTGCCCTGCCTGGGAATTGAAGTGGCAACCCTTTGATTCACCGGCCGGCACTCAGTTCATTGAGCCACACCAGCCAGGACCCTTGAACATCCTTATAACCATTGTTCTGAACTCTTTCTGGTAGTTTGCTTGCCTCCATTTCATTTAGTTCTTTTCCTGGAGATTTCTTCTGTATTTTCTTTTGGGACCTGTTTCTTTGTCTCCACGTTTTGGCTGCTTCCCTATGTTTGTTCCTATGTGTTGGGTAGAGCAGCTACGTCTCCCAGACTTGGTAGTGTGGTTTGGTATAGTAGGTGCCCTATAGGGCCCAGTGGTGCAGCCTCCCCAGTCATCCAAGCTAGGCACTCCAGGGACGCCCCTGTGTGGCCCGTGTGCATAGTCCTGTTGTAGTTGAGCTTTAATTGCTGTTGGCATTACTGAGAGGGATTGACCCCCAGGTCAATAGTCTTTGAGGACCAGCTACAACTACAACAGAGGAGCTGCTATAAAGGAGCCGACCCTACAGAGCAGGACTTGCTGCAGTGGATCTTTGGTGCTCGCTGAGTTTGCCCCTTGAGTGTTTCACTTGTGGGGGTGGTAAGGCTGTAATCCAGTGTGGTCTGAAGCTGTCTACTGGGTGCACTAGCCCTGGGGTCTCCTGGGAGCTACAAAGTCAGCCACCACCTATGCCCTCGTGGGCCACCCAGCATGAGCTAGAGCAATCTGCAGATGTCTGCTACTTGTGTTGGGCTTGGAGATGGCCAGAAGAGGCCAAGCTGTGAATCAAGGCAGGCTGCCACTAGTGCGAGGCTTGGGGCCACTTAGCAAGAGATAGGGGGTACACAGAGGCCAGATGCTGCTTATTTGAGGGATTTTAAGAAAGTCTGAAGCATGAGACAAGAAAGGCCAGTTGTACGGAAAAGCCACTGGAAACTGCTTGGATGGGCTTGCAAGTTGGGTGGGACAGGGTCTCAGGGAATCACCAGGATGGAGCAAACAGTGTGAGCCAGGCTGATGGAGACTCAGATATGGTGTCTGCTTGTTGGCTCTGTGTGTTTGTCGGTGGGTAGGGTGGAGTCTCAGAAAAGCAACAATGGCCTCTGCCCGCACTTTTGTCTGTCAGAAAGCTGCCCCACCCCCAGCTCTCTCCCGGATGTCAGAGAATTCCATTTTCCTGGTATGTCCCTGGTGCCTTTCAAGCTACTGTCCCAGTGCTGGAGCTCAGAGGGAGTGAATCTGAGTAAGTTTGTGCCTGGCTCTTTAAGAGGAACACCTGGGTCTCACTCAGCCACAACCCCTGCTGGTTTTTACAGTCAGAAGTTATAGGGACTTGTTTTCTTGGCACTGGAACTCTAGGCTGTAAGATTTCTCTCTCACATCAGTGTTTCTCTCTCTCTTCCTTTCTTTTCTCTCTCAAATCAATAAATATATCCTCATATGAGGATTAAAAACATTTTAATGCAAAATGATGCAAAAGACATATTTATTATTCCATTTAGGTGAAATGCCAGGAAAAAGTCTATAAAGAAAGAAAGCAGATCAGGATGTACCTGGCTAGGGGTGCAAGGAAGGATTGACTGAAAATGGGCACAAGGGAAATTTGGGTGTAATGGAAATTATTTAAAATTGGATTATTGTGATGGTTGTACAACTATAACTTAAATAAAGATCATAAAATTTTACACATGTCATAATGAATATTATGGTATGTAAATTATATCTCAATGTTACTGTTTAAAATTTTTGCCTATTTAAAAGTGAAATAAAAGGAGAATGCTAAGACTGAGTCTCAGGTAAGTCTATAGTGTCTAGGGAGTCGCAAACCATAGAGTGATTAGTATAAAAGTCAGGATAATGGTTATTTCTAAGGGATAACACGGGTTGACTCTGGAACAGAGAACATGTGTAAACTTTTATGGAATGGCTGGTCAAGTTCTATTTCTTTACTTGAATGATGTTTACAAAGACTTTCACCTTAGAATAACTCATGAAACTATACATTTGTTTTATGCATTTTTTATAAAAAGATTTTATTTATTTATGTTCAGAGAGAGGGGAAGGGAGGGAGAGAGAGAGGGAAACATCAGTTGGCTGCCTCTTGCACACCTCCAACCAGGGACCTGGTCTGCAACCCAGGTATGTGCCCCGGCTGGGAATCGAACCAGTGACATTTCAGTTCCCAGGCTGGTGCTCAATCCACTGAGCCACACCAGCCAGGACTGTTTTATGGAGTGTTCAAAATTTATATTTTATTTCATAACAAATTAAAAGAAACTTTAAAGAGGCTGCTAAACACAAAACTGTTATGCAAAAACCAATCAGATTTTTATATATCGACAAAAGTTATAGAATGAAAAGTCTGAAAAGATGCCATTTACAAAGGCATAAAAATATAAAGAGCCTAGTAAATCTAACAAAATTGTGCAAGATCTCTGGACAGAAAACAATAAAACTTTATTTGTAGCCATTAGCAAGACCCATATAAAAGAAAAGAGACAGTATTCATTCCTTCTTTAACTTTTCAGTTATTAAGAACTATTTATTTAATTTCAAATAGGTATGGTGTTCTATGAGGCTCTTGTTATGACTGATTTATAACAATTGTATTGGTTAGAGAATTTGGTTTTCTGTAATGCTAATCGTTTGCCCATGTGCATGGATTAGAAGAGTAAATACTGAAAATATATTTGTTCTCCTCTAACTGGTCTGAAGATTAAAATGAAATACCATTCAAATCCTAAATTATTTTTGCTTGATTCTGACAAACTGATTCTTGGGAGAACTTACCTACCAGGTATCAAGGCTTAATGCAATAGTGATTAAAACAGTGTAATGTTGGTGCAGAGAAAGATAAGTAGATTAATAAACAGTATAAAGAGCCAAGAAACAGACTCACACATATATGGACACTCAGTGTAATGTGACAGAGGAGCACTGCAGAGAGACTTTACGGTAATTGGTACTGAAACAAATAGAAGTCCATAAGGAAAAAAATTGAACTCCCTGCCTCATAAAAATCAAATCCAGGAGTATTATAAATCTAAAAGTTCAAGGCAAAACTCTGAATCTTTGGGAAGATAGTAAGAGAGAATCTCTTTATGACCTCTAAATCAAAAGCATTACCTAAAAAGAATGAGGTAAGTTTTTCTATTATTAAAATTAAGAACTTTGGTTCATCAAAAACTATAATAAAGAGAGTAAAAAGACAAACTTTACACTTGAGAGAAGGTGTTTGCAAGACATGCCTGTCAAAGGACAAGTATCCATAATATATAATGAACTATTAATCAAACTGAAAATACAGACAATCCAATAGAAAACTGGACAAAAGATTTCACTCTGGCTGGCGTGGCTCAGTGGATTGAGCACCAGACTACAAAGCAAAGGGTCACTGTTTGATTCCCAGTTAAGGTACATGCCTGGGTTGCCGGCCAGGTCCCCAGTACGGGGCGCATGAGAGGCAACCACACATTGATGTTTCCCTCTCTTTCTCCCTCCCTTCCCCTCTCTCTAAAAATAAATAAATAAAATATTTTTTAAAAAGACAAAAAAATATTTTAATATGCATTTCATGAAATGAGGGAATACAAATAAACTATAAACTTTGAAAAGATGCTTAACCACAAGAGTAAGGAGGAAATTGAAAATTAAAATCAAGATGAGATATAATTACTCTGCAAACAGATAGGCACAAGTGAAATGGTCCTACTATCCAAAGTGCTAGCGAGACTGAGAAACAGTTGGAATTTTGTTGTACTGCTGATGGGAATATAAATTGGTGCCACAGTCTGGCACTACATAATAAAGTTGAAAATGTCTTTACCTATGACCCAGCAATTCCACTCATGTGTATATACCATAAGAAACTCTTGCAGAGATGTATACAATAATAATATTCACAGAAGCATAGTTTAAAAGAGCCAAAAACTTGAAACAAACCAATTCCCACCAGCAGTAGAATGTGTACAGGGGATGTGATCAAGAACAACACACATGGTGACTTCTGGTCAAGATGGCAACGTAGGCAGACATGGCTCACCTCTTCACACAACCACATCAAAATTACAACTAAAATATAGAACAACCATCACTCAGGAACATCAGAAATCAAGTTGAATGGAAGCCTGCCAACTATGGAACTGAAGAAACCACATCTATCCAGACTGGTAGGAGGCTGGTCCAACATGGTATGGGCTGGTCCAACACCCACATGGATAAAAATTCAGGAGGGATATCTTGGGAGCAAGGAGTCCCAGACCCACACCAGGTCTCTGAGCCTAGGATTCCAGTTCCAGAAAGATAAGTCCCCACAACTTGTGGCTGCAAAAACCAGTGGGGACTGAGTCAGTGGAGGAGGCTGCTGGAGCTCTAAGCAGTCCCTCTTGGGGAACCCACACATGGACTCATCTGCTCAGACTTGCTCCCTCAGAGCTCCAGCACTGGGGGTGGCAGCTTGAAGGTCACCAATGGTATATGGGGAGAGAGTGAAGCATCTGGCATCAAGGCGAGCAGAGGCCATTGTCCCTTTGCTGAGCCCTCCTCCTGCAGAGCAGGTAGGCTGGTGACATACCTGAGACTCCACCAACCTGGCTAACACCGTGTGACCTGCCTGGGAGATCCACAGGGGTTTTACCCCACCCAAATTATGGGCCCACCTAAGCTGCTTTTCCATAAGAATGGTTGGCCTTGGCTCCTAAATCCTATCAAACAAGTAACAGCTGGCTTTAGTGAGTTATAGCAGCAGCCAGAATAGAGTCACAGCTTGACTTCATCTGGGAATCTCTGAGCCCAGCACAAGCAGCAGCCACCTCAGAATGGTTTACAGCTCAGGCAGGGTGCCCCAGGAAAACATAGGTGGGGGCTGACCTTGGCCTGCGCCACCCAGGAATCCCCAGGGCCAGCACACCTGGTGGACAGCTACAGACCATGTCGGAGTGTCACCACCCTGCCCCCTCACAGCTGATCCTCCAAGGAAGGTGGAGGTTGGTGGTCAGTGGTCACAGCCAATCCTTACAGCTCACTGGCCTGGGTAAATCCTTCCCATTGACCTGCTAGAGGCAATCAAGGCTCAACTACAAGAGGAGGATGTGGTTAGCCTACATACAGGGTGCACCTCCAGTACCCAGCTTGGGTGATAGGGGAGGCTGTGCCACTGGACCCCACAGGACACCTACTACATTAAACCACACTATCAAGATGCGAAGTCAAAGCAGTTCTACCTAATACATAGAAACAAACACAGGGAGGCTGCCAAAATGAGTTGATAAAGAAACATGGTCCAAATGAAAGAACAGATCAAAACTCCAGAAAAAGAGCTAAACAAAATGGAGATAAGCAATCTCTCAGATGCAAAGTTCAAAACACTGTTTGTAAGGATGCTGAAGGAACTTAGTGAGGACCTCAGCAGCACAAAAAAGACCCAGTCAGAAACAAAGGATACACTAATTGAAATAAAGAACAATTTACAGGGAAACAGCAATAGAGTGGATGAAACCGAGAATCAACTCAATGATTTGGAAGAAAAGGAACCAAAAAACAACTACTCAGAACAAGAAGAAGAAAAAGAATCCAAATCCAAAAAAAAAAAAAAAAAGGATAGTATCAACAACCTCTGGAACAACTTTAAGAGGCCCAATATTCTCCACACAGGGGTGCCAGAAGAAGAAGAGAAAGGGCAAGAAACTGGAAATCTATTTGAAAACATAGTGAAAGAAAACTTCCTTAATTTGGTGAAGGAAATGGACATGCAAGTCCAGGAAGTGCAGAGAATCCCAATTATGATGGATGCAAAGAAGCCCACTCCAAGACACATCATTATTAAAAGGTCAAAGATTAAAGACAAAGGCTCTCTAAAGCAAGAGAAAAGAAGTTAGTTACTAGGAGGTTGCCAAATGGGAGGAGGAAGGGGGAGAATGGGTGAAGAGATGAGGAGATTAAGAAGTACAGATAGGTAGTTACAGAATAGCCATGGGGATGTAAAGTATAATATAGGATATAGAGTAGCCAAAGAACTTATACGCATGACCCATGGATGCGAACAATGCTGTGGGGACTGCCTGAGGGAGGGGGAGTGCTGGGTGGAGGTGGGCAAAGGGAGAAAAATCAGAACAAGTGTAATAGCATAATCAATAAAATATAATTTAAAAGAAGAACAATATACATGGTAAACTATAAGAAAAAGAAAGAGAGTAATTAAAACTCTGGACAGTAGTTACTTGGGGGCAGCAAAGGGATCTTAGGGAGAGTCCTTTAAGTACTTTAAAGCAATGCTTCTCAAACTTTTTGGTCCCTGGAACCCTCTATATCCTTAAAAATTGAGTACTGCTAAAGGTCTGAGTTTATGAGTTGTATCTATTAATATTTACTGCCTTTGAAATTTGAGAATTTTAAAATATATATATTTATGTAACTTTAAATAGCAATAATAAAGCCACTCATTTTATCACTTTATTTTAACAAATAGCTGTTTTCCAAAACAAAACAAAACAAAACAAAACAAAACAAAACAAAACAAAACAAAACGGCAAGCATGACACTGATAACCTGGCCAGTGCCAGTAACCTGGCCAGTGCCCAGAGTGCATGCAGGAGCAGATGGGAGGGGCCGCAGGAGCAGATGGGAGGGGCCGCAGGGGCAGTGCCATGTTGCCTGGGTAACCAGGCTAGTGCTAAGCATGATAAGACATATCCCGACCCCTGGGCACGATGTATCAGGAGGACGTCATTGCGCTGAGCATGCACAAGGCTAGCGAGGGTAATTGGCTAATGGAACAGCCCTCCTACTCCCAGTTTGGCAAAGACCTGTGAGTCTAGCCTGGGAAAAGACGAGACTGGTTGGTGGGACTGGGCCCTCTCAAAGCCCGTGGAAGTTTGAGCACCCGACCAGGTCCACAGGGGCAGCTTATGTAAGCCAAGGGAAGGGATAGAAGTGATCTCTCTCAGACCCACTTCGTGAACATGCGGGCTGGTGCTTTGTGGGACCAGTGGCCCCTGGAAGCAACATGGCTGGTGGTGGCACCAGCCCCACATCCAGGTCCCCAGGAAGGAGCCTAAAGCCAGACTACAACTTGGAACAAGCCAAGCCACCTGGGTGATCATGCAACAGGCACCTGCAGCTCCTGAAGGAAGGTATGTTTTAAATGGGAGAAGGAACTCTGGGCACAGCGTTGGGCTAGTATGGCATCGGGCGGCTGGGCTTCCTCTGGGTTTTCTGGGGGGGATGGGCTTTGCGGCAGGATCCTACAATCCTCTCAGATTGTGTAGCTTTTGAATAAAAGAACCCTTTCCACTTTGGTTGGTGTGGCTCAGTGGATTGAGCACCAGCCTGCGAACAAAATGTTGCCAATTCTATTGTATCCCCAGGCAGGGCACACGCCTGGGTTAACGGCCAGATCCCCAGTTTTGGGTGTGTGAAAGGCTACTGATTGATGATTCTCTCACACATCGATGTTTCCTTCTCTCTATTTCTCTGTTTCTTCCCCTCTTTCTAGAAGTAAATAAATAAAATCTTTTTTAAAAAAAAAAGACCCCTTTCCTTTTCTCACCAAATATCTGCCTCCGGAATTTGCCTACATGGGTCGCGGCTGGCAGCCAAAACCCACTTTTATTTGGTAACAGATTTGGTACCCAACACGGGGCTCTGTGGACCTTGGTAAGTCCCAGAGGGCTTGGGCTCAGGTCCCAGCTGCCTGTGGCAGGCTGACCCCAAGAGTGGGACTGTGGGGATTTCCCAGTCTCAGGGAATTCCTCTGCACCCCTGCTCAAGGAACCAGCCACCTGAAATGCCTGGCTGGTGGCAGGAAAAAGGTCTGAGAAGGAGACAGACTCTAAGAGTGGGTGAGGATTACCTGAGTTTTAGGGGGCCACTGTTTGGGGGCCAGTATTTGTGGTACTGGTTGGCAGAAGCTAAGACATTAAAACTTGCTTGTGAGCACTCATCTGGAATAATGGAGTCATGGGTCTACATTTTGTTTATATGTTCCCAGTTTGCCTGGGCTCTTGTGTGGTTATAGTTCTGTATGTCCAGGCCATCAGGGTCTGTTCTGTTTTGGCTCTTGGAAGAAGACCACTGGGCTGAATTTTAGCAGATTGGTCCACGTACGGCCATTATCCAATGTCTAAGGAGGAATTGTTTTTTCATTGTAATACTGTAAGGCCCACGTATATTTTAGACTGTGGGGGAAAATGGCCCCCAGATGGTTCCCTAAATTACTATGCCATCACACAATTAGAATTGTATTGCCAATGGTTAGGCAGATGGAACAAAATCCCTTACATTAAGGCATTTATCTCGTTGTCTAATAAGGTTTCAGCAGGGATGGGAATCCACTTGATGATGCAGAGAAGGGACGTGGCCTCAAAACCCCTCCCTGATAGGAGGACATAGGAAGAAAAGGAGAATGAGGAAATAAGTCTCATTAATGCTCTGAACCAAGGACGCACAAGATTAGTAGCAGGAAGGCCGCCACTGCTAGATACCCCTGAAATAAGGTCCAGAGAACCAATGGCCCCACCCCTGTATGATAAAGGAGTGGTTTCCCCCTCAAAGGCCCACCAGGACACCCAATTTGACCAGGGAGCATCCTTATCTGGAGCTAGACAATTCCCTTTGAGGCAATACCCTGTAGGTCAAGTAAATCAAGAAGATCATCCCTCCGGCTACTACTGGGCCCATACCCTGTTTTCTACTTCAGACTTATTGAACTGGAGGAATTCCAACCCTTCACATAGGGAAGATCGTTAGAAAATAATGACCTTATCACCTCCCATTTTTGCCACTCATCATCCAAACTGAGTGGAAGTGCAGGTTCTCCTTAACATCCTGCTAATGGCAGATGAAAGGCAGCTAGTTATAAATAATGCCGATGCAGGGGCTCAACACCTCCATCAATAGAATCCCAGGGGAACCCCCCACCCCAATTCCCTTGACAGAGCCCAACTGGGACCCAAATGGTGGGGACTGAGCCTTCTTAGACCATTACAAAAGATGAATATTGGAAGGGCTTAAGAAAGGGGTGCCTAAGCCAAAGAGACTGCATTTGATATAGGCACTTCCGCAAAAAACAAGTGAAGACCCTTCTGAACGTTTAGAAAGGATCCATCAGGCCCATTGAAAGCACACTGATGTTGAACCATGGCACCAAAAAATGTCTGGATAGTAAGCATGGCTTTTATTGGACCAAGTGTCCCAGATACCAGAAGGAAACACCAACATTTAGGTGGGGCATTAGCAATGAATCCCTCCCAGTTGGTGGACAGGGCCTTTAAAATTCACAACGCCCAGGAAGCAAGGAAGTTAAAACAGGTCACAGTGTCCCTAGAAACAAGGTGGGGAAATCAGAAGGAGGGATGGAACCTGAAAGGAAAAGGGAAAGGCCCATTAGGTACCAATCAATGTGGCTATTGCAAGGAGGAGAACCACTGAAGACGGGGGTGCCCAAAATTCAGAAGGAGAAATAAACAAGATGAAAGCCCTCACCAGGAAATGCTAAAAAGGAAAGAGGAGTCTGGTCATGAGTGAGGAGGCCCAAGGGCTCCCTTAGACATGTCCTGATCTATTTCTATTTCCCCACAGGAGCTCTGGGTACAATTGACAGTGGCGACCAAGCTAATGGACTTCCTTATACGTATAGGAGCTACATACTCAGTGCTAAATACAAAATTAACCAAGAAAAGTTCAGATGTAGTAATGGTTACCAGAGTAACTGGACAAGTTCAGGTGTTCCTTCAACCTCTAGAGTGCCAGCTTGGGGATCAAAGGCTTATGCATAGTTTTCTCTACATGCCAGACTGCCCCATTCCATTGCTGGGCTGAGATTTACTTTGTAAATTGCAAGCACAAATTACTTTTTTTCCTGAAAAGCAGAAATTATGTATAGAGGTCCTGTGGGAACATGCTCTCCAGCTCCAGGCACTCCTGGCCTTTCTGGAAGGTCCTGGAGGTGAACTTGTCCCACTTGAGATCTATGAGCAAACCAAACAAATCATTTGGGCCAATAGAACCCCAGGTAAAGTGGTTAATATCCAACCCATAAAAATTAAACCTAAAAGAAGGGATGCAGATCCCATGGAAGAAAAAACATCCCCGTAAAAAGGAGGATTCTGAGGGGATTCAGCCAATGTAACAGAAATTCTTAAAATTGGGACTAATTTGGTCATGCCAATCTCCCTGTAACATCCCCATTTTGCTAGTCAAAAAGCCTCACTCTGAAGAATATTGATTTGTACAGGATCTTAGAGCCATAAATGATGTAGTCCAGGACATTCATCCTACAGTGCCCAACCCTTATAATTTGCTGACCATGGCGCCTGGGTAAGCAAATGGCTTTCAGTCCTAGACTTGAAGGATGCCTTTTCCTGCATCCCAGTAGATAAACAGGCTCAACTACTATTCGCTTTTGAATGGCAGGACCCAGAAACTAAAGCCATGCTCCAATACTGCTGGACCATGTTACCAAAGGGATTTAAGAACTCCCTGACTATATTTGGGAAAGTATTAGCAAAAGGCTGAAGGGATCTTCATTTGAAACCATGAGTCCTTTTACAATACGAAGATGACTTACTGATAGCTAGGAATACTTATGAGGACTGTTTGCTCAACAGCATCACAGTCCCGAATCATTTAGCAAAAAGAGGATGTGAAGTATCACCTCACAATATCCAGATTTGCAAACAGGAAGTGGCATACCTGGGATTCCAACTGAAACAGGGTACCAGGAGCTTGATTGCAGATAGAAAACAAGCCATTAAAATAAAAATCCCAGGGAACTAGAGGCATCTTCATGGGTTCTTAGGAATTACAGGGTTCTGCCGAAATTGGATTCCAAACTTTGGACTTATAGCAAAACCACTGTATAATTCCTTGAAAAGGCTGGACTCTGAAACTTTAGAATGGACAAGAGGTTGTCAGGTAGCATTTTTAAAAAGATTTTATTTAAGGACTTCCAGTCAAGATGGAGGTGTAGGTAGACATGTGTTGCCTCCTTGCACAACCACAAGAAGAATCACAACTAACCTCAAAACAAAAAAAAAAATCCAGAATTACCAGAAAATTGAACTGTGTGGTAGTCCGACAACCAAGGATTTAGAGAAGCCGTATTCATCCAGATGGGTAGGAGGGGTGCAGCTAGGGAGCAGGGGTGGAGAGGATGCGGTGTGGCAGCAGCGAGGGGGTAGTGGTGAGGTGGCAGCAGCCGGGCAGAAAGGGCATCGCACATTCACATGTGGGGGATAAAAATTGGGAGGCATACCTTGGGAGTGAGCAATCCCAGCCCCAGGCCAGACCACCCAGCCCAGGGTTCCAGCGCCAGGAAATAAAACCTCATAAATTCTGGCTGTAAAAACCAGTGGAATTGGAGCAGTGGAAGGAACTACCAGTCTCTCAGGAGGGTCCATTTAAAAGATCTGCATGGTCCTAGAACATACACAAACCTACCCACTCTGGGAACCACCACCAGGGCAACAGCTGGAAGAGTGCCAGTCGGATACAGGAAGTGGATGAAGTGCCTGGAAAAGGGGCAAGTGCTGAGCAAGCCTCCAGCAGCCAGGCAGCAGCATTGTCCCCTTTCTGACCCCTTCCCCACATAACAACCACAAGCTATGAAGCTGGTTGCCCCACCCTGGCAAATACCAAAGGCTCCGCCCCTCACAACCTAACAGGTGCTCTGACAGGGAGCCAAAGCAGTTATACCTAATACACAGAAACAAACACAGGGAGGCTTCCAAATTGAGGAAACAAAGAAATATGGCCCAAATGAAAGCACAGAACAAAACCCCAGAAAAGCAACTAAACGAAATGAAGATAGCCAACCTATAAGATGCAGAGTTCAAAACACTGGTGATAAGGATGTTCAGAGAATTCACTGAGTATGGCAAAAGCATAAGGGAAGAAATGAAGGCTACACTAAGTGAAATAAAGAACCACCCCCCACCCCGCAGGGGAACCAACAGTGAAGGGAACGAAGCCAGGATTCAAATTGACAGTTTGGAACATAAGGAAGAAGTAAACACTCAACCAGAACAGAATGAAGAAATAAGAATTCAAAAAAATGAGGGAAGTATAAGAAGACTCTAGGACATTTCCAAAAGTGCCAACATTTGAATCATAGGGATGCCAGAAGAAGAGGAAGAGCAAGAAATTGAAACCTTACTTGAAAAAATAATGAAAGAAAACTTCCCTATTTTGGTGAAGGAAATAGACATACAAGTCCAGAAAGCACAGAGAGTCCCAAACAAGTTGGACCCAAAGAGGAACACACCAAGACACATCATAATTAAATGCCAAAAGTTAAAGATAAAGATAGAATCTTAAACACAGCAAAAGAAAAGCAGAGCATTGCCTACAAAGGAGTTCCCATAAGACTATAAGCTGATTTTTCAAAAGAAACTTTTCAGGAAAGAAGGTACTGGCAAGAAGTATTCAAAGTGATGAAAAGCAAGACCTGCAATCAAGATTACTCTATTCAGCAAAGTTGTTGTTTAGAATGGAAAGGCAGATAAAGTGCTTCCAAGACAAGGTAAAGCAAAAGGAGTTCATCATCACCAAACCCTTATATGAAATGTTAAAGGGACTTATTTAAGAAAAAGAAGATCAAAACTGTGAACAATAAAATGACAATAAACTCACAACTATCAACAACTGAATCTAAAAACCAAAAATAAAAACCAACTAAGCAAACAACTAGAACAGGAACAGAATCATAGATATGGAGATAATTTGGAGAAGTATCAGCAGGGAGAGCGAAGGAGGAGAATGGGGGAAAAGGTACAGGGATTAAGAAGCATAATTGGTAGGTACAAAATAGACAGGGGGATGTTAAGAATAGTATAGAAAATGGAGAGGGCAAAGAACTTATATGCATGACCTACAGACATGAACTAAGGGGTGGGATTGCTGGAGGTAATGGGGGTACCATGTGGAAGGGGGAAAATTGGGAAGAATTGGGACAACTGTAGTAGTATAATCAATAAAATATACTTAAAAAAGAACCTCAAAAAATAAATGAAATATTTTATTTAGTATTTAGAGAGAGGAAGGGAAAGAAAAAGAGAGTGAGATAAATATTGACATGCAAGAGAAACATCAGTCAGTTACCTTTCACTTGCCCCTAAATGGGGACCTGGCCCACAACCTAGACATGTGCCCTGACTGGGAATTGAACTGTTGCCACACCAACCAGAGTGTCAGGTAGCATTTGACACCTTGAAGGAAAAGCTAGTTTTGGTTCCTGCGCTAGGATTGTCCATTTACAGAAACCTTTCATATTATACATTCATGAAAGGCAAGGCATTGGACTGGGGGTACTAACCCAGACTCTGGGAAATGACCCTCGACCCACAGCCTATCTCTCAAAGAAGTTGGATCACACAACAAAGAGAAGCCCGGAATGCCTCCTGGAAGTGGCAGCTACCTGTGACATCATGCAGGAAGTGGAGAAGCTCACTTTGGGACAGCCTAATACAGTATTCGTACCACATCAGGTCCTAATGCTATTGGAAGAGAAAGGAGGGCATTGGCTAATGGCAGAGCCTATGAGAAGATACCAGGCCATTCTGTTAGACAACCCAAATGTTACCTTTCAGGTTACCACAATTTTGAACCTGGCCACTCTGCTTCCAGATATGGAAGGAGACTTGGCCATCTAGCATGACTGCTTGGAAATCATTGGAAACCAAGTTTATTCTAGTAGGCTGGATCTACTGAGCAGCTGCTGGCAGCACCAGACTGGGAACTACATACAGACAGCAGCAGCTTCATGGAAAATGACCAAAGATGAGCTGGATATGCGGTAGTCACCATAGACAAGGTAATAGGAGCATAAGCTCTTGTGTCAGGAACCTCAGCACCAAAGGCTGAATTGATAGCCCTCACCAGAGCCTTAGTATTGTCCCAGGGAAGAAGGTTAACATCTATACAGACTCCAAATATACTTTCATGGTAGTCCATGCCCATGTGGCAATGTGGAAAGAGAGAGGGCTCTTAAACTCCAGGAACAAGGATGTCAAACATGCAAAATAGAGATTTTACAATTGCTAGAGGCAGTGAATCTACTGAACCAGATTTCAATAACACACTGCCAAGGACACTGAAGGGATGGTTCCCAAATGAACCAGGGAAACCGAACTGCTTGATAAAATAGCAAGATAAGCCGCTGGAGGGCCACCATGCCTGGGAGCTTTGATCCTCTGCTTAGACTTCTCAAAATTTAAACCTCATTACACAGAGAGAGATGAGGAATGGGCCCATGAATGGAGATTCTCTAACACTGACCCTAATTCTATGTGAAAGACCAATACTCATGGTATGGTCTTAATTCCTGAAGCTCAAGTGTATCCCTCTTCAAATACCTACATGAAAGGACCCTTTAGGGAAGGGATACTTTAATGGATCCTGTTAGGCCATATCTGATGCACCCTCATGTACAACGGACCATCCAGAGGATTACCCAAGCCTGTAAAAGTTGTACCAGAAACAATGCTAAAACAGAACATGCCCCAGTGGAAAAGGAGTACAGTATAAAGGGTTATGCCCATTTGAAGACTGGCAAGTAGGCTTTACAAAGGTACCTAAAATCTACAGAAACTTCAAGATTTTATTAGTTTTTGTGGCCACTTTTTCTGGATAGGTAGAGACACACCTTACTAGAACAGAGAAGGTGACTGAGGTACAAAACTTTTCCTTAAAGAATTAATCCCTAGGTTTTTGGGCTTCCTCACAGCATTCAAAGTGACAATGGATCATTGTTCACCTCAGAGATGTCTCAGAAGATTGGACAGGCACTGCAAATTCGATGGAAATCACATGCATCTTGGAGACCTCAGTCTACACAAAAGACTGAGAAAATGAATCGCACAATAAAGAAAAACCTGGCAAAAATATGCCAGGAAACACCTTTGAAATGGGGCCAAGCATTCCCTATTACCTTGCTCCAAATTAAGGTAGCATCCAGAAGTGGGCTTGAATTAAGCCCTTTTGAAACAGTTTCTGGGAGACCCTTCTAAACCTCTGTTTTAGGACTGCCCCCTTTAGATTTAGAGCATGCATCAAAAATTACACAATATGTCCAATATTTAGGGCAAACAGTAACATTTTTGCACAAAGCTTGCTCATTGTAGGTCCATCTATCCATCTGACAAGCCTTTACACCTGTTCCAGCCAGGAGACTGAGTCCCACTAAAGACCTCGAAGGTTCAAGGCCCTGAACAGCAGTTAGCTGAGCAATGGACCAGTCTCTATGATGTCCTGCTGACAGCACACTCATTTCTAAATCTCGTGGGAATCGAGCATTTGATCTACCACACACGGATGAAGTGGGTGCCCCCTGAGGATTCTGACCCTGCTGCTGTGGTCGATGCTGAAAGGGAACGCTAGACCCGCACTCCTGAAAGAGATTTAAAATTCCCCTTTTAGAAGGCGACAGCAGCTCCCAACACTAAGTGACAATGTTCCTTTTATTTTATTTCAATTTAGTTTATTTCCTTTTCTGCCTTTTGACACAATACAGATTCCACAAGGAATAGGACCAAAGAGCCTATGTTTCAAGAAGTTAGGAAATGGGTTTGCAAATCTAGGGACTTTTAGCTGTGGGATACGGAGTTAGAGTATGGTCCCTTCCATTGTTAAAAGGACAAGGATCGAAAGTGAGTTAGGCTACTGAAGGTGTATAGGAGGTTTGTGAAAGTTGTAGAAAAGTATAGAAAATGCATGAGGCATGGAAATGCAGTTTTGAAGGACGAGGATTGAAAGCGAGTTATTCTAAAGATGGTTATTTCTGAATGGATGTGAAAGTTTCTAAAAGTTATAAAAAGGTTTATAGAAGGTTTGTGAAGGTTGTAGAAGTTTGTACAAGCTTTAAAGTTGAGACAAAAGTGTATGGATTTAGTAGTGGAAGAGGCATAAGGCATGGAGATGCAATTTTAGTGGATATTGGAAGGACAAGGATTTTTCCTTTTTGTTTTGTATTTTTCTCCCTACCAGAATTTGGTATTCTTAATGAGTGAGTGATGACATAAAGTTACTTTGCACAGATCCAATAAGACCAGTTTCCAACTGTGGTTTTATTAAACAAGGCTGTGACTGGAATATCATGTCTGAAGGAGGTGTGCCTATACCCTGGTTGTCACCAGAAAGCCTTGGGGAACTGATATTGACTTTCAAAACTAATGAAAGCCCACTGGAGAAATGGCCAATGGCCTGGTGCCTTGTTTGTTTGTGTGGTTCATGGTAGTCTTTCTAAGTAAGGAATGGAAGTTGCTTCCCTGAAAGATGGCAAGGAAGGAACCTAAGACACTTTGGGAACCTCAAGCACTTGAGGAATACAGGTACTGCAAGCAAAGTCCTGATGGTAGGTATGTGGCTTGGCTCCTGTGCCCTGAAGGGCTGACCAGAGCTCAATCTAAAGTTTCCTTGTGTAAGTTCCAGCAAAGCAGATTTAAAGAGCCTACGTGACTAATTGGTGTTCTTATTGTGTTTATGCAAATAATTAGGCAAAATGTAAAACTGGACTTAATGTAGTCTCTTTGATGACAATGAGGGTGGTCTTAGGTAGAGGGAGTCATATTTCAAGGAAAATCACAGTGCCCAGTTGTGGATATTGGACTCTAATACAGTTGGCTGTGTTCAAAGCTTTGTTTTCACTTGGAAGCTGAACTGGTTTCTGTATATGCCATACAGATTTTATGTCAGCACCTGATGACATCACCAGAGGTGTTCAACTTACAGGCAAGAAGAATTTGTCAAATTGTCACTGTTTAATAATCATTCCAGCAAGGCCTTCCAACCAGACCTTTTCTCAAATGACAGTCTTAAGGACTCAGAGACTGGTTTATGATTTGTTGTGTGAATTAACCTTTGTGTTCTTCCTTCTGTTTTCATAAGGTGTATACCTTCTAACCTTCTTGTTAAATCTGTCACTTCTAGAATACAACAAAATGCCAACTTGTCCGCAATGCCATCCTTTGGACATTGCATATGCTGCTTCCCAGGGACAGTCAACTGACTGGGACTTTGCAAGATCCTCCTTCCTCATGTAGAGGCTTCTTTCCATTCCAGATGTCCTCCCCCTTTTTGTTAAGAGTCTCTAGCCCTGGCTGGTGTTGCTTAGTGGATTGAGTGCCAGCCTGCGAACTTAAATGTCACTGGTTCGATTCCCAGTCAGGGCACATGCTTGGGTTGCAGGCTAGGTCCCCAACAGGCGATGTTTGAGAAGCAAACAGTTGATGTTTCCCTTGCACATAGATGTTTCTCTTCTCTTTCTGTTTCCCTTCCTCTCTCTAAAAATCAGTTAAAAACATATCCTTGAATGAGGGTTAAAAAAAATAGAATTACATCCTGGCTGATGTGGTTCAGTGGATTGAGTGCCGGCCTGTGAACCAAAAGGTCACCAGTTTGATTCCCAGTCAGGGCACATGCCTGGGTTTCAGGCCAGGTCCCAGTTGGGGCATGTGAGAGGCAACCAATCAGTGTGATCTCCCACACATCAATGTTTCTCTCCCTCTCTTCCCCTCTCTGTAATAATAAATAAATAAAAATTTAAAAAATAGAATTACCATATGACCCAACAATGTTACTTCTGGTTATATTCAGTACCCAAAAGAATTTAAATCAAGGTCTCAAAGATGTATCTGTACATACATATTCATAGCAGCATTATTTACGATAGCTTAAATGTGGAGATAACACAAGTATCCACTGGATGGTGAATGGATAAACAAAATGTGGCATTTACATACAGTGGAATATTATTCAGCCTTCAATATAAAAGGAAATCCTGAAATATGCTACTATATGAATGAACTTTGAGGACATTATGCTAAGTGAATGCAGTCACAAAAAGACAAGTACTGTAGTAGAGTAGACAGAGTCATAAAGACAACAAGTATAATGATTGTTGTCAGGGGTTGGGGAGAGGGGATAATGGGGAGTTTTTGTTTAACAGGTGTAGAGTTTCAGTTTTATAAGATGAAAAGGGTTTACAGGATGGATGGTGGTGATGGTTGCACAACAATGTGAGTTTATTTAATACCACAGAACTGTACACTTAAAACTGGTTAAGATGGTAAATTTTGTATTATGTGTATATAAAAAAGGAAAAAGTAAATTGTTTGCCTACCTACCAGCAACGAACAAGTGGAATTTGAAATTAAAAATACAATATCATTTACATTACCAACCACCAAAACGAAATACTTAGGTATAATACAACAAAATGTGTATAATATATTTTTCAGGAAAACTATCAAACTGATGAAAAATCAATGAAAAATTAAATAAACAGAGAGATAGTCTATGTTCACAGATAAGAAGATTTGATATTGCAGGATGTTAGTTCTTCCCACATACACTGAAAACTGATTCAAGCATAACCTTATTAGCCAATGTCACACCAATAAATTTAATAAAAAGAAAAAAATGTTAGTTCTACCCAATGTGATCTATAGATTCAACACAACTCCAATCAAATTACCATCAAGTTATTTTGTGGATATTGACAAATTTATACTAAAGTTTATATGGAGAGACAAAAGACACAGAATAGCCAACACAATATTAGAGGAGAATAACAAGTGAGAGGATTAACACTGTTTGACTTTAAGACTTCCTATAAAGCTACAGAAATTTTAAAAATTAGTGCTATTGGAGAGATAATAGACAAACAGATTAATGGAAAAGAATAAAAAGTCCAGAAAGACCTACATAAATATAGTCAACTGATCTTTGACCAAGGAGCAAAGGCAGTATAATGAATAAAATATAGTCTTTTCAACAAATGGTGCTGGAACAACTGGACATCGTGTGCAAAAAAAAAAAAAAGAAAACAAAATCTAGACACAATCATTATACCCGTCATCAAAGTTAAACTCAAAAAGGATTATAGGCTTAGGTGTAAAATGAAAAACTATAAAACTCCTAAAAATAACATAGGAAAAAAATCTAGATAACTTAGATGATGATAACTTTTTATCTGTTATTATTATTATTTTTATTATTTTTTATCCTCACCAGAGGACTTTTTTTAATTGCTTTTAGAGAGAGGAAAGAGAGAAAGAAACATTGATTCAAGAGAGAAGCTTCAATTAGTTGCCTCCCATACAGGCCTGGTCCCAGGATCACACATGCCCAGACCAGGAATTGTACATGCCTGGACCAGGGACAAAAACTGCAACCTAGCCATGTGCCCTCACCAGGAATCGAACCTGCAACAATCGGTTTATGGGACGATGCTCCAAGGTGACAGCAACTTTTTAGGTATAACACCAAAGACATCATTCAAAAAATAAATAATTAATAATTTGGATTTCATTAAAATTTAGAACTTCTGTTATGTGCAACACACTGTCAAGAGAATGAGAATGCAAGCCACAGACTGGGAGAAAAATTTGCAAAACACATATCTGATAAGAGAATGTTATCCAAAATATACGAAGAACTCTTAAACTCAATAATAAGAAAACAAACAACTCAATGAAAAATTTATAAAAAGACCTGAACACACATCTCACCAAAGAAGGTATACAGATGGCAAATAAGCAAATGAAAAGATGCTTCACATCATATATCATTAGGGAACTGCAAATTAAAACCGTGAGATACCACTACACGCCTATTAGAGTGGTCAAAATCCAGAACACTGACCACACCAAATGCTAGTGTGGAGCAACAGGAATTATTTGTTGCTGGTGGGAATGCAAAGTAGTACAAACACTTTGGAAGACAGTTTGACGAATTCTTAAAAAGCTAAACATACTCTTACCATATAACCTAGCAATTGCACTTTTCTGTATTTACTCAAGTAAATTGACAATTTCTGTACACAGCCCTGGTGGGGTAGCTCAGTTGGTTGGTGTATCGTCCTGATATGCCAAGGTTGCAGGTTTGATCCTTGGTCAGGGCACAAGCAGGAATCAACCAATGAGTGCATGGGGAAGTAGAATAATAAATCAATGTTTCGGTCTCTCTCTCTCCCTCTCTCTCTAAAAAGTCAACCAATAAAAGAAATTCTGTGCGAAGATAAACCTGCACATGAATATTTATAGGAGCTTAACTCATAATTACCAAGATCTTTGAAGTAAACAAGATGTCCTTCAGTAGGTGAATAGATAAACTGTGATACATCCAAAAAATGTAATATTATTGAGCCATAAAAAGAAATCAGCTATCAAGTCATAAAAAGACATGGGGAACTTTAAGGGCATATTACTAACTGAAAGATGCCAATCTGAAAAGGCTACAAACTATATGATTCCAACTATATGATACTGTGGAAAAGGCAAAACTATGAAAATGATTTTAAAAATTAGTGTTTGCCTGGAGCTGGGGGGAGGAAGGGATGATTAGACAAAGAATATTTAGGGCAGTGAATCTATTCTGTTTGATATTATTAATAGTAAATACAAATCATTATAGATTTACTAGCATTTGTAGAATGTACAACACCAAGAGTGAACCCTAGTGTAAACTGTGGACTTTGGTTGATAATGATGCGATGTGTAGGTTCATTGATTATAATTAATGTACCTCTCTGGTGTGGGATGTTGATGGTAGAGGAGGCTGTGCATGTGTGAGAACAGGGGTTGTGTGGGAACTCTCTGTACTTTATGCTTAATTTTTCTGTGAACCTAAAACTGCTATAAAAAAGAAAGGCTATTTGATAGAAAATATGCAATGTAACTTTCAGAGTACCAGCCCAAGCATCAAGCACTATATAGAACAGTGGACTTGAAACTGAAAGGTAGAGTTGTAATCATGCAGAAGCCTTATTTTCTTTAATCTGGACTTCTATTTTGATTTTTTTCCCTTTGTCTCAAACTGGCCTCACCTAGCACCCTGACTCGCTCACCTTGCTCTCCCTTGCTTAAATATTAAGCCCTCAGATCAATAAGGTTCCGGTCGGCACTTAGTAGTCTTAGAAATAAGGTCCTGGGTCTGTTGACTATGGAGACAGAGTTTTCTTTTTCTGTTTTTTAAAAAATATTTTATTGAAATTTAAAAAAGATTTTATTTATTTATTTTTAGAGAGAGGGGAAGGGAAGAGAGGAGAGAAACAAGGAGAAGGAGAGAAATATTGATTAGTTGCCTCTTGCACACCCCCAACTGGGGACCTTGTGCACAACCCAGGTCTGTGCCCTGAGCAGGAATCAAACAAACTGGTGACCTTTTGGTTTACAGGCTGACACTCAATCCACTGAGCCACACCAGCCAAGGCGAGACAAAATTTTCAATCAAACTAAGCATAATTCCTTGGCCTCTATTGTGTGTTAGCCCTCGACGCAGGAAGGTGGAACAGTCCCACAGACAAATCCTTGTGAAATTGTAACTGAAAAAACGGAGGTTCTGTTGCCTGCGGCAACATAAGCCAAACTAGTGAGGCAGGTGCTGGTGCAAAAGAAAAGAGGTTTTATTCAGGTGCATATAACCTGGGAGAATGGTGGTCTCTCATCTCAAAGATTATCTCCTTTTCCTGCTCAAGCCCCCATTCTTATAGGGATAGGAAGGAAAGAGCACATTTTTAATATCCAATTATCTTGTTAGCTTTTGGTGTGCTCAAGACCCTATCCATTCATCTTTCTAGCTTTGGCATCCTCAGCATAAAAATCTTCTTCTGCAGCCCTCTTGGCCAATGGGGGAAACTGCTTGTGCTCTGACCATCTATGGTAACAAAATTGGACAAAACAACTCCATGACTGACATCAGGACCAAATGCAGTGATCAGTTACCCACTACCCTGGCACCAACCAATCAGTAGAGACCACCACCTTAATTCTATTAGTCACCATGATTAATTATTTTTTTCCCATCCTTTAGAAGCCATTGGGGAGCCAGGTTTTTGAGCATGAGCTACCTGTGACTCTAGGATTGGCGCCATTTCCTTAATAAATCCTCACTTTCTTGGCTGCAAATTCCTGTTTGTGTCACATGGGACTTTGATGCATGCAGGCATATGGACCCCTTCAATCCAGTAACATAGTTTGATAATCAGCACATTCTTCTGGCAAACAATACAAGAAACCTAGAAAAATTTAACTTTATTTATCAGCCTCCCAATGTATACATTATTGTTTTGGTGTGTCTTAATTCTATGT
The DNA here is from genome assembly GCA_004026545.1 of Mormoops blainvillei. Taxonomy (NCBI): domain Eukaryota; kingdom Metazoa; phylum Chordata; class Mammalia; order Chiroptera; family Mormoopidae; genus Mormoops; species Mormoops blainvillei. The sequence continues at coordinate 241,900 of PVJD01000422.1, forward strand.
TAATAGTTAAATTTAATAAAATATTAAATTAGTATTTTTTAATTGTCAATGATCATGTAGGATTTTTACCTATTCTCCAATTCATTCTTTGAAGGTAATCTGTTTCTATGGCTGCTTTTAATTTAATTTTATTTTTACTGTGGTAAAATTTATATGCAGTGAAATGCACAGGCTTTGTATGATGTAGGTTCATGACTTTTGACAGATGCATACACCATATAACCCTACTCTGGATGCTTGTAAGATCTGCTATTTATCTTTAATGTTACTCAGTTTCACTGTGATATGTCCACATGTAGACTTCCTGTCATCTATTCTGCTTGAAATTTGTTGGGCTTCTTGATTCTGTGGATTTGTATTTTTCATTAGTTCTAGAAAGTGTTCAAACATTATCTTTGCTTCATTCTCTCTTTTTCCAGAAGTCCAATTAGTTAAATTGCTCACTTTACTCTCCATGTCTTATTTTCTTTTTCATAGTCTTCTCTTTGCTGCTCAGCATTTAATTCTGGATAATCTCTTTTAATTTATTTTCAAGTTAATTAATTCTATCTTCAGTTAAATCTAAACTGCTCTTTAAGTTTTTCTTTTAATTAAAGATTTTATTTGTTTATTTTTAGAGAGAGGGGATGGGAGGGAAAAAGAGAGGGAGAGGAACACTGATGTGAGAGAGAAACATCGATCGGTTGCTTCTTACACATGCCCCGACCCGGAACAGAACAAAAACCCAGGCATGTGCCCTGACTCAGAATTGAACCAGTGACCTTTTGCTGTGTGGGACAACAGCAAACCAACTGAGCCACACTGGTTAGAGCTCTTAGAGTTTTTTAAGAGAAAATTTAAGTGGAAATTTTCAAACACAATAGAAGGGAAAGCATAATGAATCTCCATGTTTCATCTCATTGTCCTGTTTCATCTATACCCCCACCACTTCTCCCAGGCTCCCAAAGAATTATTTTATTGCAAATGCCAGATATTATACCCTATTTTTGGTAAATACATAAGTATGCACTATCACAAAGAGATAAGGGCTGTTTTTTTTAACATAATATATAATAATACTATTATTACATCTAGAAACTTTAACATAACAATACTACTATTACATCTAGCAAAATTAACAATGACATCTGTTTTTTCACTCAGCAAATATTTATTAAGTTTATTAAAGTACAGGAACAAGGGATAGAACAATGAATTAGGTGGATTTAGTCCCTCACAGATCCCTCGTGGATCTTACAGTTTGGTAGAGACCATAAACAAATAAGTAGCAAACCAGGTGGTGGTAAATGCTACAGGTGCTCCACTGACGACATTTCAGTCCTAGTCTTCCCTCTCCCCTTGTATAACAGTAACCCGATTTCTTTTTGGTAATAAAACAATGATATCTTAACCTTATATAATATCTAGCCAGTGTCCAAATTTCCCTGTTGACTCATAAAAGTGTTCTGTTTTTTAATTATATTTAGCATTCAATATTATTTCATATCAGTTTCAGGTGTATAGCATAATGGTTAGACAATTATATAATTTACAACGTGATCCCCCAATAATTCAAGTACCCACCTGGTACTACACCAAGTTATTATAATATTATTGACTATATTCTATAAGCTGAACTTTACACCCCATGACTATTTTGTAACTACCAATTCATATTTCTTAATCACTTCATCATTTTTTACCCTGTCCCCCAACGTCCCCATCAATCATCAGTCAGTTTTCTGTATCTGCTACTCTGTTTCTATTTTCTTTGTTTGTTTATTTTGTTCTTTAGATTCCATGTATTAATGAAATCATATGATATTTGTCTTTGACTTATTTCACTTAGCATAACACCATCTAGGTAGGTCCATTCATGTTGTTGCAAGTGGTAAGATTTCATTGTTTTTATGGAGAGTAATATTCCATTGTATCAATGTGCCAAACTTTTTTATCCACTCGTCTACTGGTGGGCATGTTGGTTGCTTCCATATCTGCGCTATTGAAATAACACTGCAATGAATATAGGGGCACATGTATCTTTTTAAATTAGTGTTTTGAGTTTTTTCAGATATCCACTTTCAGAAGTGGAATTTCTGGGTTCACAGAAGTCTTTTTATAGATGGTTTAATTCAGAATCCAAACAGACCTATATATTGCATTTGGCTGATCTCTTTTAATCTTCAACAGTTCTCATCTCCCCTTTTTTCTTGCAATGTATTTGTTGAAGAAACTGGGGCATTAATCCTGTTTTGTTCCTGATTGCATCAGAATCACATTCTGATGATGTCATTTAACATATTCTCCTATTTCTCATATTTCCTGTAAACTGGTGGTTATATTTAAAATCCTGTATTTTTGGCAAGACCCCTTCATAGATAATGCTCTGTATTTCCTATTGTATCCCATCAAGAACATAATGTCTGGTTGTCCCTCTTTTCATCATGTTAAGTTTTATCAGTATATGTATAGTGTCAACTTAATTTACCTATAAGCCTCTTAACTAGTGCTTCTGACAGTCATGGCTGACTATTGCCTAGATCAATAATTTCTAGGATTTCTGTGGATTTCTAGGATTGTAAAATGATGACAGTATATCATTCCTTCCGCACTCACTAACTGGGATTCTTCTATGACGAATAATTGCTTCTTAAACTATTTAGTTTATCCATTTGGTTTTTTAATGTAAAACTTCACATTTTTGTTATTAGAAGCTCTACTTTAAATATGTTAGGTCATTTTTATAGTTTTCTGTTTTCTGATATAGTTTCAGATTTCTCTTATTTCTTTAAGTATAGTAAGCATAATTATTTTGTAATGTGTCAGATAATTATAGCATCTAAAGTCTTTGAGGCTTGGTTTCTGATGTCGTTTCTTATGGTTCTAATTTATAGTATCTTATCTTTTTTTGTGTTTAGCCATTTTAATATGAACTACTAACTTTTCTTGGAAGGTGATTTGTAGTTCTATGTTGAAGGGACATTTTCCCAGAGTAGATTTGTGTTCGCTTCTAATCTAAATTTACAGCTTTGGTTTTAGTTAATCACCCAAATGTGAAATTAGACTGCAAATTTCTGTTAAAGCTTACTTGTGGTCACAAATTCCCCTGTTCCATTTGGTGCCAAGGCATGCTTTCTTGCAGTTCCCTGGAGATGCAGTGCTGGGGGCAGCTTCACTACAGGGTTCACCACCTCGATTGGGTCTTCCGTCCTTCCTTTGGGAAAAAAAAACAAAAAAACAAAAAAACACAACAACAAAGCTTAATTCTGCAATTTTGTAATGCCCTCCAAGCAAAGGAGACTGCAATGTTTCAAATACCTCTGACTTCATTTAGATTTAGGCCTGTTAATTCTTTGCTATCTTGTTAGCTTCACCATGCTTTTAAACTTTCCCAGAACAACTTTTACTTTTATTGGAATTTGTCTTCTCCCTCACTCCTTAGCTTTCCAGATATTTATCACTAATATAGCCCCAAACTCTCCTCTGGTTTTACAAATCTCTTCTTAATCAATTCAAATGTATTAGGTATTCTATCAATTTTATTTCTTAAAGAAATCACTCCCAAATCCTCTGAACTGCTCTAATCTTGACAAACTGATCTCTAGTCCTGCCCTATAACTTGGAATTTCCCTTCACCATTGCCTTTGGTAGACCTTTCGTTTTTTCTTTTGTGCTGGATCTTCTATTTCTTGGGTTCCATACCATTCTCTTTATTGACTTGTCTTTACTGAGTTGCCTCGGTATAATAAATCCTTTCCTATCTTTCTGAAAAACAGTGCCTGGAGTATCAATATTTTGAGACCTTACATATCTGAAATTGTTTATCTTCTGGACTTAAAATTAAACTAGTTTGGCCAAATATAGGTTTTAGGTTAGAAATACTTTTTTTCTAAATTTTAAAGGCATTTCTTCACCGTCTTCTACCTTACAGTGTTGATGAATTAATAACCCTAATGTTGTTCTGATTTTTGACCCTTGTATGCAATTTGTTCTTTCTTTCTGGACACTTTTAAAATTGTTTCTGTGTCCAGTGTTCTGATAGTCTATAATGATGTGTCTTTGTATAGCCCTGAGTTGTTCTGCCTAATACTTTCTATGCCCTTTTAATTTAGAGACTCAGTTCTTCGTTTCAGGGGAATATTTTTAAATAATTTATTTGATTATTCTTCCCCTGATTCTCTGTTCTCTTTGTGAAACTATCCTTCTTCAGATGTTTGACCTTCTGGACAGGTCCTCTAATTTTTATTAATTTTCTCCTAAAGTAGAGCAAATGCGATCTTCAACGTCATCCTCCAGTCTTTCTACTGAATTTTTATTTCTGATATCATGGTTTTGAGTTCCAAGAGCTCTTTTTGCTTATCTGAATATAGTTACTTTTTAAATAGCTTCCTGTTTTTATTTTATGGATGCAATGATACAATATATTATCTCTCTGAGGATATAAATGATGGATTTTTGTTTTATTTTTTAAAGTTTTTTTCTCCCTTACAATTTTTGTTTCTTCTACATTTCTTTTTTACGCCTTGCTTGTTTTGCTTTTTTGTATACTAAAGGCTTTCCTCAAATGTCTAATGATCCTTGGCTGCCTGCTACTACTTAAGACTGAGGACATTAAAAAGCTTATTGACTTTTTAAGACTGTATCATGGCTGGGCATGTAGGCTAAGGGTTTATAGTAATTGTAAGATTCCTTCATCTGTTTCGTTAAGAGAACCCTGATGACAGTATCTCTGGGATTTCTTTTTTGTGCTGTCAGATTCCCCGGGAAGTTTTTCGAAAGATATAATCATGCTCTTGTTCATCTTTGTTTGGGAATCGATTTCTCAGATTTGCTAAACCAGTTACCATTCCTTCACTTGTTTGTTGGCTTCTAAAACGTTGCTGCTGTTGTCGCCTTTCCCTCTCTTTGTTTTTATATGGCCTGGAAAATAATTTGTGCATTCGTCCCCCTTCCCCAAGTCTTTAATGGAAGTCCCCGTTGTTTATTTATAATTTTTATCGGAGAACAACATATTACACACAGAATCGTGTAGAAAGGTTTTGACACAATTACCAGATGACACTAAAATTGTATGTATATATGAAAAGAGAAATGTTTTTATATAACAGCTTGTTTTGAAACAAGTAATATTTTTCCGATGTATTGCATGCACCCACCCATTGGCGTCAATCGCCCGCCTGGCGGGGCCCAGATACAATGCAAGAAAAGACTAAAAAAGTACTAAGAGATGTAGGTGACAGCTGTGCGAGGACAGAATGAAACGGTTTAAAAAGGCCCAGGGTTCAGACCGCGCCTCTCTGGAACTGGGAGAAGGTAGGAGGTAGTCTGATCTCGCCGACGATTGGCTGGTGGCTAGGACCAATCACGCTTAGCGAGTGGTTTTGAGACTCGTCATGATCCTCCTCCCCGTGGGCTTTAGAGCCACGTTTACAAATGGGGCCAGGCTACATGAAAGAGACAGAACATCTAACCAATAAGACTTTGGAATGTTAATAGACGTGTTGAGGCCGCTGCCAGGTTTAGGGCGGAAGGAATTCTGGATAAGAAGGGGAGTGAAAGATGGCGGCAGAACCGCTGCTGTCCAGGCTGTTGCGGCTGCTGTTTTGGGGGCTCCTGTTACCCGCACGTCTGACTGGCGGAGTCGGGAGCCTGAACCTGGAGGAGCTGAGTGAGATGCGTTATGGGATCGAGATCCTTCCGTTGCCTGTCATGGGAGGGCAGGTGAGGAGGCGTAGGGCGCGCGAGGGTCCTGGGCAAGGGGAAGGGGAAAAGTAGAAGGACAGCTGTGGAGTCTGCGGCGGGAGCCTAAGGAGAATCAGAAAGAGTAGGTGGGGGTTTAACGATGTCTCCTGCGGGTCGCCGACTGAGACCCATTCCCTTGGGGCCCTAGGGAGTGGGAGGGTGGGGCTTCCCGCTGTCAACTTCGGTCCTAGTTCCTGATCGAAACACCCTCAGACTTCGTCCCCGTGGAGAAGTGATAGTGCCCTCTCCCCTCACGTGCCAAACACAGCTGGAGGACTTGTGGCTCATTCTGTTTTGACTAGGCTTTGCCCCAGGATCCGAAAAGGGATCTCATTGTTCTTCCTGACCCAGCCTCTCGTTCCCTCCCTGTCCCCTGACTCTCCCTCACTTCTTTCCCAGAGCCAAGCTTCGGACGTGGTGATTGTCTCCTCTAAGTACAAGCAGCGCTATGAATGTCGCCTGCCAGCTGGAGCCATCCACTTCCAGCGCGAGAGGGAGGAGGAGACACCTGCTTACCAAGGGCCTGGAATCCCTGAGTTATTGAGCCCCATGAAAGATGCTCCTTGCCTGCTGAAGGTGAAGGGAACTGGGATTGGTGAAATGAGGACTTGGCAACTAGCTGTCTGTTGGAGAGCCAGGGTGTCAGTGAATAAGGTGGGATGGGGAGGACCTGTCCAAGTTAAGAAGGCCATTGGAGGAGTAGACAAGTTGTACAGATAGGAAAGAAGCAAAGAATCTTGCAACCACTGATGACACTTTTCTGAGTGTGGAGGAGGATTAGGACAGATTTCAGAATAAGGGTTAAGCCAAGATTTAGGTGACTAAAGAGGGTCAGTGTGGGGTAAGAGGGGAACTCCTTAGAGAATCTTCCTAGTAAAACTTGCTGTCCCTATCACTCCACCCCAATATCCTATTTTGTTTTTATCATGGGACTTTTCATGATCTGAAGTCAGCTCATTAACTGAAACCATCAGTTTATTTATTTTTGATCTGAGCTCCAGCACTAGAATGTAAGTCCATGAAGTCAGAGAGTTTATCTTGTTCATAGCTGTATCCCTGGTGACTAGAATAGCACAAGAAATGATGTAGGAGTTCATTTATATTTTATGTTTCCCTGGTCTGAATGCTTCAAGGATACCATGATTTCTTACCTTTATGGGGAGCAAAAAAGAATTTAAAAATCTTTTAAAAGGGAGGTACAGAAAGCCCACAGTTGGAAAACAGACTTAGAGGTATCTCTCTGAGTCACAGAATAAAACAGCCCTCTATCCTCTCTGAGAATCTGGCAAATCGAGTGTGGAAGCAGAGGGAGATGAGAAGTAGATGAGAGGTTATATGTCCCGGAGCCAGGAGAGATTCTGGTTCTAAGAAGAGATATCTGTACTTCATCCCCGTGATTTTTTTTTTTAATTGTCAGACCAAGGACTGGTGGACATATGAATTCTGTTATGGACGCCACATCCAGCAGTACCACATGGAAGGTGACTCATGCCTACATTTTTTCCTAAACCCTCAGCAACCTGTCATGGAAGGGGACCTGCCTCTCCAGTCCCCTTCCCTCCTAGGCCTCTTAGAAGGGAATAACTGCGATTCATTGTGGTTTCTTTTGCAGATTCAGAGATCAAAGGTGAAGTCCTCTATCTCGGCTACTACCAATCAGCCTTCGACTGGGATGATGAAACAGCCAAGGTGGCAGGAGTGTGGGACTGGGACAGAAAGGGTTGCTGACTGCAGACTAAGAGTCTTGTCAAGAAGGGGAGGGTCAGGATTAGCTACATGTTTCTTGGGGCCTGGTGGCCATTCTTCCTCCTTGCTCTCTTTCTCATGCCCCATTTCTCCTGCCTGATGTCCCTCCCAGGCCTCCAAGCAGCATCGCCTGAAACGCTACCATAGCCAGACCTATGGCAATGGGTCCAAGTGCGACCTCAATGGGCGGCCCCGGGAGGCTGAAGTTCGGGTGAGTCTTGAAAGAGGGAAGTTGATACTTCCTCAGTGACAATTCAGATTCTAATGGAGAAGGGCAAGGTTGCATTTTACAGTCAAGAGAGTCTCTCCCAGACCCTAAACGCTAAGTTTAAGCCTCATATTTCCAGCTACCAGCTCTATGTAATTGCCTGGAGATTCAGAAACACTTCTAGTAGTCAGCATTTCCCAAAGCCCCTCTAAACCCTGAGCGTCATTATTGACTGTTCTTTTTCCTTCTCTGTTCCTATTTCTTTACGTAACAACTCTTCAGTGAGGTTGTGCTGGGGTAGGTATTGGGCTGTGCTCTAGGGATACAGTGGTGGGCAGACATGCAGCCCTTGCCCTCATGGAATGCGTAGTCTAGAGAAGAAGACAGATGTTAACAAAAGAATCACAGAGATGAGTCTGTGATTACAAATGGAGGAGTGATGTGCAGGAAAGGAATTTAATTCTCTCAGAGTACATTCCAACGCCCATTCATTCTATTCTAGATTTCTCTCACCACTCTCCTCTTCTTTCCTCTGCTCGGCACTTTCATCACTCACCTGCATTACTGTGAACAGCCCCCTAACAAGTGTTCCAGATCTAGTGGTCCTTAGTGAGTTCAGGCAGGCAGGCAGATGTATGGTGGGAAAAATTCCTCAGGTGATTCTAATGTGTATTCATTAACACACCTATAGAGACCCACATGAGCCAAGAATTATCTTTCTGTAATACAGATTTGCACATGCAATTGTGTCCTGGTAAATGCTGAACAGCCAGATTACCAGGGTGTAGAGTAAAAGGGGTGAAGAGGGGAGCCCTGATTTGTCATGCTTACCAGTATCCATTGTATAAATATTCCCACCCTGGCTTAATTCATGCTATCACCATAATGCCAACATTCCTAAAAATTTCCCAGTTGGCTCTTGTGAACTGCTGTGATCTGGACCCAACACACCACTATAAGCATGTGTCACTCCTGTGCCCAAAATGGAAAACCTTTGATGATTCTGCCTTATTTAAAGGGTAAATTCCAAGCATTTCAACCCAGACCAATGTGGCAGCAGTGGAGGTGGTGGAAAGCAGTTGGATTCTGAATGTATTTTGAAGGTAGAGCCAATAAGAGTCGTTGATAGATTGGATGTGGGGTGGAGTCAAGCATGACTCTAGGGTTTTTAGCTTGAGCAACTGGAAGAATGGAATTGTCACTTAGTGAAGTGGAAAGGAGCGGGCTTGGAGGAGAAAACAAGGCTGGTGTTGTGCATATGAATGCCAAGATGCCTATTAGACATCCCAGTGGTGATATCCAGTTGGTAATTGGCTCTGATATTCTGGAGTTCAGGGATGAAGCCTGGCCTGGAGATAAAAATACTCATTGTGTTTCTGTCCCACTGGCCTTTTTGCTGCCCTTGAACCAGCAGATCTCATTATTCCCTCCACCTAGCGCTATCTCCCCACAGATATTTGAATCCCTGGCTTCATCCTCTCATTCAGATTATATACCTCTGTGATACTTCCACAGGGAGACCTGACGTAGACACAGAGACACACGGGCACACATGTGCTCATCTTCTACCCCATCCTGGTAAACACCTACAGTGTTTTATACTCTTCAAAGCATGTATCACTTCCTGAAATCATCGTCTTTGTTTGAGTTTTTTCTCTCTGTCTACCAGCCCCACTAGAATAAGCTCCAGGGAGGCAGGGCCAATGTCTGTCTAATACTCTGATGTATCTTTTTGCATGAAACAGCGCCTCACACCAAGTAGGTGCCCAGAAATTACTCACTGAATGAAAGGAATGAATGATAAGCCAGTTCAGATGTCACCTATTTTATGTGACCTTTCTTGGCTAACCCAAAAAGTTAGTTGTGTTCCCTCAGCACCTCATATACATACATCCACATGTATCCATGTGTTAGTCTGTTTGGGCTGCTATAACAGAATACCGTAGGCCAGGTAGCTTATGAACAACAGAAATTCTCATAATTCTGGAAGCTGGAAGTTGGAGATGAAGGAGCTAGCACAGTCAGATGAGGGTTCTCCTCCAGGTCACAGACTTCTTGTATCCTCATGTGGTAGAACGGGTTGGTGGGTTCTGTGGGGACTCCTATAAGAACACTGATCTCATTCATGAGGGTTCTGTTCTCATGACCTAATCACCGCCCCAAGGCTCCACCTTCTAATATCGCATTGGGCATTAGGATTTCAACATAGGAATTTTGAGGAGACACAAACATTCAGACCATAACAGCTCACAAGCATCCATATATATAATCCATTATAGCACTTCATTGTATTCTCATTATTTCTTTATTTCTTCATAACTTGAGTATGCCAAGAACTGAGGGTGAAGACTGCACTTTCCTGATATCTATTGAACATAATGCCTTGTGCCAAGCACTGTAATAGAACGTGGGACCCCGGCTGGTATAGCTCCATGGATTGAGCGTTGGCCTGCGAACCAAAGGGTCACCAGTTCAATTCCCCAGTCAAGGCACATGCCTGGGTTGAGGGCCAGGTCCCCAATAGCAGGCACACGAGAGGCAACCACATTGCCTCTCAATGGGAAACAACCATTGATGTTTCTCTCCCTGTCTTTCTCCCTCCCTTCCCTTCTGTCTGAAAATAAAAAATAAATAAAATCTTTTTTAAAAAATAGAAACTGGGGATAAAATGATGATTGAGAGACCAAGTCCTGCTCTCAGGAAGTAGATATTAAATAAAGAGCCACAACGAGCAAGATAAATACTCTGGCAGGTGAAATACATATCACAGGGGAGGATAAAGTGAAGTAACTGAGTCTAGGTAATGGAGAGACCTCTAGAAGAAAGTGACCTTTGGATTGATGACTGAAAAATGAGATGATGGGAGGATGGCCTATCCCAGGACTTAAGAGCTGTTCACGGTCACTGGAGAGAATAGCGGGAATGGGGTTGGGAGGTTGTGTGAGGGAAACTGGGCAGTTGTTTAGTGGGGACAAGTCACAGGGAACGAAACTCCAGCTATGTTGAAGAGTTTGGACAATCTGAGAAATGGAGGGAGCCAGTGAAGTATGATAAGCAGAATAATGACATACTCAGTTTTGGTTTTGAAGGCTTGCTCTGGCTGGAGTATAGAAAATAATTGGGTCCTAGCTGATGTGGCACAGTGGATTGAGCACCGACCTGTGAACCAAAGGGTCACTGATTTGATTCCCAGCCAGGGAACATGCCTGGGTCGCGGGCCAGGTCCCCAGTAGGGAGTATGTGAGAGGAAATATCCCCTGCCACACATTGATGTTTCTCTTCCTCTCTTCCTCCCTCCCTTCCCCCCTGTCTAAAAATAAATAAATAAAATCTTTTTTAAAAAGAGGGAAAATTAAGAAAAGAAAATGATTGGGAACTGGTTAGCAGGTAGTTACAGCAATCCAGATGAGAAAACAATGTGGCCCAGGGATGAAGAAATGTGATTTTTTGGAGAGATTTAGGGGATGAAATTAATAGAGTAAGAGATCCCAGGTTTCTGGCTTAAGCAACTGAATAGATGGTGGTTCCTATTACTGCGATAAGTATAGTGGGAAGAGGAGTCGTTGGTGAAGGAAAATGATTTTGGTTTTGAACAGGATGATTTTAGTGCCTGCAGACCTCCAAGTAGAGATACCTGAGGAGGCTGTTGGATCTGTGGGTCTGGAACTCAGGAGAGTGATCTGAATTGAACCTGGAGGGCTGGGAGTCATCAATGTATTGGTTATGATTAGAGTCATGGTAGGGATGAAATACCCCCTGCCAAAGAATCAGCATATAGTGAAGAAAGTGGGACATAACTTTGAGTGAGCTGTCATCGAAAGCGAGAGCAGAAGGGGACTTTGCCAAGAAGAATGGGTCAGAGAGGAGACTGGTGACATGGAACCCAGAAATGACATGTCTCAAGGAGAGACTGGTCCATGATGGCTGCATCTGAACCTTCAAGGAAAAGGAGAATTAAGAACTGTGTATGATCATGGGAGTTGATGATTTTAATAAAAGCAAGGGATACACATAGAAACAAAAACTTTGGACAGTAGGCATGAGAACCAGATGAAAGTTCCTAAGTCCTGTACCCCTTACCACCTGAGCAGTCCTTTCATTGGACTTAGTAACAGAAATCACTGGTGATCTTTGCTAGAGCAGTGTCAGTGGGGTGGTGAAGATGAGGTGTTGAGGAAAATGGGGAAGTCTGGATACGAAGGAGAGGGAAAGGTGAGCACTAGTGAGGGGAGCTGTGGGGTGGGTGCTACTTTGTTGTGTTTTAAGGTGGGGGCATGTTTATTCTAATTTTTAATTTTTATTTTTTACAGAATAGTGGTTAGACATTTTATACTTTACAAAGTGATCCCCCTGATAAATCTGGTACCTACCTGACACTATACATAGTTACTACAATATTATTGACTGTATTCCCTGTGCTGTACTTTACTCGGAACTATTTTGTAACTGCCAACTTGTACTTTTTGGGGGGTGGCAGAATTTTATGGTTTTATTAACACAAATGCAGTGTGCACACAATCTGTCTGTTCATTTTCTTCACTGCGCAGCCCGGCATTGGGAACGGTGACTCTGATGGCCAACCGGGCCACTCTGTCCACAGTGGCTTCGCAGCCCTTTGAGGAGACGCTGTGAGCAGTTTCAGCACAGTGAGATTTGTTGCACATCAGTAACACTTCAAGCTCCTTAACATTATGGACTAGGAACTTCCGAAAGCCACTGGGCAGCATGTACTTTGTTTTCTTGTTGCTCCCGTAACAAATGCTGGGCATCAGGACGTGGCCCTTGAGTCTTCTGCACACCCTATTGTCAATGCCTCTGGGTTTCCATCGGTTATACTTAATTTTGACATACCGGTCTCACTGGTACCAGGTGAACTTCTTGGTCCTCCTTTTGACAATCTTGGGTTTCATGAGGCATCTGAGGGCAGCCATAATGCTGAGGAGAAGATGGCTACCACCTGCCAATTTGTACTTCTTAGTCTCTTCACCTTTTTCACCTATTCCTCCAAACCCCCTCCCATCCAGCCACCATCAGTTTGTTCCTATGTACCTATGAATCTCTTTCTTTCAGATTCATAAATTTTGTTTGTTTTAGATTCCACATATAAGTGGTACTTGTATTTGTTTGACCTAGTTCACTTAGCACAATACCCTCTAGGGCCACCCATGTTGTCGCAGATGGTAAGATTTCATTCTTTTTTATGACTGACTAATACTGCATTGTATATGTACCACATCTTTGTGCATTCATCTATTCGTGAACATTTGGGTTTCCCCTGTATCTTGGCTATTATAAATAATGCTGCAGTGAGCATAGGAGCGCATATGTCTTTTTGAATTAGTGTTTTGGATTTATTTGGATATATACACAGAAATGGGATTGCTGGGTCATCAGATACTTCTGTTTTTAAGTTTTTGAGGAATCTCCATGCTGTTTTCCATCGTGGCAGTACCAATCTGCAGTCAAGATAGGAGCACGTTTAAATGCTGTTGGGTGGACCTAGTCAAAAGAAAGAGGGGTTGAGGTCCCCGAGAAAAGAGAAGAGGATATGGGCCAGGCTGGTTTGCAGAACACGGAAGAGCAGTTGCTCTGAGGAGAGGGGCTCTTGGGTTGTAACTAGAATGAGAAGGTGGTATATTTTCTGGGGAGTCTGGGGGTTTTAGTGACACAAAAGTGGGGGTACTCCTGCCTGGCTGCTTCTCCTTTTCAGTTCTCACTTCCTGACAGACCACTCAAGTTCCTTGCTGGCATGATTGAGTAAACCCCTCGCTGCAGGGCAGGCATGGTGAAGTTCCATCTTCCTGATGCCTCAGTAGGAACAGTGTTCATAGTGTTTGGGAGAAGTACAGTTTTCGTGGGGTTAGTCATCTGGAATTAAATAAATTTGGATCTCTATGTCAGTTCTTATATTATATACAATTTCAGAGAGATCTAGGATTTTGTTTCTAAAATTTAATAATGAAACATTTCAAACAGAGAGAAAATGTTAGACCCATAAATCCACTGCCAAGTTAAACAGATGTTAACATTTCACCACATTTGCTTCAGATCTCTAGTTTTTTTTAAATAAAGGAATAAAACACTAATAATATAGTTAAAGCCCAGCCTCTCGTTTCTTCCCTCTCCCTCCTCTCCAGAGACAGCCACAACCATCTCCCCCCTTGCTTTGTACTTGTATTACTGATACACACACCATAGATGATATATATTGTTTTGTGTTTTTAAATTATATGTTAGTGTTAGAAACTTGCTTTTTCACTAATCAATGTTTTTGTCATTCTGTAGCATAACACAGAGATAACTAATTCAATTATTGTAATGACTGCATTGTTTCGTTGTCTATTTAACTGTTCCTCTGTTGAGAAATAGTGGGCTTTCAATCTAATGCTCTCAAACACAGCCTTGCAATGTAGGTCTCATTGTGAATGCGCAAGAGTTTTTCTGGGGAAATACTCAGAAGTAGAATGATCGAGCAGGGAGTACATATTTTATTGGTGAATCTGGTGCACTGCCAGTTTTTCCAATGTCTTTTTTTTTCCATATAGGCATTCTTCATTTGTTTTTAGTATTATTATTTTTTTAAGTTATGGTAAAATATACATAACATAAAAGTTACCATTTTAACAATTTTTAAGTGTACAATTCTGTGGTATTAAGTGCATTAACAATGCTGTATAATCAGTACCACTATCTATTTCCAGAACTTTTCATCGTCCTAAACAGAAACTCTGTCCTCATTAATCAGTAACTTACCATTTTCCTCTCTTCCCAGTGTCTGTTCTACTTTCTGTCTCTATGAATTTGCCTGTTCTAGGTACCTCATGAAAGGGGAAATCATATAATGTTAGTGTTTTTGTGTCTGGCTTATTTCACTTTAGCATAATGTTTTCAAGGTTTGTTCATGTCATAGCATATATCAGAATTTTATTCCTTTCTATAGCATAGTTTATGGCATATTCCTTTCATGGAATATTTAATAATATTCCATTGTATATATATATGAGATCTATCCATAAAGTATCCAGCCATGTAATATGAAAAATAGAGACATTTACTGAAGAAGATACAAGATACAAGAAACATTGTAGATAGGACAGTGATGCCTCAGTTGCCTTCAAAGTAGGCACCTTGGGACCTCACACAGTTCTCCCAGTCGCCATCAGCTGCCCCGTCGTATTTTCCTGAATCTCATCAATGGTCTGAAATCTCTTCCCTTTCAAAGGTGATTTTACTTTTGGGAAGAACCAGAAGTGAGAGGGTGCCAAATCTGGGCAGTAGGGGGGCTGAGTCACCTGGGTGATTGGATGTTTTACCAAAAAACTCTGCACATCATGTGATACATGAGTGGGTGCATTGTCGTGATGAAGCTGCTAGTCACCAGTTGCCCATAGCTGCAGCCCTGTGAATCACCTGAATAGTTTCTGAGGGGGAATGTTCAAACTTAATGCAAAATTGGATGCAGATTCATTGCTCTACTCAGTCACTTTGAATGTGACGGCCACACAGTACACATGTTCACTCAAAGGCATCTTCTGCCCCCACTGACTAGTACAGTGAAGCCATCATTGTTCACGTATGCACATTCCAGTCCACTCTCCTTGGCAGCCAGGTTACATCTATGTTGCTCAAACCATTCTTGTTATATTAACAATAGTTAGACTTTTTCCAGACAGACCTCATACACCACATTTTATTTACCTTTGTATCTATTGATGAATAAGTAGACACTCTGGTGTTTCCACCTTTTGGCTACTGTGAATAATGCTGCAATGAACAGTTGCATGCAAGTATCTGTTTGAGTCCTTGTTTTCTGTTCTTTTGGGTATGTACCCAAGAGTAGAGTATACCTTATGGTGATTCTATGTTTAGCTTTTTGAGGAATTGCCAAACTATTTTCCATAGAACCTGTACTATTTTATATTTCTAGTAACAATGCACAAGGATTCCATCTTCTCCACACCCCCTCTAACATTTGTTATTTTTCTTTCTTTTTTAAAATAATGACCATCCTGCCCTGACTGGTGTGGCTCAGTGGATTGCGCGCCAGCCCACGAACCAAAGGGTCACTGGTTCGATTCCCAGTCAGGGCACATGCCTGGGCTGTGGGCTGGGTCCCCAGTGGGGAGCATGCAAGAGGCAAATGCACATTGATGTTTCTTTCCCTTCCTTCCCTTCTGCCTATGAATAAGTAAGTAAAATCTTTAAAAAATAATAATAATAATAATAATGGGCACGAAGTGGTATCTCATTGTAGTTTTGCATTTCCCTAATGACTAGTGATGCTGAGCATCTTTTCATGTGCTTATTGGCCATTGGTGTATCTTCTGTGGAGAAATGTCTACTCAAATCCTTTGCCCATTTTTGGATAGGGATATTTGTTTTTCATTGTTATTGAGTTGTAAGAGTTCTTTATACATTCTGCTTATTACTCTGTTATCACATGTATGATTTGCAAATATTTTCTCCCATTCTGTAGGTAGAATTTTCATTCTCTTGATTGTGTTCTTTATGCACAGAAGTTTTGAATTATCATGAAGTGTAATTTATCTGTTTTTTTTCTTTTATTGCCTGTGCTTTTGGTGTCATACTTAAAATGATTGTAAGATATTTTTAAGTTTACTATGTATGAAACATTAATAAATTATAATTTCATAGGCTATCATTTAGTTGTTTATAGTTTCTAATTTATTAGCCATAAAATTATAGTTTTTCTTACTTTTTCATAATCTGTTTTTGGAGATAGATCCTCTTATTAATTCCTAACATTGGCTGCCTTTTCTCTTTGTTTTTGATCTACCTTGCTAGAGATTTGTGTATTTTGGTACTCCAAGAGCCATCTTTTGACTTTGTTCATTCTTTCTATTGTTTGTTTACTATTTCATGAATGTCTTTGCTGTTTTATCTTTATTATTTCATTCCTTCTCCTTTCTTTCTGTTTATTCTGTTTTTCTTCTAACTTCTTGAGTTTTTTCACACTTAAAATTCTATATTTAACATTTTGAATAGTTACATTTTCCTAGCTCAAATACAGAAGTACTTTTAAAAAGTGTGCAGAGAAAAATATTAACATACCTTTCCTTTCATCAACCTGTTCCCATCCCCATAAGAAAGGTAATCATTGTTAGCTTCTTTTTATACACTCATATTTTTTATCTTTGAGCACTTTCCAAATCAATATGTTAAAAGCTTCCTCATTCTTTTTCTGAGAGGTAGAGAGAGAAAAACATCATTTTCGTGTTCTTCTTATTTATTTATTCATTGGTTGCGTCTTATATGTGCTCTGACCAGGCGTCGAACCCACAGCCTTGGCATATGGGAACAATGCTCTAACCAATAGGGGTACCCAGGTAGGGCACCTCCTCATTTTTTTTTTTTATAGTTGCTATTATTCTCTTATAAACCTATCCCATTGTTGTCTAAATAATTCCCCGTTGCTGGACATTTAGGCTGTTTTAACTTTTTCTTAATAAAAAAATGCTGCAGTGCAGAACTTTATACCTGTAGAGTATGTGGAGATTAAATTCCTGGACGTAGACTTGCGTCATTTTTATGTGTACCATTAAGTTACACAGCAGTGTATGAGAATGCCTGTTTCCCTACAGCAATGCCAACCCAGTGTATTTTTACACGTTTGGATTTTGGCCAATCATCAGATAAACATCAGATAGAGAATGATTTCCTAGTATGATTTTAACCTGCATTTTTCTTAGGAAGAGATATGTAATCTTATTCTTATTTAAGAGCTGTTGGTTTCCTTTTCCTCTTTTCTTTCAACCATCTAAATTCTTCTTTGTTCATATTCTTTTATTTTTAATATTTATTTGTTTTTAGAGGGAGGGGAAGGGAGGGAGGAAGAAAGGGAGAGAAACATCAATGTGTGGTGGCCTCTTGTGCACCCCCTACCAGGGACATGGCCCACAACCCAGGCATGTGCCCTGACTGGGAATAGAACCAGTGACCCTTTGGTTTGCAGGCCAGTGCTCAGTCCACTGAGCCACACTAACCAGGGCCTTTGCTCACCAGCCAGGGCCTTTGCTCATATTCTTAATCGGTTGTTGATCTTTTTTCTTCTCAGTTTATAAGAGCTCTTTGTATAATAGATTATCCCTTAGTCTCAATAGGAGTTGCAACTATTCTTCTAACTTCTCATGTGGGAGGATGCTTCCCTCATGTTCTCCTTTCCTAATCATCCACTTCACTCTGAGGACCATGTTGGCCACAACCCTCAAGTTTTGATACGTGATGTTTCTATTTTCATTATGATTTGTTCTTTCTTCAGAACTTATTTAGAATTATGCTTATTATGTTTCTAAACAAATGTGTTTTATTTCTCTTGTTTTTATATGATTACTGTTGATTTCTAATTTTATGTCATTGTTTCAGTGATTCTTTTGGTGATTGTTGAAACATTTTTTAAAAAGATTTTAAATTTATTTTTGGAGGGGGGGAAGGGATGGAGAAAGAGGGAGAGAAACATCAATGTCAGAGAAACATCCATCCATTGCTTCTTGCATGCCCCCAACTGACGCATGTGCCCTGACCAGGAATCGAACCAGCAACCTTTCGGTTTCTCGGGACAGCTCCCAACCCACTGAGCCACACTAGTCAGGGCTTGTTGAACCTTTCTTTGCGGTGAACTTTAAAAAAGGGTCTAAGTATGCTTGAAAGAATGTGTTTTCTTTAATTACTTGCTTCAAGTTTGTTTCAAACATTTTACTAATTTTCATTCAGTCGCCCAATCAATTTTGAAAGGGGCATATTAAAATTTTCACTATAATGGTTTCACTAATAATGGTGGATTTGGCAGTTTGTTAATTTTTTCTTTATATATTTTGAGACAATTAGGTACATATAAATTCAGAATTGTGATATCTTCATGGTAAATTAGTCCTCTTATACCTTAATGTTATGACCATATTTTTCTAATCACATTGACAAAAATTATGATGAAATATATTGCAGTACATAAAACTGTATAAATCATAGCTGTATGGTGTAGGGAATAATAAAGGAAATACCTATCTAATCACTTTCAGGTTATGGAAGAACACTGACAGTACCTTAAAAGCAACTCTGAGCCCCCGCACACCACACCCCCTCTCACCCTTCACCACAGAGATAACTGCTATCTTGGCTTTATGAGGATGATTCCTTTTCTTTCCTTTAGAGTTTCACCATTGCATCCCATTTAACTTAGCCTTTTTCTGAAGTTTATACAAATGGCATCATACTGTATGAAAACATCCGGAGTACGCATACAGAAGTCTTCTGGGACTTGTTTCTTTTGCTCAATACTCTGTTTATGAGATTCATCCATGTCGATGGCTGTAACTGCAATGCATTCACTGGGGCGGTGAACAACATTCTTTTAAGTCCTCTCCAATATAATGTACAAGAATTTCATTAGAGAGAATTCCATGTGGGAGTACAATTGCTGGGTAGAGAGGATAAGAAGGTGAGCCCATGTTCCTCTTTATTTGGCAATACAGAATATTTTCCAGTTTTTGTTCTCATTTAATACATTCTTACTGCAATGTGTGAGATCCCATCACTCCATATCATGATCAATATTTGATAGTTTCAGACTTTCAAATTTTTACTAATTTATTCAATATGTAATGGTATCTATGATTTACATTTCACTGATTGCTAGTGATTGATCATCTTTTCAAGTATTTATTGATTAATATGAAACTAATTTAAACCAATGTACTTGATACCCTAACATTAAGCCAAATTTTACTTAAAATTAAATAATTTCTGTTAAGCCAATTTTGCATTCCTAAGATGCACCCAGTTTGGTCATCTGTATTACTCTTGACCATCTCTTTTAAATATATCTTACTGGATTCAGTTTGCAGTTTTTCAAAAGACTCTTGTGTACAGGCATACCTCAAAGATAATGCAGGTTCAGTTCCAGAAGACCACAATAAACTGAATATCACAATAAAGTGAGTCGGGCAAATTTTTGCTTTCCCAGGGCTTATAAAAGTTATATTTACACTATACTATAGTCCAGCGGTTTTCACCCAGTGTACTGCAAAAGGCACACTGGTGTGACCCAAGAATTTTTAAAACATGCAGTATCTGACTGGTCAGGGGCACTGACCTCTTTTCTCTCAGCTTCTCAAGTAAACAAATGACAACAGCTAACACATAACAATAGCCATTCATTGTGAATGAATCCAAATTATACCTATTTGTTTTGTCAGATTGGCAAAAAATATTTATTTTGGTGTGCCGCAGAATTTTAGTAATTGGTTTATGTGGGCCATGAGCTGAAAAAGATTAAAAATCGCTGCTGTAGTCTAAGTGTGCAACACAATTATGTCTAAGAAAACAAGACATATACCTTAATTAAAAATACTGTATTGCTAAAATAATCTAACCATCATCTGAGCCTTTGGCTAGTCATAATATTTTAGCTGGTGGAAGGTCTTACCTTCAATTTGTAAAAAACACAGTATCTGTGACACATAATAAAACCAAGTGCAATAAAATGAGGTATGCCTATATATCTCCTGAGAGATACTGAGCTGTAGTTTTTCCTTCTAGTACTGGTAACAATTTTTTGCTAGCTTCAAAAAAGAAGCTAAAAAATATTCTCACTTTTCTATACTCCGAAAAGTATGTAAGTTGCAATTTTTCATTCCTTGAATATTTGCTAGAATTCATCTGTAACATCATCTTGGTCTAGGTTTTCTTTGTGTGAAGATTTTAAACTACTGATTCATTTCTTTAGTAGTTCTACAAATATTCAAGATTTCCTATTTCTAATTGGGTCAGTTTAAATAAGTTATATTTTTTAGGAATTTGTCTAGTTCATCTGAGCTTTCAAATTTACTGTTATGAAGTCGTTCATGATGTCCTCCTATTATCTTTTACATTTCCGTAGCATCTATAATTAGGTCCCTGTTTTCATTCCACATTGGCTGTTTTAGCCTCACTCTTTCTTCTTTGATAAATCTCACCAAAGGTTAGCCAGTTTTCTTCCCCTTCTTCCCTTCGTTCCTTCCTTCCTTCTGCGATGTCAGTTTTTTTAGGCTTTCAAAGAACCAGTTTTTGGCTCCGTCAAGTTTCTCTATTGTATTTGCTTTCTGTTTTATTAATTTCCACTCGGTCTTTACTGTCCTTCCTTCTCCTTTGTGGGGGATTTACTTTGCTCTCCTTTTTTCAACTTCTGGAAATAAATGCTTGGCTCGTTCCCTTACAGCTTTTCCTCTTTTGTAATATATCTCTTATAAATTTCTTTCCAAGGTGCTTTAGATATTTCTCACAAGTTTTTTATGGTTATTATAAACTTCTTTACCCAAACATATAAAACCCAAAACATAAAAAGGTGTACAGTGGGAATTCCCTCACCCAAACTTAACCTCTATCTGCTTAGTTCCCATTGTGCCCTCCCCCTCTCAGCCCTGCCCCCAAGTGACCCTGCTCTTCGTTTATTGTGTGTCCTCCCAGCCTTTCTTTGTGCATTTATAGGCAATTTTAACTAGAGATCCTTATTTCCTCTACCTTATCTTTTGCACACAATACACAGTATATTAAACAAATGTTCACCTTGTTTTTATATATCTTCACAATAGTTCTTAGACATCTTTCAATGGCAGTACATCTGGAGCTTTATTCTTTGTTTTTACATCTGCATAATATTCCATTTTATGAATTTTTCCATCATTTTGTCACTATTTCTGTACTGATTGAAATTGTCTCCCCAATTTTTTGTTATCACAAAAGATTATTACATTATACATATGTACATGTATAAATACATATACCTTAAAAGTATAATTTTGTGGTATAGGTTATGCATATTTAAAGAATATCTTTAAAATTTTTTATTATGGAAAATTAAAAATATACAAAATCAGATATAATTGTACTGTAGCCCCCTGTGTATCATCGAGCTTCAACAAACACAGCCAACCTCATTCAAACACAACCTTGCCCACCTCCCTCCCCTACCTCCTTTACCTCCCACATTATTTGGAAGCAAAGTATAGATATTATATCAATTCACACATAAATATTTCTATATTTATCTGTAAAAGATTAAAGTTCTTTTATTTGTTTAAAAGATTTTATTTATTTTCAGAGAGGGGAAGGGAGAGGGAAAGAGTGAGAGAAACACCAATGTGTGGTTGCCTCTCACGCGCCCCCCACTGGAGACCTGGCCTGCAACCCAGGCATGTGCCCTGGACTGGGAATCGAACTGGTAACCTTTTGGTTTGCAGACCAGCACTCAATCCACTGAGCCACACCAGCCAGGGCAGATTAGTGTTCTTTTAAAAACAGAACTACACTAAAAAAATTAACAGCAGTTCCTTATTGTCATCAAATATTCAATATTTTCAAGTGGTTATCTAAGATAACTTATATAGAATTTATATGGTTGTATCATTTATTTTGAGTCCTTTTAAATTTATTGAGACTTGTATATGTAAAAAAAAACTGGCAAAAAATTTCTGTTCTAGATGGGAAAGACAATGAGGAAGATAATGAATTACATGCCATCTAAAATATCTTCCTCATAAATTTAACTTTTGGGCATTATGAACTGACCTTCTTTATCTTAGTCATTTATTTACTTGAAGCCTCTTGTGTGATAATAATATAGCTACAACAACTTTCATTGAGTTATTCATTTACTGTGTTTTTTCATACTTTTATCCTTTCTACATTCCTGTGTTTTAAATGTGTTCTCTAAACAGCCTATAGTTGTATTTTTTAACCTAACCATTTATAATATATATTTGGGTTTGTGTCTAATATGCTTTCTTTTATTTCACTTATTCTCTTTCTTTTTTGTCCTTTCTTGATTTTATTTTGTTTTATTTTATCTTAAACCTCCTCTCTTGTCTGAGTAGGAAGTTATTCATTGTGTTTCTTTTATTTATTTTTTAAATAACAGTTTTATCAAGATAAAATTTATGTACCATACAATTCTGTATACAATTCTGTGGTTTTTTATTGTATTCACAGAGTTATACAAACATCACCACAATCTATTTTAGGACATCATCATCACCCTAAAAGAAATCCCCTACCCTGTACAGTTACTCTCCACTCCACACTCCCTTGGCCCCCCCTCCACTCTGGACTACCTCTAATCTTTCTGTCTCTGTAGATTTGCCTGTTCTAAACATTTTATATAAACAGAATCATACTATGTGTGACCTTTTATGTCTGGCTTCTTTCACTTACCATGTTTTCATAGATCATCCGTATGTAGCATGCACCAGTATTTCATTACTTTTTTTTTTTTTGCCAAAAACATAATATTCCACATTCTATTTATCCATTTCTCAGTTGGTGAACATTTGGGTTGTTTGCACTTTTTTGCTTTTATTAACAATGCTTCCTTTAACATTTGTGAACAAGATTTTGTATGGACGTATGGTATATACCAAGGAATTGAATTACTAGGTCATACGGTACTTCTATGTTTAACTCTTTGAGGAACTGCCATACTTTTCGCAAAGCAGTAGCACCATTTTATAGTCCCACCAGTAGTATATGAGGGTTTTAGTTTCTCCATGTCCTCGTTATCACTTGTTTTTATATTTTTGACTATAGTCTCCCTAGTGCGTATGAAGTGGCACCTCGCTGTGGTTTTGATTTGCATTTCTCTGATGGTTAATGATATGTAACATCTTTTCATGTGCTTATTAGCAATTTATCTGTATTCTTTGGAGAAGTGTCTATTCACATCTTTTGCCCATTTTAAAATTTCATTACTTATCCTTTTATTATTGAGTTGTAAAACTTCTTTATATTCTAGGTACAAGTCCCTTATCAGATATACGATTTGCAAATATTTTCTCTCATTCTTGATGATGTTCTTTGTAGCACAAAAGCTCTTAATTTTGATGAATTCCAATTTATCTGTTTTTCTTTTGTTATTTGTACTTTAAAAAAAAAGATTTTATATATTTAGTTTTAGAGAGAGGAGAAGGGAAGGAGAACAAGAGGGAGAGAAACATCAGTGAGTGAGAGACACATCAGTTGGTTGCCTCTCACATGCCCCCAACTGGGGACCCGGCCCGGAACCCATGCATGTACCCTCACTGGGAATCAAACCAGAGACCTCTTGGTTTGCAGGCCGGCACCCAATCCACTGAGCCACACCAGCCAAGATATTATTTGTACTTTTGATGTCATATCTAATAAACCATTACCTCATCTAAGGCCTTGAAGACATACACCTATGTTTCTCTCCAAGAGTTTTATTATTTTACATTTAGGTGTTTGATTCATTTGGAGTTAATTTTTGTATGGTATGATGTATCAGCCTCATTCTTTTGTATGTAGATATCCAGCTGACCTAGCATCGTCTGTTGAGAGTATTGCCATTGAATTATCTTGGTAACCTTGTTGCAAATCAAGTGATGATAAAACTGAAGGTTAATTTCTGGACTCTCAATTCTATTTTATTGGTCTGTGTATTGATATTTATGTCAATACCATACTGTCTTAATTATTGTAGTTTTGTAGCAAGTTTTGAAATCTGAAAGTGCAGCCTATGGCTGTACCACCCTGAACGTGCCCGATTTCATCTGAATGTGCGAGTTTCCAGTTTTGTTCTCCTTTTTCAAGATTGTTTTGACTCCTTGGGGTCCCATATGAATATTCATATGAATTTTATGATCAGTTAACTTCTGCAAACAAGGCAACTGGAATTTTGATGGAGAGTAAATTGAATCTGAAGATCATTTTGAGGAGTATTGCCATCTTAACAATATTAAGTCTTGTCATTTGTGAACTTGGATGGCTTTTCATTTATTTAAGTCTTTAATTTCTTTCAGCAGCATTTTGTAGTTTTCAGAATATAAATTTTATACTTATTTAACTACATTTATTCCCAATTATTTTATTCTTTTTGATACTATTGCAAATGGAATTATTTATTAATTTTATTTTTGGATTGTTCATTGTAGGTATGTAGAAGTACAATTGATTCCTGTATTCTGCAACCTTAAGGAACTCGTTTATTAGTTCTAATTTTTTGTTTGTTTGTTTTGTTTTTTAGTGGATTCCTTAGGATTTTCTATATACAAGATCAGGTCATCTGTAAATAAAGATAACTTTACTTTTCTCAATCTAGTTGCCTTGCATTTTATTTAACCTCCAGAACAACATTGAATACAGGTGGCATGAGCAGACATCCTTGTCTTCTTCCTGATATTAGGAGGAAACTGTTCAGTTTTTCACCATGAAGTATGATACTAGCTGTGGATGTTTTTATAGATACCTTTTATCAGGTTCATGAAGTTTTCCTCTATTTCTAGTCTGTTGTTTTGATCATGAAGAGGTGTTAAGTTTTGTCAAATGCCTTTCCTGTGACCACCGAAATGATCATGTGGCTTTTGGCCTTTATTCTATTGATAGGATGTTTTAATTGCATTAACTGATTTTTAAAAATTATCCTAACCTTGTACTTCTGGAATAAATCTTACTTGGTCATGTTATGTAATCCCTTTTATATGTTGCTGTATTCAGTTAACTAGTGTTATTTGAGGATTTGGAGGGTCTCCATTTATATGAGATTTCAGCTTGTGGCTCCAGTTTCTTGTGATATCTTTGTCTGGGTTTGATATCAGGGTTATACTACTAGCTTTATAGAATAAGCTGGGAAGTAGTCCCCTCTCTTCTATTTTTTGGAAAATTTTGAGAAGCATCGCTGTTTATTACTTTTTAAATATTTGGTAGACTTTACCAGTAGACCCATCTGACCCAGGCATTTCTATGTAGATGAGTCAGTTTTGGTAGTGTGTGTCTTCCTAGAAATTTGTCAATTTTGCATAAATTATCTGATTTTTTGATATATAGGCATTCATAGTATTCCTTTACAATTCTTTTTATTTCTGTAAGATTGGTAGTAATTTCCCCTCTTTCATTTCCAATTGTACTAATTTGAGTCTTCTCTTTTTTTCTTGATAAGTCTACTGAAGTTTTGTCACTTTTACTGATCTTTTAAAATACCAACTTTTAGTGTTATTGATTTTTCTCTATTGTTTTTCTACTTTGTTTCATTTATTTCTGTTCTAATCTCTATTATTTCCTTCCCTCTGCTTGCTTTGGGTTTATTTCACTTATCTTTTATAGTTTCTTTCCTTTTTTTTAATTAGATACTTTTAAAAAAGAGATTATTTATTTTTAGAGAGAGGGGAAGGGAGGGAGAAAGAGAAGGAGAGAAATATCCAGGTGAGAGAAACATCCTTTGGTTGCCTCGTGCGTACCGTCAGGGGACCGAACCACAGCCCAGGCATGTGCACTGACCCGAAATCAAACCATGACCTTTAGCCTTGCAGGATGATGCCCAACCCACTGAGTCACACTGGTCAGGGCTATAGTACTGATTTCTAATATCATTTCATTGTGGTCAGAGAACATACATTGTATGATTTAAATTCTTATTTCTTTGAACATTTTTTATAAGGATTACCTTAAAGTGCTTTTCTGTGTAATCCAACGTCTGTGCCCTTTCACAGGCGTTTCCTGCTGCCTGCTTTTTTCCTATATAAGGGTCCCACTTAATGGTTTCTTTGTGCATTTCATAATTTTTTGTTGAAAACTGGACATTTGAGGTCATACATTGTAGCAACTCTGGATACTAATTCCTAAGAACTAAAGGTAATTATTGGTGGTGATTACTGTTTATTTGCCCTCTCTGTCCTACCAGTTCCTCTGTGACGAGGGTGCTGGTATTTCTGGGGACTACATTGATCGTGTGGATGAGCCCTTGTCCTGCTCCTATGTGCTGACCATTCGGACTCCTCGGCTTTGCCCCCACCCTCTCCTCCGGCCCCCACCCAGCGCTGCTCCCCAAGCCATTCTCTGTCACCCTGCCCTGCAACCTGAGGAGTACATGGCCTACATTCAGAGGCAAGCTGGTGAGTGATTAAAAGGGCAAGGAAAGGAAGGAGAGACATGGGGAGGGGACAAGTAGAAGATAGATAAAGTATTGAAGAACCCAGATGAATGTATTCCTGTCCTGCTTGCATACTCTTTTTCTGTAGAATCAAAGCAATATGAAGACAAAATGATAGAGGAGCTGCAAGACCTGGACCCTCAAATGTGGAGTGACACCAAACCTGGGGTGGTACCCACAAAGAAAGCAGGTAGGACCTTGCTTCACCTGTTCCATGAAACTTGTCTCCATTTCTTCCCTTCTCCAGTTTTATTGTCCTGGGCTGACTTTTGGGTGTGGGGTGAAAAAGTACTATGGGCCCACCCTGACAGATATGGCTCAGTTGGTCGGTTAATCATCCTTCAAACAAAAGGTTGCTGGCTCCATTCCCAGTCAGGACAAATGCCTGGGTTGTGGGTTCAGTCCCTGGTGAGGGGGAATATATGAGAGATGACTGATCAGTATTTCTCTCCCCCTCTTTCTCCCTCCCTTCCCCTCTTTATAAAAATAAATACATAAAATCTTTAAAAACCTGGCTGGTGTGGCTCAGTGGATTGAGTACCAGCCTATAAGCCAAAGGGCCGCCGTTTTGATTCCCAGTCAGGACACACGCCTGGGTTGCGGGCCAGGCCCCCAGTTGGGGGTGGGCAAGAGGCAACTGCACATCAATGTTTCTCTCCCTCTCTTTCTCCCTCCCTTCCTTTCTCTCTTAAAATAAATAAAATAGAAAAAAAAACCTTAAAAAGAATAAGTACTGTGGGCCCTTCGCCTTGATACTAGAGGAGGGGGATGTCATTCTCTTTGTTCCCTTCCATTTCTCCCCTCCTTTCTGATTCCTCCCTGTTCTCTGTGTCCCAGCTGCAAGCCCAACGAAGGACAACAGTAAAGAATCAGATTTCTGGAAGATGATTCATGAGCCAGAGGAGCAGGTCCAAGGAAGGGAAGAGGCACAGGCTGAGGTGAGAGCCAGCCTCCTCACTATTTCTCTGATGAGGCTGAACCTGGACTTTGGGACGGAGGGCCACTCAGCTGAGGTCATTATGAGGCGATCTGCATCTGTCTAGGGATGCAAGGATATACCCAGAACCATTGCCTCAAGAATATGCTAGGCATAAACAAACTTGCATACTTGATTCTGCCCTCTTCTCATCAGGAGCAGGAACCAAACCTTGAACCAGCAGACCCAGCTCCAGGCTCTCCCCATGGTGAGTGAACCTTCCCTATCTCTTTTACTGCTTGAATTTATTTTTGGATGGGCGGGGGTGGGGGTGGGGGTAGAGATAAACACTACGAGGGAAGTTGGGCAGGCAGGTCAGCGGGGAATTCGTTTGTATAGGAGTTAGTGCTCTCCGTAGACAATTCTCTTCAATGGAGGCAGCAGGCACAGTGATTCCACTACTTGCTGACTTTGTAATCTTGGATGATTTCACTTAACCTCAGTTTCCTCATCCATAACATGTAGGTAATCACCCCTACTTTAGGGGGTTGTTGTGAGATTAAATGAGAATGAATCTGTAGTTCCCAGTGGAATGTCTGGAACTGAGTAGACAATGAATGGAGAGCAGGACCCAGGAAAGAGGAGCACTTGGCCCCAGAACCTCTTCCGGAGCCCTAAAAAATGTGGCAGATGCCAGAGGGGCCCCAGCAGTGTGTGAAGGAGCGGGGGCCTCAGCAACCTGTAAATATCCTCCCTCTCACCTGAGTCCGCCTTAGGCCAGTGCTTTCTGCAGGGCTATGTCGGCCCCTATCGCACTGACCAGACGATAGCTCCTGGAGACAAGGACCATGCCCTTCCTTGGTCTCCTCAACTCCTCTCCTTAGAAAGTCAAAATAGAATTTGGACACAATGGATTCATTCCTGTTTTTCCATCTCAGATTTTCAGAACAATGTGCAGGTCAAAGTCATTCGGAGTCCTGCAGACTTGATTCGATTGATAGAGGAGCTGAAAGGTGGAACAAAAAAGGTATGGGTCTTGCTCAAGGGAGGGATAGAACCTCCTTCCCTGCTGGGAGCCTTTGGACAATCCCCTGGGCCTGGCCTGAGCCGGGCTCCGTTGAGCTGACACCCTGCCTTTACTCTTCCTCGGTCCCCCACTGCCACACCCCAGCCACCCTTTGTCTGCCCCCCACCATGTACCTCTAATGAAACCCCAACCATCTACCTTTTCCTTTCGATCCCCATCTGCCCAGGAGAAGCCAAATGCAGGTCAAGAGCAGCCTGCAGACGATGCCGCAGAAGTCCCTCAAAGCGAACCAGAGGTGAAGGCAAAGGGTGACACAGAACATCAGAATGAGGTGGAAGAAGAAGAGGACGAGGAGGATGAAGATGAAGATGAGGATGAAAGGCAGTTACTGGGAGAATTTGAGAAGGAGCTGGAAGGGATACTGCTCCCATCAGACCGCGAGCGGCTCCGGTCAGAGGTGAAGGCTGGCATGGAGCGAGAGCTGGAAAACATTATCCAGGAGGTGAGCGCAGCTCTTCCCTCCTGTTGCTTCCGCAGATGTTGGCTTCTGTGGGTAAGACTGACTGCGGGGCTGAAAGGGGACAAAGGTCAACACCTAGCCCAGCATGGGGGCCTGGGACAGGGCTCTGTGAAATGATAGTTGTTTACTTAATTAAAAGGGGGGACGCTGGGGAAGGGGGGCATCGGAGAGAAGAATGAGCTTTAGACATGACTCTCCTGTAGAGCATGGACCACTGACCTTCATTGCTCCCTGACTTTCCACTTCCGCTTGGGCGTTCCAGACAGAGAAGGAGCTGGACCCAGATGGGCTGAAGAAGGAGTCAGAGCGCGATCGAGCTATGCTGGCCCTGACATCCACCCTCAACAAACTCATCAAAAGGCTGGAGGAAAAGCAGAGTCCAGAGCTGGCGAAGAAGCACAGGCGAAGGAGGGTTGTCCCCAGAAAGCCTCCCCCCTCCCTCCGACCAGCAGGTGAGAGTTGTCACCTGGGAAGCCTGATCCCTTGTCTTTATCCCTCAGCTCATGTATGCAGGAGAGCGACACTGTTTCCCTGCTAAGGGTGCTCACTCTCTTCCCTCTTCCTGGGATACTGCTCTCACTCTTGCCTTCTCACCACCTCCGTCCCTTTGCCTGGTTGCCTCCTGTGCATCCTTTGGGAAGCAGCTTCTAGAGCATGTCTGCCTTGTTTTCTGACTGGCGCCCATGGGCCCGGTGCTTTGACCGGCACATAGTGGGTGGTCAGTAGATCTTAACTGAGTGAGTGTGAGCTTGTGTGCTGAAGACCACACATCTGTGCAGGATGCAGCCTTTCAACAGTTAGGACCTTGTACCAGGGGAAGCCCCAGCTGGCAAACTGTGAATAGACAGCCAGCTGCTCAGAAGTCAGTTGCCTGGACAGACTTGAAATTAGCCCTTCTTCTGGCTCCCCCTTGTGTCCATTCCGTGGGGCTCTATGAGTGTGGAGATCACATAATTCCAAGTGCAATGTTCACACTTCAGACCTTCCATCCTACTTTCTGTATAAACATTGAAGTGTCTTTTGAGCATCAGCATGGGGAGTTCCAACCATGGCTTTCCTACCTGCTTCTTTTTTTTTTTCAAATTATAAGAATACGCTTATTTAGAAAGCTACAGAGGTAGTAGAAGTGAACCAGCTGGGCTGCATAGGCTCAGGAAACAAGTTACAGAAGCAAAAGATGGGCCGTTGGAGCTTGGGAAAGAGAAAGGCAAAAGTAACGCTCCTGGGGGAAGAAGGGGAAGGGAAAGGCGCGGGCGTGCTCCAAGCGGGAGGGCGCACCCCTGCTTCTTAATACAAAACTTCTTCACAGGCCCAGGTGGCCTGATTTTTACTTTAGGAAACGGTTTTTCTGTAGGCGATAGGCAGAATTATTGGGTCCAGAGGGAAGAAGAGAGGCTGCAATTGGTGGAGGGAGCTTTATAGGCTGGAATGGGGTGGGGGGGACTAAATATTTGGGACCCTGGCTCATGTACACACTTTAGGTAGAATAACTGCCAAAACTAGTTGGTGGCTTAGGGAGAAGTGACCACCAGAGCCCCTAACCCTGGAGTCACGGCTCTGCTTTGTGTCTCCCTGTGTGTCTCCCCCTCTAAGAGGAGGATCCTGAGCACAGAGTCCGGGTCCGGGTCACCAAGCTCCGTCACGGAGGCCCCAATCAGGATCTGACAGTCCTCGAGATGAAACGGGAAAACCCACAGCTGAAACAAATCGAGGGGCTGGTGAAAGAGCTGCTGGAGAGGGAGGGACTCACAGCCGAAGGTGGGCCCTGGAGGGCGGGGCTGGATTCAGAGCTGCTGGAAGCGGAGGGGCTGGGTCAAGGTGGACTGGAAACCTCAGCTGGGGACCTGGGGGGCAAAGGACCTGCACTGAAGCTCCCCCCTCCCTCTCCTCTCACTGCCCACCCTGCTTCTTCCCAGGGAAAATTGAGATCAAAATTGTCCGACCAGGGGCTGAAGGGACCGAGGAGGATGCCCGCTGGCTAACTGATGAGGACACGAGAAACCTTAAGGAGATTTTCTTCAATATCTTGGTGAGAGGCCCACTACCCCCGAGTCGTGGACCTCCAGCCTGCCCCCTCCTCTAGTGTGCCGTGTTGTTGAGAGCATGGTTGAATGACACGGGTACATCCCAGCCTTGCCAGTTCCCAAGCTAACTTTCCTCGTCTGTACGAGAGGCTGGTGGTTCTGGCAGCTGAGTGTTTGGGCCCTCGGCAAGAGCCCTGTACAAAGCGTGCGTGCCCCGTCCCGTCCTTCCCCATGCGGCTAGTTCCTGGATCCTCCAGCGCCCAGTGCTTCCCTGGGCTCACCAGCCAGCACTGCGGCTCACCCCATGCACCTCTCACCAGGTACAGGGAGCTGAAGAGGCACAGAAGGAGCGGCAGCGACAAAAAGAGCTGGAGAGCAATTACCGCCGGGTGTGGGGCTCTGGAGGCGGGGAGGGCACAGGGGACCTGGATGAGTTTGACTTCTGAGACCACTACTACCATCAGTTTGCAAGAAGTCCAGAGTCTTCCTAGACTGGCCTTGTTGCCTCCCCATCCGTCTCCCACCCCTTGGGACCCTTGAAGGCAAAACTTTGGAGTAGAGCTGAGCTGTGGACTTTGGGCGCCCCAGCCAGGGGTGTGGAGGGGCTGTGGGGTAGTGCTGCTGCTATTGCTGAGAGCTGCCCTGAAGACCACCCAAGGCCTGTGAGCTTTGTTCTCCCAGGCTTCTCCCTACATCCCCTCCCTGTCATGTCCTCTAACTTGTTGGTCCCTGTTCCCTCCCTACCTGGGGGTCTTTGGAGCGGAGTAGAGCAGGGCAAGCAAGAAGGGCGTGCTGTGTAGAGGCCCGAAGAGACAGGCCCTGCCCCTGCTGCTGTTGGGAGTCACCTTCCCCCTTCCCTCGAATTAGCCTGGGATTTCCTACTCCTTCCCTTTCCACACTGTCCCCACAGTCTGTGCTTATGTTGAGGCACCTTCCTCAGTTGCTGAGGAAGTGGGAGGAAGCTGCCCACCACCTCTGACACAATCCAGTGAAAAGGGTGGGGTACAGACCCACCATTCATGTCCTTGAACAATCAGGTTTCTGAATAAAGAACTGGACCATCACTCCGTCAGTCTTTTTTTTTTCCTTTTGAGGGGGGTTAGGGTGTGGGTAGGTAGGGTGGGGACTCAAGTAGGGAGGAGGTTTGGTGCTCCCTTTAGGGTGGGTGCAGGGTTGCATCCTTTTCTGTGCTCTGCTCCCCCTGCGTGGTATCAGTGGGTTACAGGAAGAGACCAGGGCAAATAAGCACTGAAACACCTGCAGTCCTGTCATCCCTCCTTTTCCTTTGTTCATTTCTGTTCCTTCTCTTCTCCCCTTTCATATCCTGAAAGCCACAGTGTACACCACCGTGTTAACTCACCATGACCACCCCGCCCCTTCCTCTGAGCTCTCTCCCTGCAGATCCCATTCGCCAGCCACACCCCATCCCCTCCTGGCCACACCACCCAACATCTCCCAGAAAAGACCTCTACCTTTGGCCGTGCCCAGAGAGAGGGCTGCTGCCCACACAGGCTAGCTTCCTAATATGCCAAGGGCAGGTGGGCCTGGGGAGGTATCTCCATCTCTTCCTCATTGCCAAGTGCAGATGTGGATTTCCCCCAACCCCTCCTTTCGCATCTTTCTCCCTGTCTCTGAGTGTATAGCATCCCTGCTGAAGACTCTCCACTGACTCCCAGGAAAGAAAATAGCTAGAGGGCGTGGGACTCCCAGGTCTCCGACGGTGGAAAGCGAGATTCATTATTGTTGAAGGAGGTTGTGTGAAACTGACCCTCTTCTTGCTGACTATGTACTTTTTGTGCATGTTACACTTAAGTTGTTTTATTTAGAAGTGTAATGGCTAGTTGCACAAAACCCTGCTTACCCAGATCCATTTATATACCTATAAGAGAGGGATGCTTCACCTGTGCAGATGAAACATAGCTTCAAGGGCAGCTGTAGTCAGAATTCTGGGTTCAAATCCTTACCCCTCTTACAATCAGCGAAGCCTTGAACAGGATATTTAACTTTTCAAGTGCTGTTTCCTTATGGGTAAATTATGGGTAATTATACTGGCCTCATAGGGTGGTTGTGAGAATCAAATGAGATACTATGTGTCATGCTGTTAGCCCAGTCCCCAGTACTGTTAGCACAGTAAGTGCAGAGGAGTTCTGAGAAGACTTAGGTAGTACTTGGAGGCAAGACCCTCAGAAAGAATCCCAAAAGTTGATCAGAAGTTACAACAGAACCTTCTAGAACGGGAGGGTAGGGAGCAGCTGGGGCAGGAGGGATATCTTTGATGCGGATGGAGTCTTACTAGAAAAGAGTTCTGGAATCTTCACCAGATTTAATCATTTGTGTAATACTTCTAATAATAAATTCCTTTTTACTTTCCTTTGGCTTTTGGTAAAAATCCCATGGAGGTTGGTCTGCTCCAGATGTATTAAGACAAACAAAAGGAGGGGAGCAGGGTGTGTGGCAGATGGCAACCAGGTGGGGTGGGAAGGGGGAGCGTAGATAGCAGCAGGATTCTGGGTAAGGACACCCAAGGCAAACTGGAGAGGTAGCAGCTCTCCTCCAGTCCCACAGGGAGTCCCCTTCTAGAGTCCTATGCTGCCATCACCTGGAGGGCTTGATGTTTTGTTACCCATCCACTACCTTGCTTTACATCTCCAACCAGGCGGAAGATGCAGCCAGTGAAAAAAAGAACCCTGTGGATTACTCATTGTTGGGATTTGCTGTGGGGGCTGCTGATACCATACCTTTCACTGGCCTGTGGACTTCCCCCTGGCCTGTGGTTCCCTGTGCTAATTCCATTCTCTCCAGGATCCCTGTCTCCTCCCCATAGCTCTCTCTCAGTCTTCTCAGGAAGAGAATAAGCTTTTGCCGTCAAGAAGGGAAGGAGAAGAAGTGGGGGAACCCAGGGTCTCTGAGCTGCAAGGGGAAATGGCCGGGTCTTCTAGTTAAGTCTTTTTGCAGCTGCCCCTCTTCTTCCCACGTTGCCTTCCCAGACCACACATCTACATCTGCATCTGTTGCTGCACTGCACACCCGAATCCACCTTTTCTTCTATCAGGCTGCTCTGCTGGTTGGTCACCCAGCCTCGGATCCTGCAGAGGCAGGGCCTCCCTGTGAGTAAGACCTGGGCCCATTGCTGCAACCACACCTAGTAAGTTTGGTGGCTCACCTGTGGCTGAATGTCCATTGGGGGGCTGAGGGCTGGCACCAACTCTACCAGAAGACAACAGGCCATTGACTGGTTCCTCAAGGTGGATGACAACACGTGGGTGGTTGTGCCCATCACGCACTCGCCACTATCCCAACACCACCCCACCCAGTCCTCTCCCAGGGCAAACACTTTTGGCTGCACATGAGGAATAAACAGCAGAAGTGGCTACGGGCTGAAGCAGGAGGTGCTGCAGCTGTTGAAGGCAGCATTGGCCACAGGATGCTGTTGCCTCAGTGGCCCTGTGGATGACATGGAAGTGGGCAGATATTTGCACTGGCTGGGCATGGAGTTCATGGACATCAAAGACCTCTGAGGCCAGGAGATCTTACACCTCTTCCCTCTCAGCCAAGAAAAGGACCCCGACTCTAATAAGCTCTACTACTGGCAACAGGTCAGGTGCTCAAGGTGAGTAGGCTAACCTGGGGCAGTCTTCCAGGGGCTGACCCTGGAGCCCTTAACAGGTGCCCAACAGATACCACCCAGGTAACCTGCCCAAGGCAACTTGGTTGCGAAGTGGAGGGCCTAGTTTCAAAATCAGATCTGACTCCAAAGTTCTTGCTCCTAACCCGAACTATCCCATCTCACTTTTCCAAGCAGCCCCTCTCCCTGTCCTCTCCTCTAAACTTCACGTCCTAACTCCTGCCCAGAACTGGGGTCACCTTGGGAGTCAGTGACTTCTCTGTTCCCTGGTCCCCATTGCTGCTCCCTGACTTGCCTGTCTCCTACTCCATGAACCCAGGACTGCTGTACTTGATAGAGTATCTGACCTACCATCTTGGTGCCCTTGGATACCTTGGATACTCTGCCACCAGTCACAGCAGGACACATACTCTGGGGGTGGTCCTTTCCCACCTCCAGTTCCCCACCTTGATCAAGGCCATTCCCTGACCCACCTCTTCAAGAACAGATCAGCAACTCACCCCCTAGACAAAATCACTTCCTCTTTAATTGCTGTTGAAGAAGATTCACACCACCTGTCTTGGAGGAGATGGGGACATTCCCCCCGCCCCCTCCCCTCTCCAGTTAACTGGTCCTTTACAAAATATTTTAGCCAGAAAAAAAAAAAAAAAAGACCGGAAACCACTGACACAGACGACCCAAAGGCTGGGTTGATTGAGGGAGGCGGGGCTGGGCCAGGTGAGTCCACTCCACCACCCCTTTTCTGGGGATGGGGTGGGGGGCCTGGAAACCCTCCCAGCCACCTCATGTCTTCTTATCCTGGCTGGGAGGGATCATGGGGTTGAGGGATGGGTCTGGAGCTTCTCCAGTGGGAGGAAGGGGCTGGATAGGAAAAATAGTGGGGGAGGGGTCCCATTGTAGGGGTGCCCCCTACCCCAGATCACCACGGGCGCTGCACAGTCACAGTTACGCAGTCACGGTCACAGACACAACCCAAGAGCACCCCCACCCCACCCCACCCTCTTCCCACCCTCGGCTTCCCCTACCCTGAAACACCCTCCCCAAGCCCCTGCCCACCCCTGCTCCCTTGTTGGGGAACAAAGCAATAAATTACAAGGCCCCTCCCTTGTCCCCTTAGCCCACTCCTACTCCCTCCCTTCTCCCTCCTAGGATAGCAGTGAGGAGGGACCCAGGCTCTTGGCTCCCCCAGCCCTTTAGCTTCCATCCATGGGTGGGTTTGGGGGGACGTCTTGATATCCACTCCTCATGGTCCCTTTCACGGAAAGGGTTGGGGACCCCCCTACCCCTCATGGGCAGCAGGGGTCCTGCCCCTCGCTGCCCTTCCCCCTTCACTGGGCAGTGAGATTAGCATGGAAGGGTTGGATCCCGGTATTGGCCCCAAGTCTAGGGGCTAGCCCTCCCACGTGTTAAGCCCTCCCTCTGGCTTGGCGTCGCCCCAGGAGCCAGCCTGGGTAGGTGCTCCTGCCGAGCGATTGTCAAGCACAGGCAGGACTGGATCTTCCCCACACCCCTGCCCCACCCTTAAGGGGCACAAGTGGGCATAGTTGGCCCAGGAGCAGGTAAGCGCGGGTTCCCCTTCCTCAAACACCAAGTAGGTAGACCCAGAGTAATCCCAGTGTGAAAACAGTGGCGAGGGGGAGTATTCAGCTGGGGTCTCCATGCCTTGTTGGGGAGAGGGAAGTGAGTTTGTGTCTCCTGGGAGGCGTGGGGGCTGTGCCCTCGTGGGGGGAAGAAGTGCTCCCATGGGGTGGGGTGCGGATTGGAGAGGTGAGTGGGTGCATCTGTCCAGCGGTCCACCCGGCGCGGTCGTGCCCGGCCCGTGAAGGCGTGGGGGTGTCTCTACCGCTGGGCAACTATACCAACGCGACAGGGGCGTCGGCGCGGCCCATGCTGGCAGCACTGCTCCGGCGGCGGG
This sequence comes from Mormoops blainvillei, assembly GCA_004026545.1. NCBI lineage: Eukaryota > Metazoa > Chordata > Mammalia > Chiroptera > Mormoopidae > Mormoops > Mormoops blainvillei. Next base: position 278,533 of record PVJD01000422.1, read on the forward strand.
GGCTGGGCGTGGCGGTAATGCTGGGAGTGGTGGCCGCGCTGGGGGTGGTGGCTGTGCTACCGCCCTCTCCCGGGCAGCCGTGCTGGAGAAGGATGTCGGCGCACAGCTGGCTTCCAGCCTGGCGGGCGTAGAACAGGGCGGTGCGGCCCTGAGAGTCCCGGGCTGCCACGTCGGCTCCGTACTGCAGGATGGAAACGGCCATGTTTCTGAGCAGCCCCCGGGAGGCCACCTGCACGCCACTCCCCAAGATTTCCAGGCTCATATCCAGGGTCCCTTTGAGAATACCATGCTCCCCCCTGCCTGGCTCTTTCCGAGACGGAGCCCTCAAAAACCCGTCTACCCACTCCCCTCTCACGTACCCACAGCAGCAGCTGCGTGATGACAACGTGGGCGAGCTCGGCTGCCAGGTGAAGCGGGGAGCGAAGCTGCGGGTCCTCTACGCTGGTATCGAGCGGCCCATGTCGCGCATGGGCCAGAAGCAGGAGAACGGCGGCCACGTCCTGGGCCTGCACCGCAGCCCACAGTTGGCGGCCCAGCGGCTCCTCCGGAGCGCCCAGCGGCGCCAGGAACAGCAGCTGCTCGTACTTGGCGCGAATCCATGACTCACGCTCCTCCCTGCAAGACCAGGGATCAATGGGAAGGGCTCTCGGGACCCCCACTAAGGACCTCTATCCAGAACATCCTCTCGGGAGCCCTCCTCCCACATCAGTCTGCTCCCTCACACATACCGCGAGGAGTCCCGAGTGGGTTTGGCTCGGCCCCGCGTGTCGCTCTCCCACACACTGTTGGCCATATCGTTGCCAATGGCCGTCAGCACCAGGGTCAGCTCCCGCGGCCAGTCGTCCAAATCCAGGGAGCGAACGCGAGACAGGTGTGTTCCCAGGTTCCGGTGAATGCCAGAACACTCGATGCAGATGAGTGCGCCCAGGTTCAAGCTGGCCCACGTAGGGTCTGGAGAAGGAGTGAGAGGTTGGCTCCCGGCAGAGCACGCGTGGGCACCCGGGAATTCGCCAACTCCAGCGAACCACACTCCCTCCCAGACCCCTCTACTGCCCCCTTGCGCTCACTGGGGGCCCCGCAGTCCACGCAGATGGAGTTCCCCTTGGCGTTCCGGATTGCCTGGATAGCCACGGCTTCGCTTTGGCTGTCTGTGCGTAGCTGCAGAAAGGGCTGGGGTTATTATCGACTCTCCCTGGGAGCCCTCCTCTGGACTCCTCAGACAATCCCCTGCTTCCCACCATCACCCCCAGCCCCTGTCACCCTCATTACCTTGACCTTGCTGCTCTCACAGCATTGCAGACTGGCTAGGATCTGACTTTCGATTGCCTGGACCCAGGCGTCCCGCTCCTCAAAACTGGCTGCCTCAAAGTGCCACGTCTGACCAGTGCTGGACACGATCAAGAACTCGAAGTTTTCCTCTGGGTGGGGGGATGGGATGGGGCCATGAGGGATAGAGTTCAAACAGGGACTGCCTTCCCCAAACCTTCCTCCCTGATGTCCATCCCAAGCCCCTGGGAGTGGGGCAGAAGGGCTGGGGAAGCAGAGGGTGGGGGAGAGCAGGAAGCCCGAGCACATGCAGGGGAAGGCAGGGGCACCCCCATCCCTCTGCACCCCAGCTGAGCGCCCCTCCCAGCTCCCCGCTTGTTACCTGCTTTATAAATATTTCTTAAACTACCAAAGGATTTTAGTTTCCACATTTTGCGCTTGGCTGGTTTCCCGAAGCGAAGAAGATAGAGATAGAGTAGAGAGCAGAAGGGAGAAAGAGACCAAGAAAGAAGGAGAAAAAGAGGCAGATAGAGAGATGGAGAGAGAGTGACAGAGTGCCAGAGACAAAGCAGGACAGACAGATGGGGAGAGAAAGCAGAACGAAAGTCAGTGGCCCCGGAGCAGAGTAGAGCGGAAGCCAAGAGCCATGAGAGCAGGCAGATCTGGAACCTGGGTCTGAACACCCAGCAGAGAGCAGGGGCAGTGGGGACTGGCTATCATGACCAATGAAGAGCCGGGTCTCTGGGAAGAAAGGTTTGGTCAGGATCTGAATAAACATGGGGAAAGGGTCCAGAAGGTGGGTCACAGGCCTGGGATGAGGGGACCTGGAGTTCAAAAGTCTTGAGGGTCTGGGGGCTTCACTGGGTTCAGGAATGGGTATCAGTGTGGTCAAGAGCTGTCAGGGGAGCTTGGTGATTATAGGTCGTTACTGGGAACAGGGGCTGGGTGGTCACAGAGTCCAGGAGCTGAGGAGTCAATGGGGGACACTGAGATCAGGGGCTGAGTTCCTGGGGGACTACGGGGGCTTCTGGGTGCAGGAGCTGGGGTGGTAAGCAGAGTTGAGGGCAGGAACAGGAACTGGAGGGTTGTTAGGAGAGTAAGCAGGAGCTACAGACTTCCGGAGGCCATTGAACACGGGGGCTGGGAACTGCTGGGGTAAAAGGCATCGACTGGGCAATGGGAGGAAGGCCAAGGGCTGAGGGGTGTCCATCCATTTTGTCACTAAATTATGTGCAAAGTGGTAATGATAGTCAAGCACTCAGCTCAGGTACTTTTCCTCCTCCTGCAGGAACTAGGCCAGGGATCTGGAGTTGAGGGGGAGGGTCCAGGGTGGGAGTGCAGCTGCCCGCCAGGGCCTCACCTTCGGCCTGCCCAGCGGAGCCTTCAGTCTTGGACGGTGTTGTCAATTTTTTCCTCCTCTGTTTCTTCACCATGGGAGAAGGGGGAGGTTCCCGGCTCAGGGGGCTCAGGTCTCCAGAGGGTGTACAGTCTTAGGAAGGGGGACACAGCTGCCTCAGTTGCCCCTTCCACAGATTTCCTGATTTCACTTAGCCTGTCTCCTCCCCTGAACCAGCTTTGGCGTTTTTGTGTGCCCCTTCTCAGTTGACCCTCTCTAGGAGGTCCCCCTTGATTGTTCCTGAGGAGGTGGGCAGATGAGTGGTTTGCAGTCAGACCTGTACTCAGAGCCTGTCTCTGCCACTTACTGGCCTTGAGACCTTGAGCAAGTCACTTAATCTTCTGAGCCTCAGTTTCTTCATTCCTAAAACGGGGATAATAATCTGGACCTGACAAGGCTGTTGTGAGGATTACTTGTTACAATGTTACTTGCTATTTTAAATAAATAAATATATATATATATATATATATTATTTTTTTTTCCCAAACTTTCCAAACACTGAATGCTGACTGTGAGCTGGACAATGTTCTCGGTTTGTTTAAGCCTGAAAGCAACCCTCTCAGGTAGAAACTATTATCTCTGTTTTATAAACGAGGACACTGAGGCAAGGACATGTCAGGAAACTTGCCCAAGTCGCATGCCAGGATTCAAGTTCAGGCCGTTTAGTTCTAGTACCCACTTGCTTTAAACATGATAAACACGGTAATGCTGGGTTTGGTACCTGGCACCCAGGAGATGCTCGATGTATCCACTCACGCATTGGATTCCAGCCTCCAAGCTTCCCCTCCAATTTCACTTCCCACCCGCATCCCATTTGGATTTGAAAGACACAGGATGGAGGATGGGTCCTCACTGACCAGTACTGAGGGCTCGGGCCAAATTCCGGTCTGGTTTCAGCAGGTGCTTGGATGTCTGGTCTGGTGGTGGCTGCAGGGAACTGGGGCTGGGGCTTGGGCTTGGGGTGGGGGTAGTGGCGTCTGTTGGAAGGAGGAGAAGAAGAGAAAAACCTCAGTGAGCCACTCGGTCCCTGGGTCCCATGCCTTAGTGGTATTTCTTTATCACCCACTTTCTCACTTACCCAGTCCCAGCCCCTATTTCCCTACTGCCCCCCCTTCTCCCTATCCCTAGCCCCTCTCTTGCCCCCTTTGTCATGAGCCCCACTCACCAGGGCCTTCACCCATCTGGACAGTGCTCATGTCTTTGACCAGCCCGTTGATGCTGGCTGAGGCGCCAAAAGCAGAGATGGCCCGCGGGGGCCGCTTGCCGGGGACTTTGACTGTTGTTCGTAGCAAATCCATCTCCTTGCCATGGGTACTGTGGATGTAGTCCTGGAGGGGCACAGGAGATGAGGGTATAGGGAAGGCTGGGGTCCTTGGTGGTGCTGGGAAACAACCAATAGTAGGGAATAGAGAGGGACTAGAGGGGGTATCTGGGAACTGACTAGGTTGGGATGAGCTGCTAGGGGATGAGCCCAACAGACTCGGCCCAGCACTGTCTCCTCCAGAAAGCATTCCCTGAATGACAGGCCAGGTGAAGGTCCTTTCGCCATGCTCTCCCACTAGGCTGAAGGCTCCTGGGGAGATACAGTTACCTTTTCGTCCCCAGCATGGTCACATGAGAGAGGTGCCTAACCTTTAATATGCTTGCTAAACTTAAGAGAACTGGGCGAGCCCTGGCTGGTGTAGCTCAGCGGATTGAGTTAAGGCCTGCGAACCAAAGGGTCGCAGTTGGATTCCCCAGTCAGGGCACATGCCTGGGTGGTGGGCCAGGTCCCCAGTAGGGGGCGTGCGAGAGGCAACCATACATTGATGTTTCTCTCCTTCTCTTTCTCCCTCCATTCCCCTCTGTCTTAAAATAAAATAAATAAAATCTTTAAAAAAAGAAAACGAGACAAACTTCCCAGAAATGATGCTAGTGTTTGTCAGAGGCACAGACTCGCAGAGCTGGAAGGGTGTCTAAGACCAGCCAGTGCAGCCCAGCCAGCCTCTTCCACTCACGTTAATGCTGGGGTGGTAAAGTAGGAAACCGTTACTGGACAGGGTCACATATTTCTTCTTCCATTCTTTGTTCAAGGAGTTGCCACTTCGCTTTAGTAGGAAGCTCTGTGGTATGGGAAAAAATGTGGATGAGAAGCCATTTAACACCAGCTACCCCCTGCCTGCCCTCAGCTCCGGGACCACCCACCTGTTTAATGGGGATGGCTCGTCCACTCCCTGTTGTCTCTCCCCGGCTATCCAAACTCCGCTTCTCAGAGTCACTGCCCCGACGATTCTGGAATAGTTTTTGGCATCAGTTAGGGGACGGATGGAGGGACATACTGATGGAAGTACAAGGAAGACAGATGAAAAGGCCCAACAGAGGGGTCCAGGGACCAGAAAAGATGGGCAGGTAACGGGGGGCAGGGATTGGGTGTCAGCATATCCAATACCGCAAAAAGGCTGGTCCTGCGCTTGGCTGCCCGGTGTAGAGACCCTGGCGTGCTCAATCCAGCCACTGCAGCTGCCTCAGCTCGGAGCTCGCGGTGACCAACATTGGGTGAGGATGGGAGGGAAGAAGAGTAGTCGCTAGTGTGGCCCCCGTTACTAGCCTGGAGAAGTCAAAACAGCTGAGATGCTCCCACCCCACCAAGCTGCAGTCACATCTGTTTATGAAGAATCTGAGAAATTTTTTGATCTCATCACCATTTATTTGTATTAGCGTTAATAATAAAACTCCTCACTAGCATTGTCATGGTGCTAGAGATTTTACAAAGTTGACTTCACAAGTTGTATGCCGTATGATTTTCCTGACAACCTTGGGAGGTTTAGGTGACTTGCTCAAGGACATTACAAACAGTGTTTGACAACTTTGTCACTTTCCAGTCCAATGCACTGTCTACAAATGGTATCACTGCCATTTCTACGTGCCTCCCCCCACAGCCTCCTTGGGTGCTCTGTGCTTGTCCTTGGATCACCAGCCACTCCTCTGACTCCTACTAGTGCCTCTGTGGATACTGAAACACCAACTCACCTGCCCAGCTACGGGAGTGGAAGCAGCTGAGTGGCTTGGGGAACTGGGCAGGGACTTGCAGGCTGCCAGAAGCTGCTGCTGTTTGCGCAAGGTCACCACCTTCTGGGCCACTGAATGGGGTGCGGAGCAGGGGGCGGTGTGTGAGCAGAGCAGATATCCAAGAATACCCTTCAGTGCCCAGCTTTGAGAAATCCCCAAGATATAACATAGGCCCCTACTTTCTTGTCACTGTGGCCTTCATGACGCATGTAACCTTGCCAGCTCCTCCAGCCCAGAAAGACCCTGTGGCTATCAAACAAAACTACTCTGACTTCCTTGATCCCTCCTCTCTCCCACACAAGCAAATGACCTATCTATCATTCAGAGGGAGGCCTGGATGTGTAACTTTTAAGCATATCCTAGGCCTCTAGCTCCTTGTTTCCCACATATACTGGAATCAGCACACTCACCCTCCTGGAAGACCCGGTCCACATTGAGCCCATAGGTTGCACAAGTCTCATAGTAGCTGCAGCGTTTCATGTCCGCGCACAGAGCTCTGGCACGAGCATCGCCCACGACCCGAGGGGAGGAAGCACTGATCCTGTCTGAGGGGACAGGAAAGAAGTAGGACTGGGACCTCTTCCCCACTTTTTCTGCTTTCCTTTCCCCTTGGGCTCAGGTCCCAGGCTGGGCGCACTAGGGACAGGGTCTGAGGGAATGTCTCTCCTGAGACCAGGGGGAATGGAGTACGTAAACCTTTTTTGAGTGCTGGGCCCAGCTCACATGCCCAACTGCCTTATGAGTAGGCGGGATGCACTCTGTGTGTCTTTTAAAAAATACTCCAGACTTGAGTGGAGCTTCCTGACAAGGTCTAAAATGGCTGAGACTCACAAATGACAATCACCCTGTCCTGCAAATCCAATGAATCCTGAACTGAGTCGGAGAACACCTGGCGTGTGAACTAGGAAAAGGATGACTATCATGAGTAACAGGTGGACTGCTCACTCTGCCACAGGAAGCCCAGAGGCAAGCGACAGGTGGAAGCAGGGACCTGCTGGATGGGCACCCAGACAGAAAGTCCTACCAGCTTGACACAGGTGGGTAGTGGAAGCTTTCCCTGGCCCCAGTGGAGAGTCTGAGCACCTCTGAATCACTTCTTTGAGAACTGAAAGGTTTTCTGCCCTCTGTGTTTTCGCCATCATTTCATTTGTGTTTTCTCTTTGTTTTAAATAAGTTCCTTTGAAAGATGTCAGCCCACCCAGGAAAAGAGAGATGGAAAAGGCTTTCTATCCACTCTAGGGCCTGAGATTTTGTTTCCCATGGTGGTGGCATCAGGAAATGGCAGTATAGGAACACAACGTAGGTGACATCTCAGAGGCGGCAAACTGCTACTCAGTGTCCCTTCCTCCCTGGAGAGTCTCCTTTTCTCTGCTCAGGTCTTGGGAAGTGTGTGTTGGTTTAATGGCTCTTATCTGGAGACCAGGCTTCCTCTGGAAGATAACTAGAATCCACGTGGCCATTTCCACACCCTATCAAGTCCTCTCGTATGTTGGGCAATACCCCAGTAGCTATCAGTAGTGCCTTCCCAGCCCCTCCTTACCTTGTGTCCCCACCAGTGCCAGTGCCGGGCCTCCTCGTCCCTCCCCCCGAAGGGAGCTCAGCTGCCCATGGAGACGGCTCACAGCCTGGAAACTGTTCTCATCCTCCAGGCTGAAGACCAAGATCACAGCATCTGCCCAGCCTGAGAACTTGCGGGGGGTGAGGGAGCAAATGGGGGTCAAACAAATCTGCTTCCCTGGTTGATATTCCCAGTTTGACCTGGGAAACCAGAGCCCTCTCCCTTGGCCAGTGCTGACCCCAGCTGGCCTGTCTGTCCCATATGTCACCCCTCACCTTGGCATCAGGTGCCCCAGCCTCCTCTCGGATCAACACCAGATGAGTCTGTCCATCTACCAACATCTCTTTCTTGTGCTGCTCACCTGTCCAGAAGGGTTGGAAGTGCTAGGTCAGAGGTCAGAGGTCACCAGACCACCCCATGATTCCTTTACTTTAGCTGTCATGGCCTCATCCTTCCCCCTGGTCTCCATACCTGCCTAGCCATTGATCACAGTGCCTAGTCATTGACCCAAATCTTTAGTTTACTACAGTTTCTAAGAACTCACTCTCTGTCTTCTCCAGCACCTGGTATGAACCGGTCAGGAATCGATGGATGAGTGATGACTTCCCACTCCTGGCGTCGCCCAGTACACCCTGAGGACAAGGTTGTAGAGCAGAGATTGTGGGGATTAAGGGGAGGCGGGATGCTTGAGTCTGGAGAACTTAAAGAGACTGGCAGTGTGAAATCATCCAAGGAGGGCCCTATAGGGCCTGGATAACAGTTAGGAGAGAGCATTTGGGAGGGTCAGGCCAGGAGTGTGGCAAGAAATATTCCCAAGCTCAAAGTGATCTATGAGCTGACGAATGTCAGCAACTCGGTACAATGTGTGTGTGTGTGTGTGTGTGTGTGTGTGTGTGTGTGTGTGTGTTGTGCTGTTTGGAAAACATACTAGATGTGTGTATAGGGGTAGGGAGGCATGTCACAGCCCTAGGCACTGGTTGAAAAGTTTAACGCAATTTTAGGCAGTAGAACATGAACGGCTATATGAGAGATGTCGGAAATTAGAAGAAGCCTGGATGACAGCCATGGATAAACAGGGAAAAGAAGACTAAAGAAGAAAAAGTTGTAAGGATGTATTAAGCCTCAGGAAGGTGCTATGAAGGTAGAATCTCACGAGAACTAAAATCTATCCCCAATTCTCACAGAGGGAAAGGAGGAGATTAAGGTAAGAGAACTGAGAACGCAGTGGGCAGGAGGTCAGCCTTTCTGCAGACAAGGGGACCAGGTTACCTACCAGACGCAGTTCAGGAATGGAGCGACTCAATGTCCATTCCTGGCTATTGACCACAGCCTCTGTAATGGGAAAGGAGCCATGAGAGGGGATACTGCAGGCCCAGGAGGACTCCCAACCCTCAGCCACCCCTCCCCCTGTTGCAGCTTCCCTTAACCCTCAGGACCCTGCCTGGGCTGGGGAGCTGTGTGGAAAGACTAGGTTTGAGAGTGGTCCCCAGTCCTCTCATCCTAGCCAGCTCTCCCCACAGCTGTTGCTGCCGCTCAGTGGTTGCTTAGCAACGGAGTCAGCAAGACGAAAATACTTCAGTTGGCATCTCCCTTAAAACACGTCCCTAAACGTAAATCCCTGCCCTAGACCTGGGGACCAAGGCTCTGACAGCAGTGGGTTCTTCCCTCTGGAAGGAGAATATAAGAGGATCTCCTACCCAAAGGCCTGTCTGATTACCAGGAGAGACCCTGGGAGGAGGGGCTGGGACATAGAAGGGAGTGAGTCTTCCTCAATCTTCATTTCACAGGAGACAAACTCAGGTGAGGGATATGCCTTCCCTTTTTCAAGGTCGGTGGCCTGAAGGCCTGACTCCTTCTCACAGCCCAAGAAACGGTGCTTGGATTTTGCATGCCTCCTTCCATAACCCTCCCCACAAGCATCCCCCAAAAGAACTGTGGGGAAGGGCTTCAATCCCTGGCGAAGAGAGCCCACAGGCCTGGAGGAGTGGGAGGAGGATGGGTGCTCCTTCCGCCCGCCGCCGCCGGGTCCAGCCCCCGCGCCTGACACCGGCCGGACGTTCCCGGGGTGCCGCAGCTGCGGCGGGAACTCTGGGATCCGGAGCCATCTGCTCCCACCCGCTCCAGAGCCAAACCCCGGGGCCGCCCCCGCTCCCGGACCTGCCTCCCCTCCAGGAGTGTGAGCCGAACCATGAGTCCCTCGCCTCTCTTCCAAAAAAGAAAAAGAAGTAAAATAAATCAAGACACCTCCCCCCCACCCCGCCGAAAGAAACACTACCTTCTCCGTACCCCCTCCCAAGTCTCCAGGGGGTAAGAATCGCCTTTGCGGCAGCTCCGCCCCCTTGAGTCACTCCCGGTCAGCCCCCTGAGGGAGTTCAGTTAGGCTCTGGGGCCTGGGTGGGCGGGCGGGGTGGGGAATGAGGCTTCCTATCCACCCCCTCTCACTTCACAGTCAAGTACTCAGCACCATCCAGTCCCCACGCACTCCCTCACTGCCCAATCCGCCTTTGCTGCATGGAAAGAACAGAGACCGTCTTGCTGCCTACTAGCCTGTTCTCAGCCCAGGGGAAGACCCCTCCCTGGAGAGGAGCGGCCTGCAAGGTCACTCTCATGCCACCTGCCCCAAGTGCTCGGGAGAAACTGAGGCCACCTAATCCCCTTCCCCCTCAGTGTCCCTCTGGGCAAGGCAGAGTCCTGTTTCTATGCTCCCAGATTCCTCCAGCTGAGGCTGGAAGTGAGGTCTGGGGCTTCTGTGGGAGCAATTTCCTACAGTCACTCTGTCCAAGGGCATTATTTTCCCAGAAAGCTCTAAGGCTTTCTGAGTCCCTCTGAAATCAAGTCATTTCTCCTGTGGCACAATGTAGCTAGCTACTCACCCCCGTCAGGATCTCTTATTCTTTACCCCAGTCTTTGGCAGAGAAATCATCCTGATTCCTCTGCCTACCCGAGAGAGAAGCTTCCCTAGTTCAGTACTGCATGTGGCTCCCCCAACCCAAGCTGAGCATTCCAGGTGCCCTCCCCTCCGGGTCCTCAGACCCTGGTCCTACTCACTAGGGGAGGTGCGGAGCTCTGTGCCCAGCAGCTCCCTGGACCCGCTGCCAGAAGATAGGCCTGGGGGTCCAGGAGGGGGCCCGGAACCAGGAGGCCCCCCTGTGCTCTTGGTGAAGATGCCGCTGATAAACTTGAGCATCTTGCGATCCCGAGTGGATGCTCGGCCCCCCTCCCGGCCCCGTTTCAGCCCCGGAGCTGGGGGCTCCAGAGTGATTGGAGGTACAGGCCCAGTTGGCTGCGCGGAGGCGGCGGTGACAATAGTGGCTGGAGCCGGGGTTGCTGGGATGGTTAGTGGAGGAGGAGAGCCGGCAGGTGGTCCCGGGTGCAAGTCACTGTTGTCCAAGGTCTTACTCTTGCCTTTCCGAGGGGACAGCTTCCCTCGGGCTCCGGGCCCAGCCCCGACCCCGGCAGAGGTCGTGGCTGCAGCTCCCCCTGCCCCTGCAGCGGCAGCAGCAGAAGCTCCGGTCCCGGCGCTGCTCTTTGACCCCTTGACCTTAGGCTTGCCCTCGCTTTCGGGCCACGACAGGCGGCTACCCGCCCCCTTGCCCCCACCAGCTTTGGCGCCACTCGTGGTCACGGTCTTGCAAGGCTTGGGAGCCGGCGGAGGAGGCGCCACCTTAAGCCTCCGGGTGCCAGTGCCCGGGTGCGGGGAGGACGAGCCGGGGACGCCGCCTCCCGCCCGGCCTTCAGGTTCTGGGCCCCCCCAGCTCGGGCTGCTGAGCAGGGGGCGCCGGGAGGAGGTGGGGGCAGCTCCGGGCTTGGGGTCGGGGCTCAGCCCCCCGGAAAGCGGGGGCCCCGGAGGGGCGGCCCAGAGGGAGAGGCGGCGGCCGGGAGCGGGGGAGACGGGGCGGGCCGGACTGGCGGGAGCCGGGGACAGGGCGGGGGTCTCGGCGCCCTCGGCGCCCCCGGCGCCCGCGCTGCTCGTGCTGATCCACAGCGCATCCTGCCGGTGGAAGAGACGCTCATGCCGCTTCTTGCCCGGCTCCTCCGCGCCTCGGGGGCTGCCAGGATCCCAGGTCTCCGCACCTCTGGTCCCGGGGGCGCCTGCTGCGGCCGCAGACGGAGAAGGCGGCGGCGGAGGCACCGACTCGAGCTTGACCAGGGTCAGCGAGATGAGGTAGGTCGTTGTCCGGCGCTGAAGCGCGCCCGCGCCCCGGCTCATGGGGCCCCGAGACCCCCGAGCTGGGGAGGGGAGAGGAGTCCCCCGGACTGCCTCAGGGGGGCCCGGCCATGGGGCCGCCCTGCTCGCTGCCCCCAGCCCCCGGACCCCGCTGAGCCCCCGGCCCGGCTCCGCTGTCGCCGCCGCCTCCGCCGCCTCCGCTTGCGCCCCCCTCCCATCACACGGGGCGCCCCCTCCCCATGCTCCCCGCCCTGCGCCCCCACCCCGTCGGAGCCCCGGGACCTTGGTGCTGCTCCAGGGAGGCGCGCCGGGCCGTGCACCCCGGCCTGGGTGGGGGCGCTGAGATGGGCGGGGGAGGGCGGGGAAGACAGTAGTGGGGGCAAATAGGGGACAGGGAGGGAAAGGGGGCAGAACAGGGGGACCTGAGGCTGGGGAAGAGGGGGAGCCGGTGCGGGGGCGGCAGAGGCGGGGATGGGGCTAAAGGGACAGAGGCCGGGGATGGGGATCGGAGAGGGGGTCTTTAGGAGGGTGGGAAGCTAATGGGGCTGGTCGTGCGGGGGATTCGCAGGGGCAAGGGGAGGATGCTGGGGATGGAGATACGGACGCCGGCGGGGGAGGAAGGAGGGAAGCCGGAGGGGGTGGGAACCCACGGGTATAGGGTCTGGGAGGGGAGGGGCGTGAGATCCGGACGAAGGGTCCGGGGGGGCTCGCCGGGGCTCGGCTGGGTCCGGATGCGCGCTGTGTCCGGGCGCTCCCCTCACATTGGGGAGGAGGCAGCCCCCCCCTCATCCCCCCACCTTCTCTCTACCAGCTCTGCTGCCTGCGAAGGTGGTGCAAAATCCAGGACTGGATTTCCCTCCCAAACCCTGGGCTGGATTTCCTGGAACTTGGACTCACCAACTCCGACAATCCAGCCCCCTCCCCTAGCACAGCGGTTAGGGATCGAGACTTTTGGGTGTGGCATTTAAGGACTAGGGTGAAAATCAGTCTATGGGTGAACAGTCCGCCACGAAAACGGAGGAAATTCGGGGTCACTGCTAATTCTGGAGAAGCTGAAGTTGGAAAGAGGAGAACCCTGAAATCCCTTTCCCAGGACCTTGCTTGTCTCCCCCAGGTACTTGCATGTGTTCCTTTCTCCATAACCCAGCCGCCTCACCCACCTCCACCCCCTGTCACGCAATACATCGATATGGGGACACGCTTTGAACCCAACTGTCCCAAAGTGAACTTGAAAAGTGTTCCCTGGAGATGGGGACAAACATGGAACTTAGCAGAACAGGGAGGAGGGGGCTGCCTCATGCAGAGACATCAGGGGGCTCGGAGGAGCCCAGGCGGAAAAGTGAATCAAAGGCCCCAGCTCGAGGTGGAAGGAGAAGGAATATATCTACAGACTGACACCCCCCATACCAAAATGCACGGTCTCCATAGCAACCGTAGCTCCAAGAGTGCCTCAGAAACAGCGGGGATAAGCAGAGAGGACCTCGATCGATGTTTACGGTGGTGTGTGGGTGGGTGGGGGGTCCGCCATGGAATTTGGGGTTCATGGAGGCACCACTCTCACATCTGGTTACCCACATGTGGGGTATTTAGCGCCCCCAAATATAAGGAGCCCCTCAGCTGAGGGAGCAGGAGCCAGCTTCTTTTGGGTTCCTGTTCAGCCTCCTGAGGTTTTCCGGGTAGGGCTCATTTAGAAGGTTAAAGAGGAAAACGTCTGCTCTGTATCTCCCACCCCTCTAGGGACCCTAGAGTTCAAGGCTCACTGTCCTCAAGCCCGGGAAGAAAGGCTAAGGGGTTAGGCCTCTGGGGAACAGAGGCCAAGCTCGGGCAGGGGTGGGAGTCGAGCGAGGGCTCCCCGCACCCCTGGACTCGGGGAGTCTCAGCGTTCCCCTCATTTGGCGTCCCATCCTCCTGACGCAGCCGAGACTATAATAGTGCAGTCGTGGGCGGCTCTTAGAGGCAGGAGCCGGCGGTGCTCTCGGGCCTGGTAGGGGTTGAGAGTGGGGGGCATACCAAGATGCTGCGTGCTCTTTGTTTTCTCCAAGACCTGTACCCAATCCCTCTGCGGGCCTATCCCAGGGTCAGCAGCCTCGTGCCCGGTGCCCCACCCCACCTCTGCCCCCTCAGCGCCAGGATGACACCGTCCCCAGGACAGGAGTCTCTTTGGTAGTCTTTTCTGAAAGAGTGATGGAGATTTTGATTCTGGCTTTTTTTTGTCCCCCTTCTATTGGTAGCCTCAGTTTTCCTTTACATTCAAAGGGAACAGAATCCTGACTCTTAGTGAAAGAGTGAATCAAATCACTCATGAAGAGTGGAGCCTTCGCAGAGGTATCTGCCTACATCCCTCCTCACTCCCTCCTTCTCTAGAGCTAAGTAGAGCTCCTCTATCTGGCCTAAACATCTATTCCCCCCAATCTTTTTTTTCTACAGGGGTGGGACTTGGAGTGCCTCCTTAGAAGTCCCTGAGGGCCACTCCCCCTAGGCCTGCCTTTCCAACCATTAATGCTGTAGGGAAGATGTCAGCTGTAGTTCTTGTCAAAAGGTTGGGGACAGGAGGCACTAGCCTCGGAAAGGCAATGGGAAGGGTATCATCAGACTGTTCCCTTAGGAACCGGGACCACACTCTTCCTTCTGCAAGTTATGCTTTGGTCGACTTTACCATCAGAGAGATCTGGCAGAAGCTATCCTTGATAGAAAGAATGGCTTCTTGACTGCCCCCATCTGCCACCCTCAAGTTGGCGACTAAGAATGAAGAGGCTGAAAGAGACCAGGATATGATGGAGGATGTGTTTCTCCCAGACACCTTTCATGAGCAAAAGGGCCCACTTTGATTAGTTCTTTGCCACCACAGAGGTAATGAGATGAGAACAGTCCGGAGAGACCTCCAGTTCCATTAGCTCCTTGGTGGTGGCGCCTGGTGGATGGATGAACTGTTTCTGTCGGGGCCCCACCACAGGATTGAAGACTGGGGTGGGCAGGAGGATGTGGTGGATGGTGTTGCCATGGCAGCACTTCCTTCCTGTATTGTCATCACTTGCTCTAATGGCACTAAGGAGGTAGAGCGGAAGGTGTGCTGGGGGAAGACAGGAACAGGAGCATGGGGAAGAGAAGGAACTGAGAAGAGTCCTGGGGGCTTCTCTGCAATTCAGCTGTGTAGAGCAGGCTATGTGAATCTTAGTGTGTGCCTGGAAGCCTGAGATTCTCTGTGTGGTGATTTTAATGTGTGTACGTATTTGTGTGTGTGTGTGTTTCTCTCTACAGCTGGAGAACAAGAGGTCACTGATCACTCATGGGTCCTGGGAATGAACACATTATCCAGTCCCAGAACCTCCTGCCCTAGACTGCTTCCTGCCCCGGACTCCCCAGGCAGGGTCCAAGTCTACCATGAGTCTGTCACAGCCTGTCTTCCCCATGCTCGTCCACTTCTCCATTTCCAGGAAGGTCAGCTCAGCAGTGACCTGTATTTTGATCCCCGGGGAGACGAATCACAGTTGGGGAAAGAGAAAGAATGACACCTCCCGTATTTTTTTCCATCCTTTCCAAATGTATTCTTCCCCTGAATCCCAGCTCCATCTTGGAAGCTACTAAGCAGTAGCTGAGAAATGATGTATGATCCAGCAAACCCTTCTATGCCCCTGCTGGTCCCTGATACACCCAAGTTTGCAGCTAACCCTTCTCTTACCTTGTAAGCTGTTCAGTGAGGCCTGGATGCTGTCCCGAAGTTCCGAATCGCTCACCTTCTCTGCCAGTTTCCTGAGGCAGTTTAGAGCCTGCTTGGCTACCTCATGTCGTCTGACTTCTGCTCTCACTGCAGCTACAGCCAACTGCCTTTGGGCATGCATGGTATCCAGTCCTGTCTTGCCAGGCTAACAGGAATCTCTGGCCCCGAAGCCCATGTCCCTGCAGCCCCCGAGCCCCAGAAGGCCCCTTCTGCTGTGCCCCAGATCTGCCCGCCCCTGCCCGCCCTTCCGTCTGTCGGCCTCACTTCCTGACTGGTGAGTTTCAAACCCACAGCCTGGGACAGCACTACCTCCTGCACCAGCCACCCCCTCTAGCGTTGGCCCAACAGCTCTGCGAGCCAGCCTCTGTGAAGATTCCCCAGCCAGGTGGAGGTAGAGACCCTAACAAGCATCAAGCATCGTAGGGCCTCCTGTGGGAGGTGGCTAATAAAATGAGTGTTGGTGCCGGAAGAATGTGACAAGCCAGGTCCCCGGTGCAATCCCAAACTCTTTGTGACCTATAGATTTGTGTTCAGTCTCAAACTCTCACAGGAATCCATACACACTTGGCCTGCCGCTCTTACAGCCCTGCATTCCAGTCTATAGTTGATCACCACCCACCCTGTACACATCCAAAGAGCTTGCATACTTGTATTTTGCAATGTAACCCTTCCTGGGTCAGCTACCCCACTGCAACCACCTCCTGATTAAAAGGGCCAAGCAGTTATGGGGAGAACAGGCTATGGAAGAGGGCAGTAATCTATAACCAGCCCAAACCACCATGTTCCACGTTCAATTACTTTCATGATAATTAACTTGCCCATAACACAATAGTTTACAACACACCTTCATATGTATCATCATGATAGGCCCAAGGGGTAGGATTATTACCCCTACTCTGCAGCAAAGTAAACTGAAGCTCAGAGAGGCCAGTAAAAGATGAAACAAAAATATGGCTCTAGCTCTTCTGATTATAATTCTGATACCTTTTCACTACACCACCCAACCAAGATGCTTGCCAACCAGTCCCCCTTATTCTTAATACTATTGTCTTGCCCTTGATTCAGGACCTGAAAGAGAAGAGGGTGGATGAGGAATTGAAGGACAGAATGAAAATTCAGGGAGGATGAGGCTGGGTGGAAATGGTAGCTAGTTTGATCTAATTACTTTGTTTCAAGACTCAAACCTTTCTGGCCCTGCCAAATGTCTCTTCTCTTGCATATCTTCTTGACATTAACTTTCTGAAAGATAAAGGATTATAACTACGTGAATATTTCTGTAGTTGGAGGTAAGGGAACTGAGGTTGAGATTACCCATTGAAACCTGTAAAATAGTCTCAACAATAACTAACGCTGAGTGTTTACTATGTGTCAGGTACATATTCTACATATATTAACTCATTCAGTCCTCATGACAACCCAAGAGGTAGGTATATTGTTATTTATCCCCATTTTACAGACCAGGAAATCGGTACAAAAAGCTTGATTAACCAGCCAAAGGTTACACAGTTAATGAGTGGCAAAGTTGGAACCCACGCAGTCTGACTAGCAATAGACTATATCCTGCATATGCAGTCATAGAATCCAGGTACACACAAATTTAAATTGTTCTGTGGGATTGAAGGGAGATTTTTTCATTTGTCTTCATACTAAGACTGCTTCTTTCTCTTTTCCCATTCCCATAAAAAGGGCAGGGTGTCAGCCTTGACTGGTGTGGCTCAGTGGATTGAGTGCCGGCCTGCCAATGGAAGGACTGCCTGTTGGATACCCAGTCAGGGCACATGCCTGGGTTGTGGGCCAGGACCCCAATTAGGGGCGTGCCAGAGGCAAGCGCACATCATGTTTTTCTCCCTCTCTAAAAATAAATAAACAAAACCTTTTAAAAAATGGCAGTGTGTCAAAGCACGAATTCAATAATGAACATATGTTGATCAACCAATCACTGTGCCCACCCGAGTGAAAATGTGGGGACTCCTTACTTTCAGATTTATTCATATTCCAGATTTCTCTTTTTTTTTTTCCCGCAAGGCCGGGACCAGATGTGCTTTGAAGACACAGGGCACAACCATGCCTGAACCTGTGGCTTTCTCACATACAGCAATATCCCGGCCAAGGCTGCTGCTGTTTACATCTAATTTCTAGGATATTCACACCCGTTAGGGAAGGGGGGGGATCTTGAACAGGGCATGTGTACTAGTGGACATGCTTGCAACCGTGCAAGGATTGTCTGGCTGTTGCTGTGCCCAACACAGGGCCTCTGTGGTTGGGCTAAATATTTCGCTCCTCTGGGTGCTCCCGAGTGTGACAAAATAATAACAATGGCATCATCATGAGGTCACTGCAAGAAAAGGGGAAATGGCGAAGTCGCACCTTCACTTTCTTCACCATAGTTTTCCCCAAAGCATCCGCCCTCGAATTCGCCTTTTTCCAACGGCGACGACGGAAAGCTTTGCTTTCAATCCGGGGTTTCGAAGTTTAGGCTCTGATCCCTACGAGTATCTTTGCAAGCCCTGCCCCGTTTTAAGTTTCATCCTATAAGGAACCTAAAGGAGTGGCCGGGGGACGGGTCAATAACGCAATGCAGATTGATTGGCATTCAATCCATCGACATTTGGGATTAGCCCAGACTTTCGCCAATCCAGAGGCAGGGGTGGGACGGTGCAGGCGCAGAGAACTGGGTTTGGCTGAACTGGATTTAAAGAGACAGAAGCTGTCGCGGTCCAAGAAGACTGTCTCTAAGACCCTCTCCCAAAGTCCTTGGGACCACTTCGGTCCTCAAAGCTGGGGAGATGGTTTGCGGCGGCTTCGCCTGCTCCAAGAATGCGCTGTGCGCGCTCAACGTGGTCTACATGGTGAGGTTTCGGAGGTGGGGGAAGCTTCAGGGCGGAAAGGCGAGTAGGGAGATTCTCCAGGGGACTTCCGGTGGGGAGAGGGGTGTACTGGGTGTTCCGGGAAGATTCCTAGGAACTTCCGGCAAAGAGGGAATTCCAGGGGACTTCCGGTGGTCAGAGGGTTTGTTTGGGGGTGGGGAGAATGAACTGGGGGTTCTGGGCACAAAGGCCCATCCCTCCTTTCCGTGAAATTCAGTTTCTCCCAAAATAGAAAAGTGATGGATGAAGCTAAAGGTTCGGTTATTCACAGATTACTATCCCTGCCATACTCCCCACTCCGATCCCAGGAATTCTGATCTCCGATGGTAGGAGTGCCCAGGGATGTTCCAGGTCCCCATAGCACCTTCTCCTTTTTGTCCCCGGTGCCCTGTATGGCCATTGGCTGTGCTGCACGCTAGAATTCTGAGGTGTATCCTGCTTTGTTTCCCATAGCTGGTAGGTTTGTTGCTCATTGGAGTGGCTGCTTGGGGTAAGGGCCTTGGTCTGGTGTCCAGCATTCATATCATCGGAGGAGTCATTGCTGTGGGAGTCTTCCTTCTTCTCATCGCTGTGGCTGGACTGGTGGGTGCCGTTAACCACCACCAAGTACTGCTGTTCTTTGTATCCTGACCTGAAGTGATGGGACACAGGGGATCTTGGGAGGGCCCAGTGGGCTAAGAAATTTGACCTCAGGGATCTTGGGGACATGTCTCTTTGCCCTGCTCTATGAAAACAAAGCTCATGATTTTGTTTTCATGTTACAAGTTGTATAAATAGATGAGATCAGATGGTTGTTATAGGCAAAACAACGGAATCTAGGAAAAAATTTTTTTTCCCATAACTGCTCCTCTCAGTACATGATCATCCTTGGTTTGGTCTTCATTTTCCAGTTTGGAATCTCTTGCTCATGTCTCGCTATTAACCGAAGCAAACAGGTAAGAGGATGCCCTTTCAAGTATTTGTATTTTTCACCAAGTTCCTCCTTTTAGTCTGGCCCCAAAGATCATTCTTAGATCTACTACTTAGACCCTTGAGCCATTTGCTTCCTCTAGGGTGTCTGGCTCATTTTCTATGAGGATGATGATCTAGGAGAACCTGAGGTGGATATTTATCATTGAGTGTGTATAATTGTGATACAAGTTTCTTCCCCCCCAACCTTGCCCCAAGAGATGTTGACTCCTTTTGCTAGGATAGGGAAATTGAGGCACCTGAACTGAGATCAAAATGTAGGGAGATTCTTAAGGTTAGCAGTATCAAATAATTTCCCTCTGCCTATATATCCTCCAGACAGATGTCATCAATGCTTCTTGGTGGGTCATGAGCAACCAGACCCGGGATGAACTGGAAAGAAGTTTTGATTGTTGTGGCTTATTCAACCTCACAACCCTGTATCAACAAGATTATGCTCTTTGCACTGCAGTGAGTTGGCAGGGAAAGGGGGTTGGGTAGGAAAACTGGATTAAGAACAGTGCCCAAATTGGCAGATTTGAGTTTGAATGTGATTGTCTCTACCAGCTGTCTTGTATTGGGGCTGTGTGCTCTTGTGTTGGGAGGGGGAATGGATACAGAGGCTAGAGAATTAGCCAAATGGGATTTCAGTCTATAGGATACTGACCAAAACTAGTAATTTCTAGGGCCATTCACCATAGGTATCACCATAGGTAGGGCAGTTTAGCAACCCTGCATCCTACACACACACACACACACATACACATTTTATTCTAGATCTGCAAGAGCCGGAGGCCCACATGCCAGATGTGTGGAGAAAAGTTTCTTAAGTATTCAGATGAAGCCCTGAAAATCCTGGGGGGTGTTGGACTCTTCTTTAGCTTTACAGAGGTAACATTTTCCAGTTCCCTCATATATACCCCTTCTCTACATGTTACCCTCACAGATTCAGAATTGGTGCTTATCTCTTTCCCTTTGCTTCTGTAGATTCTTGGTGTCTGGCTTGCAATGAGATTTCGGAATCAGAAGGATCCTCGAGCCAACCCCAGTGCCTTTCTATGAAACTGTGGATCCTTCTAACTTCGCTCCTGCTCTCCTCCTAAGCTGTTTCTTACACCCTTAGGGAAAACCCAGGGTCTAAGTAGCCTTTTTTGTTTGAGAAAAAGGAAAGGCCCTTTGCCATCTCCTAAAGGTGATTCAATAGACAGGCTCTCCACCTTGACATCTTTTAGTGGGAGCAAGATTATAAGGAGTGAAGAAAAACTTCCTCTCTCCTTGAGTGGCCGTGGGCAGCTCCTGGGGGTGCACGAGATGATGGAAGGGCGCTGGAGTCATTCCCTGGCTGCCTCCCTCTTCTCGCTTCCACATGCTGGACGACCACAAAACATCCCGGCCTGGCTCCCAGGGAAAACCGGGGACAGAGCCAGAGAGAAAACCACCAAGAACTCTTTCTTGTAATAAGCAGGACCCAGTTTGGGGGAAATTCAGTGAATATAAAAATAAAAACCATTTAAACTCCATATTCAAAGCAGCAAATTAAATGCCTTGTCTTCTCTTACCAGCTGAGGTGCTCCACTGACTATGTAGGCCCTGTGACCTAAGGAGAATCTTTAAGATTCTGCAGGCAAGTCCATCTTCCAAATGGTTTTTCCAAATCCCCAAATGACAAAGCCAATCAAAGAAGAAACGTTAAAAAAAAAAGACCGTGTTTCTTTGTTTTGTTTTTTTCCTGTATAAAAAAGGATCCCAATATCAAAGTAAGGAAGGGGAAAACAAGGGGCATACTCCTTGGTGTAAAGAAACAGAAGGGCAGGAGACGGACAAGCCTCAAAAGGAGTGGGGGGAGGGGAATGTCATTAAACTAGCCAGCAATGTATTCTCTGTAAAAAGTTGGAGGCAGCCTCCACAGCCTCAGAGATAAAAAGGCACAGAGCTCCTTCTCGGTGGGGGGCTCTCCACTCCACTCAAGTGTTCAAAGAAAGGTAAATGACTTCTCTTGGTTCTATCGTAGCCACTCCACTGCTCATTCTGGGTTACCTTCTGCTTTTTGTAGATAAGAGTGCTGCAGGGCTCGGAAGGCAGAGATTCGCTTATGTGGGTTAAAAGTCAGCATCTCCTGAAAGGAGGCAAAGGTCAGAAAGCCGTGAAAAAAATAAAAAACAAACAGGACTTTTGCTCACCCCCAACATTACCTAGGATGGACTATTTTCTACATTCCTCTGCAGATGGCCAATCACAGCAAGAACAGACTAGCCCACCCACCAACCAAGTCTCAGGAACCACGACAATTTGGGTTCCTTTTCTGTTCCATTTTTTATCCCAATCTTACCCCATGCCCATGCCCAAACCCAGTACCAGCAGCAGCTGTGCTCCAGACTCCTCCATCTCAGGTATCATGGACTGCACTGGGCGGGGCCCTCTGGGGGAAAAGGCTCCTCGGGGTAGAGACACATCTCGGGGCCAGTCATCCTCTGGGGGCAGCCCAATCAGGCTATGGGGAACAGGAGAACTCTGGTCAGGATGGGGTCCATCTCCAGAGCTCAGTAGTAGCAAGACTCAGAATGAACATTTTTTTTTTTCCCCTTGCCACTCACTTACTCAAAGATTTTGCCTAACTGGTCAGCTTCAGAGTTTCCGCAGAACAGAGGCCTAAAGTGAGAAGGGACACCAGTCATTTTCAAAAATATGTTACTAGAATGGTTATTGCTTAGTGGCTCCAAAACAAAGGGTATGGCCCTGGCCAGTGTGTGGCTCAGTGGACTGAGTGCTAGCCTGCTAACTGAAGGGTTGGCAGTTTGACTCCCAGTCCAGGGCACATGCCTGGGTTGCGGGCCAGGTCCCCAGGAGGGGGCGCACAAGAGGCACCCACACACTGATGTTTCTCTCCCTCCCTTTTCTCTAAAAATAAAAACCCTAAATATACACACACACAGAGTATAGAAACTAAAAGAATAGTCGGTTCTGGTTACAGACAAGGTGGTCAGTAGTACTCAAGTGAAAGAATGGGCAGGTTCTGCCCTAGCTGAGCAGCTCAGTTAGAGCATTGTCCCGATACACGAAGGTTGTGGGTTCAATCCCTGGTCAGGGCACATACAAGAATCAACTGACAAATGCATAAATAAGTGGAACAACGAATTGATATTTCTTTCTTCCCCACCTTCCTCTCCCCCTCTAAAATCAATGAATTAAAAAAAAAGAAAGGGCAGAGTATGGATGTGGTTTATAAAAGATTTGGGAAATTCAAAACTGTTCAGGATACTTGGGTCCCATACTTTCGACGAAACATCTCTGCAAAGATACAGCCGACACTCCACAAGTCCACAGGTGTTGCATATGTAGACTGCAAAAGAACTTCTGGAGCACGGTACCAGAGTGTAACAACCTAATAGGAATAAGAAAAGCGGCTGAGGGCCCTATAGGTTACATAAACCACAACTGCTCAACTGATGTCATGAAATACATGACTTCTCAACTGCTATGGGCAATCACTCTCCTACCCCCAACCAGAACTCATTTTGGCTACCATCTTTCTACTGACCACAGGTGTAAGTGCCATCTGGTAGCTGTAGATTCTGGCCAGGCCAAAGTCAGCCAGCTTGACTGTCCCACCACTTGTCACCAGAATGTTCTCTGGCTTCAGGTCCCGGTGAACAATGCAGTTGGCATGAAGAAAATCCAGGCCTCTTAGAAACTGGCGCATCAGATCCTGGTTTGGAAAGGGGAGGTACAGAGGAATAGAAATGAGGTACCATACCTGAAATCACAGCAGCTTCTACTGCAGAGGTCCCATGTACCTCTCACGGTCTGCTTATCCCACTCACCTTAATGGTCTCCACTGGCAAGCCTGGTGGGGGTGCCTTGTCTAGATATGTCCTTAGGTCTTGGTCCACATGTTCAAACACCAGGGTCACTTTGGTCTCCCGGTCAGTTCGGGCAGTGGCACAGACGTCCATCAGCCTGGCCAGAACAAAAATGTTCACTCACTCACTGATCAATTCCTTCTGTCCCCAACATAGCCTTCCCTGCTTCCTTAGGGTCCCCACTTCTTTCCTGACCACCACTCCCCACCTATAGGTGTCTTTTCCCTTTTACTACCCCCTCCCAACCCTCCACCTTCTCACCGGACAACATTGGGATGCTCAAAAGCTTCCAGCCGCCTCAGTAAGGCCACCTCACGGACTGTGCTGATGGGAAGGCCCCCGCCAGCACCTCCTCCATTGGGGACTCTCACGCTCTTGAGGGCCACAAAGTGGCCACTGTGGGGATCACGGGCCTTGTACACCGTCCCATAGGCACCAACACCAATCTCGGCCACTGGCTCATATCGAGGGGTAGCCATTCTCAGATCAGAGAAGACCCTACAATCACAGAGACTCCTACCACCGAAATTCCCTTCCAGAGTTCGGATGGTATGAGCGTACAGCAACAAAGTAACTCCCACAAAAGGCATCACAAAGACACCACCAACCAGCATCCCTTCCCCAGTCTTCTACGAGGCCAGCCCCTCCGGTAACACAATGAGTCTAGCCCCTGCCCCTTCAGCCATGTGAGGCCCTAGAATAAAAAATGCCTTTTCCTGTGGGACCGTCGCGCCCGGCACAAATAAGATCCCACGCGACACACCCTCTGCACCGAAGACCCGGCACCCCAGCCCCTAAAACTGCACCTCCTACAACCACAAAGGTACCAGATTACGCCCTGCCCCAGTTCCCGCCCTCGAGCGACCCTTCGGTAACTAGCCCGCGCAGGACGCCGCGGTATGCGAGAACGGTCTCCTTTCCTGGGAAGGGTCTGCACTTACTTCACCTCGTGCTGGGAGATGCGGGCTCGGCCCGTTACCGGGGCCGGGGAGCCGGTTCCTGAGGCGCCATGCACTTCAGGTCTGTTCGAAGCAGCTGGATGCTACGGGCCCGAACACAGACACAGGCCGCAAGCTAGAGCGGCCCCCTTACCCCCACCCTCACCATGTGACCAGCTGCCAAAGAGGCGCGCGGAAACCCCGGGCGGGGGTGTGGGGGTGGGCGCACGCCGGACGTTCGGGACACGTGACCAGGCACTCATGCGCAGAAGGGCCGGGAGTGGCTTTGCCCGGTTAGGGGGCGATGAGGGGAAGGGGGAGGGGCAATGAAAGCCACGTGATCTGTTGCTATCCCACGTGACCGCTTGACATTTCTCGGTGGAGCAGAGGTGTGGTTACGCGACAGAGCACGTGACTTGCTGCCACTACCCTGCCCGGGAGGGGGAAAGGGGGAGGAGGCAAGTGGCGGGGCGGGGAGAGAAAAGAAGAGAGAGGGTGGAGTACAAGGCGGTGCCATGGCAACTTGGGCCACCCAGATGCCAACTCCCGCCGCAGGCCTTCTCCAGTCTCACTCCTAGTCTCACACTCTATGTTGGGGGCTGGGAGGATGTCTGGGGAACTAGAGGTGGTGCTGTCGACTTTCTGCTCTACCGCCATTGGAGAATTTATTTGTGTCTTTGTTTCATTCATTTGTTCAACAAATTTTTACTGAGTGCTTGCTTCCCCTGTGTAAGTGGGGTTGTTTGTGGGTCTGTTTTTTGCGTCTCAGTCACTAGCCCTTTGAAGTGGTGATAAGGCTATCTGTAAAGATGCAGCCAACAGTGTGGTCATATAAAACAAGGAGTAGATGATGCCCATCGGAAGGCAAAACTAGGATTAAAGGATTGATGGAAGGCAGGTTAACAGAATAATCCAAGAGGAAGAGGGGCAAGGTAATGACCTCCCCATTTCCCAGTTTCCACCCCTCCCTGAGAGTGTTAAAGCAGAGAGCACCGCTTGCCTGCTGGCGGAGAAGTTTTCAATGATTGGGAGACAGGAATTCTTGACTTTTAAGGTTCCTTTCAGCACTATGATGTTACGTGTGTATGTATATGATATATATGTCATGTATAAGCAGAGGGCTATACACACACACACACAAGCATATGCAAGGAAGTTACCACAACCACTACCCCAGACCAACACAGTACATGAGAATGATTTGTGCCCTTCTGCAAACCTTGTGACTCATTATTTGGGGTTATTGTCCTTCTTTTCCTCCAGTGCAAGTTTCCTTAGCTCTTTCCCCTGACGGAAACACAAACCTTTCCCAAATGGCCTTTGCTCACAGACACCTTATAAAGGTATACAACAGACAGGTTTCTTGCTGGCTTCCCTTGTCTTACTGGCTCCAACTTCTTTATCTCTCAACCCTTTAGGGGGATGGGAGTAATAGAAGGAAGGGATCAGTATGTCATTTGTGACAACTTGTCTAAAACTTGAAACCATTTTATTACCCCATTTGCCACTTGTTTCACCCTAGCTTCTATTTTCTTTATCTGGCTGAGGATATGAGAGTTCAGGTTTGAGATGAACATAAAGCATGCTCCAGGGCAAAGCAAAAGACATGTCAGTAGAGATTCTCCCCCGTTGCATTCTGATAGTTATAACTCTGGGTCCTTGCTGCTAACGGCAGCTGAGACTAGTAAGAAAAACCTCAAGCCCTGACTGATGTGGCTCAGTGGGTTGGGCACCGGCCTGTGAGCCTAATGGTCATGGGTCCCATTCCCGGTCAGGGCACATGCCTGGGCTGCGGGCCAGGTCCCCAGTTGGGGGTGTGTGAGAGGCAACCACACATTAATGTTTCTCTCCCTTTCTTTCTCCTTCCGTTCTCCTCTCTCTAAAAAATAAATAGTCTTAAAAAAAGAAAAAAGGCAACGTAGCTCAGTTGGTTAGAGCATCGCCCTGTATACCAAGGTCGCGGGTTCCATTCTGGGTCAGAGCACATACAAGAATCAACCAATAAATGCATAAATAAGTGGGACAACAAGTTGATGTTTCTCTCTCTCTCTCTAAAGTCAGTAAGTAAAAATTTAAAAACGAAAATGAAAAGAATAACCTCAAAATCTGAGCCGAAGGGGCTTGTAAGGTGAATGTTTCATTGGTTGCCTTGTTCGAACGGATTGCTTTGTAAACCTTCTAGAAGGCTAAGTGCCTTCTAGAGTCAAACCTTCTACACCAGCAGAGTCCAGCTCAGCCTCACCTTCCACATTAGCCCACTACAGCTCGCTGTCTTTAGAAGTCATTCTTGAAAGGAGAAGGGATTAAACAACAACAGCAACGAAAGTGTGTGTGCGTGTATAGATAGGACACAGACAGCAGTGTGGTGATAGCCCTAGGGAAAGAGGGGTGGGGCATGTGGAGGTGGGCAAAGTAGGGATAAATGGGCACAGAAAGAGACTTGACTTTGTTTGATGGATGCATTATGCAGAATGCAGATGATGAGTTGTACATTTGAAACCTGTATGGTTTGTGAACCAATGTCACCCCAATAAATTCAATAAAAAAGAAGTCATCCTCGATGTTGCCTTGGGTTCTAGCCCCCTTTTCTGACTCATTCATTCATTCATTCATCCATCCAATGCGTTTGAATGCTTCATAAGAGCATTACTTTCCTTAATCACTTTCTATTGAGGAGCCTTAGTTTGGCAGTCTGTCCCTGGTTCCATACCCTCCCTTCTGTTAATTACTCTTTTACTAATTAATTTTTTCCCTGTGTGTTTGACCCAATGGGCTCCCTGGAATTCCATTTCCCTCAGCGTTGAAAAAGGGAGGAGAAGGAGGTTGTATGTGTAAATTAGAAATAGTAAGGGAGTACACAACTGGTTCTCAGGGTCGAAGCCCCCATATAAGCAAAGATCTGTGTGTTTTTGATGGTGGGTGGGGGGAGATATTCACTTCAGTGTAGCAGCGGTGAGGGCAGGAGAATGCCAGAAAAGACTCTCATCCCTTTACACTCCTGTCTCCCTAGCTCATTCATCTACCTCACACTGTTACAACCACACACTTTGTTTCTCTTGCAATCCGATTCCATCCCTTACATTCTCTTCTCTTCTACAGTCCCGCACCATGCCCACTTTTCAGTCCTTTGTGTAAAAGTGTTTATTGCTTGAGGCCACCTCTTGCTCACTTACCTCGCTCATATCATAGACCCTTATATAGCTTTTTCTTTGCACATTCCCATTCTGCACAAGCCTCTCCCTCTCTGGTGCACCTGCTTGAGCACTCACTCACCTTCCATTCTCACCCGTTCACACACCTATTCTCCTACCAGTGTGCACACTCCCCATCCTTGGACACTCCCCTCCCTCCGTCCTCCCCCAGGCTCGCACACTCGCCCCCGCCTCTAGGGACACCTGCTCGTGCGGGGCAGGGCGGGGATGCGCAGCCGCGGCCACTTCTCCTCCTCACCCCCCCTCTCCGCCCCGCCCCTCCCTTCATCCCTCACCGGCTCCCGGCTCCCGCCCCGCCCGCCCCGCCCGTCCGCCGCTCCGGGGGGGTCTCCGCCGCCGCCGCCGCCGCCGCCGCCGGAAGGAGCCGCCATTTGCCACCGCCGAGCGCACGGGCCGAGCCGAGCAGGAGCCAGGAGCCGGAGCGGGACTGGGGCCAGGAGGACGGCGATGGGGGGCGGCCCCGCCGCAGGAGGATCCGGGCGCGTAATCCCGGGGGCCCGGCCCGCTCCGGACCCAGACCCGCGGGGCGCAGTACCCTGAGCCCCCTCCCCGCCCACTGCCCCGGCCATGGCTGCCCGCCCTGCCGCCCCCGGGCCGCCAGCCCTCCCGGCCCCGCAAGCTCCGAAGCCCCGGCGGTGGCAGCAGTGAAAGGCGCACGCGGGCCCCGAAGACCCCGGCGGGGTTCGGCTTTCCAGAGCGCGCCCCCTTTCCGGCCTTGTCCTCTCCCTTCCCCCCGCCGCCCGAGAGCCCCCTTGCGCGCCGCCCCCCGTCCCCCGGCGCCCGGACGATGCTCAAGTCTCGGCTCCGCATGTTCCTGAACGAGCTGAAGCTGCTGGTGCTGACGGGCGGGGGGCGGCCCCGGGCCGAGCCGCAGCCCCGGGGGGGCGGAGGAGGCGGCTGCGGCTGGGCGCCCTTCGCCGGCTGCTCGGCCCG
This sequence comes from Mormoops blainvillei, assembly GCA_004026545.1. Lineage (NCBI taxonomy): Eukaryota > Metazoa > Chordata > Mammalia > Chiroptera > Mormoopidae > Mormoops > Mormoops blainvillei. The sequence continues at coordinate 306,445 of PVJD01000422.1, forward strand.
GGACGGCGACGGCGACGAAGAGGAGTACTACGGGTCGGAGCCGCGGGCCCGGGGCCTGGCCGGAGACAAGGAGCCGCGGGCCGGACTCCCGCCGCCGCCCGCGCCGCCGCCGCCGCCCCCGGGCGCGCTGGACGCCCTGTCGCTCAGCAGCAGCCTGGACAGCGGGCTCCGAACCCCCCAGTGCCGAATCTGTTTCCAGGGCCCTGAGCAGGTCAGGCCTGGGCACACACGGGGTGGGGCGGGGTGGGGCGGGGTGGGGGCGCGCACCTGGGGCGCCCGGGGAGACCGCGAGCAGGGGGCGGGACCTGAGGAGGCTGGGCGGGACCCAGGGCCCGAGTGGGTATGAGGTGAGGTTGGGGGGCTGGCTGGAGACTCCCCGACTGTATGTGTGGGGTGGAGGGGGATCAGGGCTCCCCAGGAAGGGGTGGGGCTTTTTTCTAGCAGGGCTCAAAACCCCTCTGACCCATTAGCGGGACAGCCTTTTTCCCCTACTTCCCTCACCCCAGGGTCTTGGGTCTTGGTAGGCCGAGGAGGTGGGCAAAGGAGAGTGCTTCTGTTCCCACCTTGAAGGGAGGGGCCCAGCCGGCACCCTTGCCTCATTCAGTATTTCTCTCCGTGGGGCACTTTTCTTCACTTCCCATTCTGCAACTTTCCGTCTCATTTCAAAGAGTACTCTTTGTTTAAATGTTATAGACAAAGTTGTCTCGGGATAGTGCTGGGATGTCTCTGTGTCGTGAGAAATTATTCCTTGGTTAAAAGAAAACACCCTCTACTACCACCCCCAGGATTTCTCCTCCCTTTTGGTTCCTGGAAACTGAGGGTCTATCCCTTCCCACTGTGCACCACATCTGTGAAATACTTTACAATGATGGAGTAGGGGTGGAAGGCATGACTCTGAAACTCTAACCCTAACACTCCAGATCCTAAGGGGTAGCCTTCCATTTGGGAAGCCTTAAAGACCACCCTCTCCAAATTCTAGGAAAAGAGAACACCCAGTTTCCCACCCCCAACCCCAATCCCGTTTCATCCCTCATCTGTTTGGTCAGGGAAGTTTACATTGAGCTCTAACTTTTGTCTTTTGTGCTGCAGCCTTAGCCTCTTGCCCTATTTTGGGTGAAAGGACTGAGCTTTTTCAAGGTGGGAGAATGAATGACCTGGAAAGGAGGTTTTCCTCTCGCAGGGAAAAAAGGAGTAGGGTCCGATTGGTGATAGCTGACAGGGACTCTCATCACTCTTCCTCCAGGGGGAGCTCCTGAGCCCCTGCCGCTGCGACGGCTCTGTGCGCTGCACGCACCAGCCCTGCCTCATCCGCTGGATCAGCGAGAGGGGTTCCTGGAGCTGTGAGCTCTGCTACTTCAAGTATCAGGTCCTGGCGATCAGCACCAAGAACCCACTGCAGGTAAGCTGCGAAGAGAGGACTCTCAGACTGGGGCAAGGGCCTTTCAGCAATCAGACTCAGGAACCCTCCCTGGAGCCTTCTCCATCCATTTATTTACCCCTCCCCACCATGACCACAATTTCCTGTCTGTCTGTAAATCCTCCCTCCACAAAGACATTGTTGGGTGCCAACTAAAATTCCAGGCACTATTCTAGGCGCTCGGACAACAGAAAGGGAAAAGATGATAATGTCGATGATGATGGTAGCAGACATGTGGTGTTTTTGTGTCAAGCTCTTGGTGTTTATTAACTCTTTTAATCTTCATAATAATCCTATTAGTTATATGCTATTATTATTCCTATTTTAAAGGTTGATGCACAAAAAGATTTAAAACTTGCCCAGGGTTACTCAGCCAGGAAGTGATGGAGTTAGAATTTGGAATTGAAACCTAGATGCTCTGGTTTCAGAGCACCTGCCGGACCCTGCCTTTGAAACTAAGACAGATGAATGGTCTCAAACAACGTGAGCAGTGCCATGCTCTAGGTTTGGTCAGGACACAGAGGAGACAGATGTTAATCCTGCTGGAAGGGTTTCAGAAAGGCTCCTGGAGCATCCTCTTCTTCAGGGCCACCCATCACCTGGCCCTCCATTTCTTTCTGTGACTTTTTGGGGCCCTTTCTCCCACACAGTGGCAGGCCATCTCCCTGACGGTCATTGAGAAGGTCCAAATTGCGGCCATAGTTCTGGGCTCTCTCTTCCTCGTCGCCAGCATCTCCTGGCTCATCTGGTCCTCACTCAGCCCTTCAGCCAAGTGGCAACGACAGGATCTGCTCTTTCAGATCTGCTACGGCATGTATGGCTTCATGGATGTCGTCTGCATAGGTGAGGGCACCTCTCCCCGTTACCTGATGAGCAGCTTCCTCCAACTCATACCCTTAACTTTCCCTACCCATTCCTTCAGCCTTATGGCTGCACTTTCTATCACTGAGGGCCTTTAGGGCTATCTTGGTGCCCCTTTCTTCTCAGCTTCTCCAGGCCCTCTGCAACCCTGTCTCCTTACTCTGGAAAATACTTGCTTGGCCCTGGCCAGGTAGCCCAGTTGGTTAGAATGTTGTCCTGATACACCAAAGTTGTGTATCCCCAGTCAGGGCACACAGAAGAATCAGTCAATGAAAGTATAAATAAGTGGAACAACAAATCGTGCTCTCTCTCTCTCCCCACCCCTCCCACCCCACCCCTCCCTTCCCCCCACCCCCTCCAAAAGAAAAGAAAAAAGAAAAAAAGCGTTGTTTAAGTACCTCTGGCCTAGGTCTGGGCAGCAGTTGACCCTGGATATCTTATCCCTCTTGCTCAGGCCTCATCGTCCATGAAGGCTCCTCTGTCTACCGCATCTTCAAGCGCTGGCAGGCAGTGAACCAGCAGTGGAAGGTCCTGAATTATGACAAGACCAAGGACATAGGAGGAGATGCAGGGGGAGGGACAGCAGGGAAGCCAGGCCCCAGGACCTCAAGGACAGGCCCGCCCTCTGGGGTCACAAGCCGCCCGCCGGCTGCCCAGCGCATGCGGACGCTCTTGCCTCAGCGCTGTGGTTACACAATCCTGCACCTCCTTGGACAGCTGCGGCCACCAGATGCGCGTTCCAGTTCCCATTCTGGCCGAGAGGTTGTCATGAGGGTCACTACAGTCTGAAGTGGACTCCAGGAGCAGGGATCTTGAGTCAATACATTGGCCAGAGATGAGCTATCATGGCTGCTGGAGGCACTACCTGGACCAGATGTTTGGTGCACACTGCCCCCACTACTGAGGATCTCTGTGGGCAGCCTCAAGCTGGAGACATTGTCTGGCTTCTACTGCCCACTGGGTAGAGACACTTGGATGACATTCCAGCCCCCACTGACAGCTCCTCACACTCACACTGGGGCAGCCAGTGGGCAAATGGGGAGAGCAGCTTTTCTTCCCTAGAGAACCGTCTTTACCTCAGCTCCTAGGGCCTCCAGCCCCTCAGCTCTACCACAGTGACTTGGCGAGGAGGGAACCAATGCCAGAAGAAAGGGGCTGTAGACCCCCCCAATCCCCACTTCATGGCCACAGGGCAGCTGGCAATAAGACTAGTATACATTGACCTCCCGTTCCCTGCATGAGGGCGGGGGGACTTCCCTTGCTCTGCCCCCCATTGCATGGGGGGAGGGCATAAAGAATCATTTATATGCACGAGGAGACTCCTTTCTCATCTGGGGCTTTTCTGGAGGGTTGGGAGGTGTGGGGAGGTTGCTTTGCAGAAATTCCAAATCCCAACTGCAGCAGTGGGTTCTGAATTGGAGACATAACTCCCACTTGCTGGTAAGCAATTTATGTTGGCTGCTCAATGGCAGTGCTCAGAGGTATGTAAAAGGGTGGACCTACCACCTCCAAGTTGTGTGTGATTTAGAAAAAAATCTCTCTACCGTGGTTTTCCTATCTACCTCATAGGGTTGGAATGAGGGTAAAGAAGGGACAGGTTGAGTGCCATTGCAAAGAAAATCGGTGATGGCATAAAAAGATTTCTACACTAGATGATGGTTCATTTATTTTAAATAGCTAGTTAACAAATTTCAAAATGTTTTTCATCTGGAGTTGCACAGAGCCTTGGAAATGGGTGTGGAGTGTCATAATAGATAGGTAAATATGAGGGGAAATAGACATTGCGAATGTGAAGGCCGGTGGTTATTTGTAAGAATGAGAGCCCCTCCAGCCCTGTAAACGTGCGGGCAGGGAAGGCTGGAGCTCTCCTTCTTGCTCGGGGGACCGTTTGGATTCTAGTTCTTCTCAGGTTATGTGCTCACCTGGTCAAGTGGTTTGATGTGAATTCGGACTCATTTGGAGTGGGAGGGACAGAATCCTTCCATGATAGGAGTTTCCAGCTCCAGTTTAATCTCCTCCTATGGCAGTTTAGGGTCATAGGTCTGACCCTGGCGTATCCCAGCTAGTGGTCGTAACTGGAAGGTACTGTGCTTGGAGGCAGCAGTGTGGAGGACAGCTCTCTATAGAGAAAAAGTTTGGGAAGGACTAGTTAAAATGCAGGTCAGCTTAAAGCATCCTCCCTTTCTCCTGAGGCCTTGGAGCTGTGTATTATATGAATGATGGTGAAAGGCTCATCAGCAATTAAATTAATTACTTCACACTTTACTAAAGCCAGATCCAGAGGCCTTTCCTATTGTTAGTTCTCCTTTTGGGGAAGGTTCTGCCTTACCTCTTTCCTGGGGATGTTTTGGGGGAAATGCTTATCTACCAAATGTCACATGTCCTTGCCTGGGTAATGGTCATCTCCCACCCTTCTCCAAAAGGGTCTTAGCTGCCATCCTTGGTGCTAGCAACCAGATTTGCCTGGGAGTGTAGAACCCAAAGTTGGGCTTGGATTTGAGTCACCTGGAAGTGTGGAAGTGTACCATTTCCAGGGATCGAAGTGGAGAAGGAACTAAGGTTGAGCACGCTCCCCCCCATCTTCCCAGTGGAAAATTGTTTCCCCAGAGAGAGAATCCTCCGCATTCCCTACTTGGGCAGACAGAAGAGCCAGACTTTATTTGCTATTCACAAAATAGTTGGTGGGGATCAGAAAGGAGACGGCAAGTCAGAGCGAAAATTAGTGCCTGCCCTGGTAGATAGGGTTCAGGTAGGTATGACACACTTGGGGTTTCCAGTGTCCAGCCTGGGCCGGCCCCCTCGATGTTCCCACATGGAAGTGTAAACAATCCCAAGAGTATAGGCACACAAATCCACTGTCTCCATTTCCACCCTGGGTGCCAAAACCAAGCCAAATGAGACAGTCTATTCCTCTTCCTCTCATCATCATTGGATGTCTTGGTATTGGGGTTGGGACCAGCAGTAAGTACAGTACCCTATCCTTCCCTTTTCTAACTTAAGGAGATTCTCGTCCAGGAAAGGGGTCACAGAAACCGTTGCTGTCCTCGAGTGATCAGTCCAACTTGCCCCATGAAGAGTGTGGGTGTAGAGAGGCCTCCTCAGCGAGTTCAGGGGGAAGGGTCTGAGAGGAAGTGGGGTTTTATTCTCTCAAAGCTCCAGTCTGCTAAAAATCAGGTCACTGAGGTTCACGTTGAGCTTGGTGATGGGGCGTGGTGGGGTGGAGAGTTAGTGTAGTAGAGAAGGGATTGAGAGACGGGATAGTAAAGGCACAAACCTTGGTCTCTTCACAGGGCCTTGGGTGCAACCTGCCCCTCCACAGATCTTACTTAAATAGATACTCCCCAGGTTCGGTGACTAATGGAGTTTCTGTGGTCAGGGATCTATGTCTAGGGCAGGAGGCCGAGGTGGTGGGGAGGAGGGGGAAGTGTGAAGTGAACTCTCCATCCGTATCTAGCTAATTGGAATGGTGAATGAGGGCAGCAGGAGCAAGAGGGGCAAGTCCTGACATGGGGGTGATAACCTGGGCTACAGGGGGAGCTGTGGGGAGGGTGCTGAGAGATTTATGTGTGTGGAAGATGAGTTAATGTGTATATATCACAAGGGGAAGACTGTGCCCAACTTCTGGGGGGCCAGAGAGTGCTGACTCAGGGAAACAGGCTCCCTCTGCTCAGCCCCCTTCTGCCTCGGCGCCCCAGGGCTTCTGGCCACCCCCACACTGAATTTTCATTCTGTCTGACTTCACTTCTCTGCCTGTTTCCCTGCCTTTCTCCAAAGGAAATGACCTTGGAGCAACTTTTCCAGAGAGGGCAGAGCGGCCATTCTAGGATGTCCTTCAGTCCAGGTTCCAAAAACACTTCTACCAAAGAGTCAGTTGCCTCTGGCCATCTCTGAAAATCCCTAGCTCCCGACCCATTTTTACAGCCTAGCCCTTATGGTTACTTTTCACTACCACCCCCTTAATCTCTCCCAGGGAGCCAGACTTGGCTGTTCCCACTCCAGACAGGAACATGTCTGGGTTTGCGATGCAAAACCATCTTCCAGGTGTCTAGACCTCCCATGTGATGGAGTCACTCGCAGGGTCTGAGAAACCAAGACCCTGGGGATTTCAGTGAGGATCTTGTCCCTAGGTCTTGTAGAAAGTGGGAGCGGGAGAGAAATAAGTCAAAAGTGAAGGAGGGAACATTCAGGGTTTTGTTTTGTTTTTTATTTCAAAGCTATGAATATTTCAAATTTCCAATATATAAAAGGAAGGCATATACAAGGACAAGTCCTGAGATATCTCTGCCACGGAACTAACTGGCGGGGCAAGCCATTTTAATAGTGACCAGAGAGGCAAAGATAGTTGTTTCTTTTTTTTTAAAGGACAGTTTTTTAAAAAATCATAAACCAGGCAAGGGCAGACTCACCTTCCTAGGGCTAAGGTGAGGAAGAAATGGGGTAGACAGAGCTCGGTAAGCTGCTCAGCCCTTCTGCTACACGGTCCAGATTCAATCTAAGAATTTGTGTGCTGTCACCTAGGGATAGGCCCTGGTGGAGGATATAAAGAATTAATAAGTCCTCATTCTTTTTTTCCTCAAAGAGCTCACGTAACAAGGAGAGAGGACCAGCCAGGTGCAGACCAGATGCACAGTTACTTAGCTCATGTCATGCTAAAAGCTTAGCCAGCAGCATTAGTGAGCACTGTGGAAGCCCCAAAAGGGCCGTGGTGGAATTCTTCCTCAGGTCACCCAGCATTATTAGTTAAAATCTGAGTTACCCCGGAAGGATGCATACGATATGACCAGGAGGAGGAGTGAGCAGGCAGAGGGACTGTGGTTTTCTCTGGGCCTGCTGGTCAAGCCAAATGCATACTTCACACTTTGGTCAAGGCCGCCTCATACACTTTGCTATGGTTTGATCAGTTTGACGGGCCTCAGGGGAAACACACATCTCTTGCTCTTATGCTTAATAAACCCCTATGATAAGAGAAAGGGTAATGATAACAGCCTCCTTCCACAGGACTATCTGTCCACAAACTGTAGGTTAATGGTCCTCTCGGGTACCAGCACAGTCCGGGTCATGGGTCTGATTGGAGCAGCGCCTGGCTCGGGCTGTATCTCAAAATGGGTCAAGATCTGAAAAGGGAGAAAGAAGACTATCACTATGAGTGGGATCTACGATGGTGGGCTTTTTTGGTCCTAGGCATTATGAGCGTTAGTATGGTCAAGGTTGGAATGGCACCTGTGGCTGGTAGTGGACTTCTTGGTTAATCAGGACAAAGGATTATGGTAGGGAAAAAGTCCAGATACCCTCACTTGCATTCTAGGCCTATAATGGGGTTGACATATTTCACAGAATTAGGCCTACCAACACTTAAACTTTTTTAAAGAAAGATTTTATTTATTTTTTAGAGAGAGGGCAAGGGGTGGGGGGATCGGAGAGGTAGAGAAACACCAATGTGCCAGAGAAACATTGATTGGGTGCCTCTCGCACACCCCCAAATGGGGACCTGGCCTGAAACCCCGGTGAATGCCGTGACTGGAAATCGAACCAGTGACCTTTCAGATCACAGGCGGGCACTCAACCCTCTGAGCCACACCAGCCAGGGCCAAATCTTAAATGTTTCCCTGTGCTTGTCAGGAGAAGAGCTCACAGATTTAGAGTGTTAGGTCTCTCTCATTTGGAGAAGGTAGAAGGTCTAGATCACTCACCTGGGCCAAAGCCATTTGCAGCTCAAGCTCTGCCAGGCGTCTCCCCATGCAGCTGCGCTTGCCAAAACCAAAGGGAAGAGATGCAAATGGGTGGGGGGCTGGGCCTTCCCCCAACCAGCGAGCTGGACGAAAAGTATTTGGCTCTGGGAACTGAGAAGAGTCCCTTGAAGTGGCATAGTGACACAGAGTGACCAGCGTCTGGTGAGGGAAAGACACAAACTTGTTAATTAGGGCCCAGGAATGCAGGGAGGAACATGGAGAAGAGGCAATATAGACTGGGATGAAGGTAGACTCTGGTGGGTGATGTGGAAATTTTCTGGGGCCGCCTTTGGAAGGATTTCTCCACTGCCCCATTAATAGACCAGAGAGAAGCATTTAGGCAAGCAGAGGGTTTGAAGGTTTCATGGAGAGTTGTTACAGGACAGGGGCCATGATGATGAGGGATGGCTTACCAAAATGGACCCATAGGCTCTACTCACATTTTTGGGGATAATGTAATCACCTACACGAATGTCTTTGTCTGGAACACGGGAATTTCCAGGCACTACAGGGTACAGTCTGAGTTACAGAACACAAGGAGAAACAGGAAGGTGAGGCTGGGGGCCTTTAGCCTCCCTCATGCTGGAACCTTCCAAACCCATTTTTGGCCAGAAATAGAATACCATTTAATTCTGTTTTCCCCTTGCTCGCATCTACTATCTGCTTCCTCAGCCCTTCCCCAGCATCTTCTCTAGCTCCTCCTCTCCTGTCCCCTCACCTTAGCACTTCCTTGAGGACCGCCTTCAGCAGGGGCAGCTTGGACAGAGTGGTAGCAGAGGAGTGGGCATTGGACCCCTGGCCCAAGGCAGCTATGATCTCAGAGCGGAGTGCCGTCTGGACTTCCGGGTGTCGAGAGAGTTCATATAGAGCCCAGGAGAGGGTGTTGGACACCTGAGAGGACAGGTGAGAGCATCAGAGGTATTAAGAGAGGGGACCCAGTAGAGCGAGCAGAATATGAAGCTGTCTGGAGCCCAGGAGGAGGTAGCCCAAGCTGGTCTGGAAAGCCATAGTGAATCCTCCGCAGCAGGACTGAGACTGAGGAGGCCAAGCTCTCAACGGGGGCTTGCAACATACAGGGAGAACTTTACCGTGTCCACTCCGGCTAGTAGCAGCTCCGTCACATTCCCCAGGATGGATGGGGCAGGCAACTCTTCCTGGAACAGGAAATAGGTCAGGTGCGCTCCAGATCCCATTTTCTCCTCAGGCCTTCCCTGGCTCCTCATGGCTGCCTCAGCCTCTCGCCGTTCCACGTGCTTCTGGGCTGCGAGGAGAGAGGGTGCCCAAATGCCTCACTGTCCCTGCACAACTCTACGATCCCCCTTCCCAACTTCATTTCCGTGCCTTACCAAATGCAAACATCTGGTCCCAATCTTGGCACAGGCGGCCCCAGGGTCCCGGCACGAGGCGGTGTAGCCATCTGGGCATCGCCATGGTCAACAGTGTGGACACAAACACAGATCCCACGGCGCGAATGAAGGTCTCTGTGTCTGGAGGCACTTCGGCTTCCAGGCAGCCCAAGCGCGAACCCAGCAGCACGGCAGCTATGCCTGACCGAGAGGGGGCGCTGTCAGGGCACGGGGTGGACACCACATCATCCCCTCGCGGGTGCCTTCTAAGCTTGCCCCGAAGCGCCTTGGGACCCACCTTCTAGTCCAAACTTGTAAAACTCTCCGGCCACATCACGAACCAAGGCGGGTGGCCCAGCGCCGCGTCCCCGTTGGCATCGTAGTCGCTGCACAAGGTCAAGTACCACGTCGTCTAGGGGCCTGGCATAGCGGGTGGCCGCTTGAGGCCGGAGGAGGAGCGGGGCAAGGAGGCTGCGGAGCCTTTGCCATTCTTCGCCTTCCCTGCGGGCGCACAGAGAGAGAGCGCATCAGGGCAAATGGGGTGTGGAGACTGCTCAACGCAGCTGGCTGCGGTCGAGGAGCGCGTTAGGCTCTGGCGGCTAGATGAGGGATTGCATCTGCTTCCTCGGGGTACAGAAACCTGCCTCTGCCTGCGACCTCTTTTCATTCCCGTTCCTTGTTACTCATTTCCTGCCCCAGAGGGGCCTGGGTTCCTGGGTAACCTGACGCACAGAATCTTGCATTCTATCTGGATCCTGGTACCCTGGCCCCTTTTACCAGTACCCAGGATTCTGTCCTCAAAAGATAAGGACGGGGGAAGGGGCTGGGGCGAGGGATAGGCTCTACCTGAGCTTGGACGAAACAGACTGGGGCGGAAACCCCTATTTGCCAGAGTCTGGGTGAAGCGGCCGCCCTTAAACCCGCCTGTCTCTAGACTGTCTCTAGACACGACACAAGAGAAGGACGCAGCAAAGCTTCTTGGCTTTGGGGTCTGAGAGGACTCACGCGGTGAGCAGTCCGCAAGCCCGCTGGCGCCGGCGACGGTGCTCCACCCAGGGCGAGAAGCTGCAGCGCTCGGGCCGGGGCCCCTCCTGTCGCAGCAGTTGCTCGATGAGTGTAGGGGCCGCCAGGTACACCGTGCGCACCTTCCCGAAGCTGGCCAACCACACAGGACCGAAGCGCGCTGCGCCCTGAACCTGAGAGAATGGGCGCGGCGGACACTGGAGACAAGGGCAGGGGACTCCCAGCTTGGCCCGTGCCAAAGCCAAGGACGTTGGCTGGGCTTTGGAAGGGGAGGTTCTGCTACTTTGAGAGCTCCCAGCTAGTGTATGGTCCTAATGCTGCAAATCCCTTCTACTCTTTCCCCGACTTCCCATCTCTAGGAAGTTTCTGAGTGTGATGGGCAAAACGGAAGAACTTTGCTTAGACATTCAGTACCTCTTTGGTTACCTGGGCCGAACCGAGGCGGAAAAATCCCTAAAGGTTCCTCAAGTGGACTGTCCATTTCAGGACAAGACCCCACTGAATGTATAGTAGCGCAGGTAGCTTTGAGCCCAACGCGCCAAATGCATGGGGAAGGTACCGTGCGTTTCTGCCTCCCGTACACTTGTCCTGGACCTACCTGGCTTTTAGGCTTATTCCCCGCTAGAAGGCGCTTTTCGAGTGAACACCTCTGCTGGGCGTCGGGGTGAATTCTGCGGAACTCGAGTCCCCAAATCCTGACTTGTCTTTTCTGTAATTCTTGGGCATCTGTTCTCACTGGCCTTCCTTCCTACTTTCCACACTAGTCTGTCTCCCCAGCATTCAGCCCCAGAAACAGAGTCCCCCTCTACCTGCAGCTCGTGTAGCCGTGACAGTCCCCCCTTGCAGAAAAGTTCCGCAAGGAAACCCGGTGTGGAGGGGCCTGGGATGTCCGCCAAGCTCCAGGGCGCTGAGCCAGAGCTTCTGGAGCCCGGTGAGACGCCCCGCTCGGAAGTACAGCGGACGCGATGCACCACTCTCGAGGCGAGCTTGAGGGCCTGGGTCATTATCTGGCTCAGAAATTACAGTACTTCTGAGCATCTTGCTCGCGCCCCTATTTAACCCTTGGGTGAGGTAGTGGTGACGCCCCTTCTCCAAGTTACTCAGCCAATCCTCTTTCCTGAGTGGTCTGTGCTGGGATTAGCACCTAGGGACGGTAGGAGGGGCTGAGGCTGCCTACACCGCCTCCTTGGGTCTCGTGTTGCAATGACCCCGGGGGGGAGGGGGCGGGGAGCGGAGGGGGCCTGCCTCAGTTTCTCCTCCTGGGCTAGCGCCCTAGTCCTGCAGCCCGAAGACCCCTTCCTGGGAAAGACTATTTAGTGAGGTTTAGGTGACTAACATAGAGTCAGTCCCCGATATTCCCACCACTTCCCCAGGGAACCAGGCCCTTAGCCCATTCTCAGGAATTCCCCATCCTCCAGCCCCTCCGGGAAGGGAAGCAAGCAGGGAAGAGGCACAGCTGTAGCTGTCCCCACATTCTTGGCTCATCAGGCTCACCTTTTCTGTATGTGAACAGAATTTTCTTGCATTACCACATCTCACCCACCCCCTGGACCTGACACTGGGCAGGGGAGTTAATGGGGTAAAACGGCTACTGGAACCTTCATCTTTGTTCCTTGGGGAGGTGTGTGAGGGGTCCTTGCAGGTGAACAAGCCCTGTCCTAGCCATGGGAATTTGGGGCTTGAGGAGCAGAAATAAAGGAACTTTTGCAAATGAGAAAAGTTCAGAGATTTCTCTGGACTGCTGGACACAGCAGGGGATAAATGGGTACTCTGAATCTCCAGCTGTCTCTTTTGGGGGCTTTCTAGTCAGCAGCCCCTTTCCACTTTTAGCCCCAGATTCCTCCATAGTTTAGCTCTCTGCTCCCTATTCCCCACCCCTCCCCCATCAGGCTGCGCCAGCCAGTCAGCTCTGAAATTCTGGAATGGGAGGTCAACATGAAGTAAGAGAGGGTCTCTAACCCCAAACCCTCCCTGGGACTCTTCAGAGACAGCCACAATAAAAGGAGAACAGATTCCGCAGGTCAAGTCTCAGGCAGGCAGAGAATGGCAGGAGGCCCCTCATACACGTTCTAGCCTTCCCCGAGAAATAGCAGCATGGGCATGTGCCCATGTATATATTATTCCCAGAACTGCAAAGGACACACAAGTGGACAGGTGATTTGAGCCTAGCAGGCCATTTAGATGGACAGTGAAGAACTGTATTCCCCGCTCAAAACAGAGATCCCAGAGGGAGAAGGAAGTGCTATTGGAGAGTAAGACCCCACACTCTCCCAAACATCCCTTCTGGTCCAAGGTCTTCTGACCTTTCCAGTCAGTTTCCTCTGCTTTCCGAAAGCAGTGAAGGGCCAGGAAGGTGAGAGGAAGCAAGGGTATCTATGAAAACCAGGGTTCTGCCCTGGGCAGTTCCCCAACTTCTTTGAGAAACTGTTGCCTCTAAGCTCCAACAGTCTCAGCTGCAAAGGTCCAGGTTGATCTTCTTTCTAGTTCCTGGAATGTGGAGTCCAGATAAAGCAAGGTAAGCAGTCAGTGACCAGGAGGGGTGGGACTGGGGGTCATCGCCTGGAGGGTGGGATCCTGTATTCTTCGGAAGATGGCTGGGAAATTCTTTCCTCCACTGCGTAGAACTTTCTTTCCCTCCTCGGTTGAGGTGCCCAAATGTCCCACAATGGGGTCTTCACTCTGGGAGAAGGGTCCAATAAGTCCTTGCCCACATCTGGTCCCAAGACTCCCATCCCATCCTCTTGGCACTGAGCTGGGCTCAAAGAATATAGAACCACTCTGGAATGGGCCTGTATCTTCACAATTTCCTGTAGGACCCCAACTTACCAGCTCCTCCAGAGGCACACGCTCAAACAGGGGGTGCCCTTCAAAATGGGTGCACATCCATTCATGTAGCTCCAGCACATCGGTTATAGTATATACCAGCCCCTGAATAGGCAAAATTGGGGGGTGGGGTGGGGCTGCATGCACTGAGCAGTGAGATAATGGGAGGTACTCCCATTGAACTCTTAGTGGAAGGTCCCTGAAGAGGTCACACACACCACCCTCCCTCCCACTCCCAGCTCACTCCGACTCTCAGCACGTAGGCATATTCTGCCAGCAGGGTGGGACTGATGATTCTCCACTTGTGCTTGGTTCGCTTGAAATGCGGGTCAGGGAAGAGGAAGAACATCTTTGTCAGCTGTGAGACAGACATGCATCAACTGGGTTGTGAGAGCCTGGCCTCCATGGCCCACCCTCCTACCAGCCTAACCCCCAGGGCCCCTCCCTACCTGGCCCTTGTAGAAGAAGTTAGGAAGGTGTTTCATGGCATTGCTACGGAGACAAGCGATGTTCTGGAAGCCACCTCCAGGAGCTGCTCGTAGGGCTCGAATCCGGTCCTGTACATAGTCTGAGACCTTTACCCGGATCTCCAGACCCAGAATCAGTGTGTCTGGGAACAGCGGTGACAGTTCCACTAGACACAGAAATAGGAATGGAATCATCAAGCTCTTACTGCAGGAACTTCAAAGGAGTCAATATAGGAAAGGAAACCTCGATTTGCAGCCACCAAAATCAGGAATGGCAAGTGTGGACAGAGAAAAGTCTATACGGATAGTTCTATGCTGGAGAAGGCTGCGGGGACATCCGAAAATTGTCACCAGGACTGGAAGTGGGAGGGCCTGGGAATACTTGTATATTTGCAAGTGCTTTAGTGTTTTCACACATCGTCTCATTTAATCCTCTGGGCGCTCTGTGGTAAACTGTGAACAGGAGGAAACTGAGGGGCAGAAATGCTTACGGTCATAGAACTAAGAAGACACAGAATTGGAACTTGAACCAAAATTTCTGTCGCCAAGTACCACACTCTTCATCTCTGTCATGCCCTCATCTCTTTGGGGAGAACCAAAAACAGAGAAGGGCTCAGCAAGCATGTCTGGGGCACTATAGACAATACAAGAGGAACTCAAAAGCAGCAGAGCAGAGCAGAAGGAATGAGTTCTAGTGCGGAAGGGGGGAGTGGTGGAATCCCTGAGAAAGACAGTTCAGGATCACTGGCCACAGTGGCTAATCTCTGACGCTTGTGCTTACCAGCTCACTGACCTGGCACTTGGCAGGTGAAATGGCTCACGTAGTGACTGGAGCCAGGGGCAAGGCCAGACTGGACAACCCAAGTTCTAAGAGGCATTTGAGGCAGCCTCCTCCCTTCTCCAGGGCAAAGGCCACAGACCCAGAGCAGAGGGAAGGCAGAGACACTCCACACTGATGTCACAGCACCAGTGTCTGGTCCGAAGGGGAAAGGCCAACTATGGCCCCCACCAAGCTGCTGAGGTGGCAGAACCTAGGCACTGCCTCTCCTTGCCCAGAGAACGGACCAAACACAATGTTACCTAATAGGCCACCATAGCCACAGCCTATGTCTGCAAACTCCACTTGGGCCTGAGCTCCCTTTTGTTTCTTATCCTTTGGGTCATCGTGGCTCAGATTTTGAGTCAGTGGAGTGAAGAATTCTGGATATAGCTCAGACCAATCCATCTCCTCTGGCTTCACAGGGCTGTTGGAGAGAAGACGTGAGAAACAGGAGAAGGCTGGTCATGCCATTGCAGAAGTGGTACTGCATGCGTGTGGGTGGATGGTAAAGTAGATGGGAGGGTTTCTCAAAAATTCTGTAACAGTGGGCCCAGTGGCCTCTAGGAGACAAAGTGGAAACTACCCTGTGAATCACAGGCCCATCATGAGGCCCGTGATTTCAGACCCGCCCATCTGCGTAGAGGTTGATGTGACTCCGGCTGGGTACAAGTTCAGGGGCATAAGTTCCCCTTCTCCCAGAGGCTGGCTGTCTAAGCCACTGGGATCTTACTTTGTTTACCTGCTCTGTGCGAAGAGGATGAAGTAAGGTGGGGGCGGGACTGGGTGTTTGTCTTTTAATTAAATCCGACAAAGGAAACCTTAAGATGTAAAGGGCATTCTGCCGCCATTACTCTAGTCTCAGCAACAATTTCTTTCTCCAGCCAGAAAAGCACCGCCACCCAGACTTGGCCAGAATGCCACGCCCCCTCCAACCCCGCCCACTGCCAAATCGACCCGACTGAACCCACCCCGGAAACAGACTGCCCCCAGCCGATCCTCCGGGGTCTATCCTGAGCTTTCCTGACCGTCCCAGCAAGATCGCTCTCCCGGCCTGCGTTGGGCCATTCTGAGTATTCCGCCCTCCTTCCTGCCCTCTGCCAACCTCACTCACTAGCGCAGCGTATGGTCCGCCATGGGGTTGGAGTGAGCACGTTGCCGATAGTAGCGCTTCCGCGGCTGCGGGGCCTCGGCTCCCGCCATGATCCCCTGCCGGAGTTTTTCTACCGAACCCACGTGGAAATCCAGGCCTGCGGCGCACGATAATGACGCATCAAACAGACCCCACCCCTTAAAGACCCAAGAGAGGGTTCCGCGGGGCTGGGCGGGGAGGACGCGAGAGGTTTAGTGCAGCAAGGCGCTTTCGCACCTTCTCTCTGTGACAGGGCTGGCCAGACCAGAACCTGCACCCAACCTCTTCCCATAGCCTGCGTCGGCCCAGTCTGGGTTACCATCCCGGTGGCAGGAACCCGTGCATCACGCAGGTAAAAGGGGTCTGGGGACCCCACTCCCTACAGTAGAATTAATCCTTGCGCCGCTCGCCTCTCTCCCGGTCTTGGACGGGACTGCCTGGTCTGACTTGTGTGGTCTGGAGTGAGTTGAGTCCTGTCGGGTGTGGGCTGGGGACCGGAGCGGGAGGGGTAGCTCTTCATTCCACCTCCAGGAAGTCAAACTGGAGGAAGGAGAGCAAACTCAGGGGGGAGGCGGGGCTCGGTGCCACCGGGGCAGCCGAGACGGCCCGAGGTCCCCATCCCCCATCCCGCTCCAGATCCGGGATCCCAGGGCTGGCCCCGGCGTCCCGAACCCTCTGGGCCAGATGGGGGATATCCGCCCAGATCCTGCATCCGAGCCCGAATCGGTGTTTCCGCGGGAGGTCGGGCTCTTCGCTGACTCTTATTCGGAGAAGAGCCGGTTCTATTTCTGTGGGCACGTACTGAGCATCACGCAGAACTTCGGGTCCCGCCTTGGGGTGGCAGCACGCGTGTGGGATGCGGTGAGGAGTGGGTGGGTAGCCCTGGTCGAGGATCCACGAGAGGTCCAGACCCCGGACTCTCCCTTTGCCATATGGAAGTATCTCGCGACTGTCTTTCCCCACCCCCTCTTTTATTTCTGTAGGCTCTGACCCTGTGCAACTATTTCGAAAATCAAAATGTGGATTTCCGAGACAAGAAGGTGATCGAACTGGGCGCGGGAACCGGCATCGTGGGGATCTTGGCGGCGCTGCAGGGTGCGTGAGCTACGTGGCGGGAGAAACGGGCAGAGAAGTGAAGTTGCGGGGAAAGGGGATGTGGAGAAATTGTCATTCCTGGATTCTTCCAAGAGGGGAATGATTTGGAACCAGCTCAGTACCTTTTTTTTTTTTTAACGAAGGTTTTTGTTTTTGTTTTTGTTTTTTCCCCCGCCTGCTTTTGTGTGGAAGGCAGGACTCAATGGCTGTCTGTCAGAGCACCCAAGATGGTTGATTTGGGGACAGGATATAAAAACCCGGCAGGCCTTAATAGAAGGAATTTTTTCTACCTTTTTTCTTTTTGTGATTTCATGGACAATACTGTCATTTAAAAGCTCCTTTGCTTTGGACATGGTCTTCTAGCAAGATGCATATTTGGTGGTACCGTGTACGGGAAGCAACCTGTGGGTATTAAACCCTATGAGGGCTTATAACTTTGTTATGAGTATTTTTTAGATTTTTAAGGTTTTGATTGCTTGGGAGAAAGCTTAAGAGTTTCCGAGGGGTAGGATGTGTTTTGTGGGAAGTGGGGTAGGAATTAGGCACTGCATACTTGGGAAAGGAAAAGGTAAGAAAAACTTGCTTCACTTTTTGTCAAAAAGCAAAAACTGCAAAGGAAACAGTTCCTTTGTTTATAATCTGATAGGCAAAACCTTACAGGGGAAATACTCATTTAAAAACACTTATGATGTCACCTCCCTAGAAATGCAAATAATCACGTCCTCGTTTGGAGAGACACAACTAGGTTAACATTCAGGGAAATCTTCCCAGAGGCAGGATGTTCTCATTCTTCTATTCATTCAACCAACATATATTCAGAATTCTCTATGTGCCAGGAGTCATGCTATGTATTATATAGTACAAGTAAGGCCGATTTCTTCTCCCCAAGGAGCTCATGGTCTAGTGGGGAAGACAGGGAAGATGTTACAGTACAAAAACTCTGGTGAGGTATGCACAGAGCCAGTAGACATACTTTGGCCATTGTCTCCCTTGACTCCTTGGAATATAAGGAGAAGCTCTGTCAGAAGGGAAAGAGGTGAACAGTGTGAACTGAGCAGGCTCAGAAAGGACTGAAGGAGTGTCCACAGTAGTTTTCCATGAATGACAGGGAGATGAGAGGTGGACAGTTATGCTAAAATGGGAGAAGGGCAAGTAACATAGTTGGGAACGCCTACTTTCACTTGTCCCTAGGCTGGTGTCTCCTGCTTTGACCTCTATTCAGCTGCCAAGTCAGAAATCTGACTGTCATCTTGTCCCTTACCCTCTCTCCTCCTGTCCTAACCGATCCTGGGGGTCATGTGTCCTTAATGCTTCCCCAGTTGTCTACCCTTCCCACCATCTCTAGTTCAGGCCACGGCCATCTCTTCCCTGGATTTTCATTAGTGCTTTCAGATGGGGAGGTTTGGCATGCCCACACTTGACCTTCCTCCACCAGACCTCCTCGGACTTCCCCGTTGCAGGGAGTCAAACCACTGCCTAGTGGAAAAATGTAGAAATCACTTTTGACACGTCTTGTTTTCTCGACCCTATACCCATTATTCAGGTCTTATTGATTTTATCTCTTAAACGTCATGTTTTTCCATTGACACTGACAGCTCCCCAGTCCATAGTACCACCATTATTTGCCTAAACTGCCACAATTAGACTGGTCTTCCTGCTTCGACTCCTTGCCACTGCCTAGACCTATGCCCATTCCATCTGGCAGTCAGATTGATCTAATAAAAATGTAACTGTAATCACCTGCCACTTCCATCTTTCAGTAGCTTCTTGTTGCTTTCAGGATAGAACCAACACATTTAGCATATCTTCTAAGGCCCTGACTCCTTCTCTACCTTCTTTCTGTGCCATTCCCTTCCCTTCCTGTATGCCTTGTGCCACCTATTAACTTTCTTTCCGTTCCTTGTCTTTTTTTTTTTTTTAATTTATTGATTTTGGAGAGAGAGAGAGAGAAACATGAATTTGTTGTTCCACCCATTTATACATTCACTGTTTGATTCTTGTATGTGCTGTGACTGGGGATAGAACTGACAAGCTTGGCATATTGGGATGATGCTCTAACCAACTGAGCTACCTGGCCAGGACCTCAAGTCTGTCTTGGTGCTCCCTTCCTTGGAGCTTTCACACACGTTGCACTCTGTGTCTGAAATCCTTGTACCAGCTGGTTAATACACATGCCTTCTTTAGTGCTCAGCTCAAACATCACTTCCAAGGGAAGGCCTCCTTGACAACTTCCACTCCCAGGCCAGCTTGGGCCCTCCCAGTATATACACCACTGTGCTGACTGGTTTCATTTTCAATTTGTTGTTACTAACCTCAGGTGCATCCTTAAGTGCTACCCAGCTAGCCTATTACACCTCCCTCATTCACTGTTTTCCTCTCCTAATCATGTGATTTGTACCTTCTTACCCTTCAGGCCTCCAAATGCTTCCTCCCCTGTCTTTACCCTCAGCTGGTGACTTTGTTTCCTATCTCTCCTGATTGCTTTTATTTTCTCATAGAAAAAGTCCACATTCCTATCAGAACCTCTACTCACCTAACTGCATCTGGGTCTGCATGTGCTGCCTCCTCTCCTGCTGTGTGTGTACCATGAATGAATGCTGTGCTCCTTAGCTGAGGTCAGGCCCTCCACTTGTCAAGAGAAATTAAACCTTCTCTTCTACTCCAAGACATTGTTCCAGTAAACACCTTTCCTCCCACATCTCTCTTGCATTATCAGGTTTTCTTTCTCTCTGATCATTCCATGTATGTGTGTATAATGCACATAAATATACTGTAATCTCTCCTATTTCAGAAAAACTTTATATCCTACATATCCCTCCAGGTACCACACCATTTCTCGTCTCTCTCTCTCCTTTAAGATTTTATTTATTTTTAGAGAGAGGAGAAGGGAGGCAGAAAGAGAGGGAGAGAAACAGTGAAGTGTGAGAGAGAGAGTGATCGGTTGCCTTTCACACGCCCCCAACTGCAGACCTGGCCTGCAACCCAGGCTTGTGCCTTGACTGGGGATGAAAGTGGCGACCTTTTGGTTCGCAGGCCAGCGCTTAGTCCGCTGAGCCACACCAGCCAGGGCTACACCATTTCTCTTCTTCAACAAAATTCCTCACGAGTTCCCCTCTTCCTATTCTTTCCTCAGTCCATTTTAAGTAGACAACCCTGTCCCCCACCCCATGCCCCACCCACTCCAGCTATTCTAGCCAAAGCTGTGAGCTTCACTTCCAACTCCATGTGGTTAAACACAGGAGTCACTTATGAGCCCACCTTTCTTAACTTTGCAGCATTTGATACTCCTTCCTCCTTAAAGCATTTCCTTTGGTTTCCAGTGTACCACACTTCTAGTTTCTGCCCACCTTGCTGGCACTCTTTTCCATTCTCCTTTGTTGGTTTCTTTTCATCTACACAAGTGAAAATTCGAGTGCCGCAGGCCTCAGGAGATGTGCTGTGAGCCCTTCCCTTTTCTGTCTGCACTCACTCCCAAGCAGCCCCATCGTGTCATGGATTTAAATGCCCTTTCTACGCTGCTGATGCTCTGACTTGCCCATTTCCACCTCCAGACTCGCTTGTGTAACCTCCTGCCACTCGGACATTATGTGCTGTCTGACGGACATCTCAAATTGAATGTGCCCAGAAACAGACTCATGATCTTCCTGTCCAGTCCTGCGCCTCCTGGAGTCTTCCTCATCTAAATGAATGGCATTTCAGTCTTCTAGTTGGTCAGGCCAAACATCTTGGTGTCAGGCTCAATTTCTCTCTCTAATATTTTGAATCTAATCCGTCAGCAAGTTCTGTGGACTCTACCCTCAAAATATATTCAGGATCCAACCATTTTTTAGACATTGCTGCTGCCCTGGTTCAAGCCACCAGCACCGCACTGGGGCCACTGCAGCTGCCTCCGAACTGGTCTCCTTGCTTCTGACCTTGCCCCTCTGCTGTCTTTTCTCGTCCCAGCAGCCAGAGTAATCCTTTAGAAGCATAACTCAGCATATGTCATTCTTCCATTTAAAATTATCCAGTAGCTTCTTATCTCTCCCAGACTAAAAGCCAGATTTCTCACAGTCTCCTGAAAAGGCCCTTGTTAGGATCAGACCCTCACTTGGATCTCCTTCACTTACTCTCCTCCAGCCACAGGCCTTCCTGCTGCTCCTCAGGCCTGCCAGGCACGCTCCTGCCTCAGGGTCTTTGCCCTCGGTGGTCCCTCATTTGGTACATTCTAGCCCGAGACGTTCAAGTGGTTTGTTCCATCACTTCCATTGGGTCTTTGCCCAAATGTATCTCCTCAGTAAGGGCTTCCCTAACCATCCCATTTAAAATTATATTCCCTGCCCGTCCCTTAAGCAGTGCTTACTCTCCTTCCCTGCTGAGGCTTCCTTCAAAAGAGCACTTATCTGACGTACAGTGTATCTTAGGTGTTTTGTTTGTTGTCTGTTTCTTGCTACTAGACTGTAAGTTCCATGAGCAGAGGGATTCTCATCAGATTGGTTTACTGCTGTATTCTCAGTACCTGGCATATCGGCACGTAATAAATATGAATGAATGAATTTTTAATGGTCATCATGGTTATGATTAAAGAGTTTTGCAGTACTTAGTGTGTCTCTATCTCTGGGATAAAACTCTGGGAAGGCTGAGGTTTTATCTTGCTCACCACTGTACCCCCAGAACTTAGAAGCTCAGTACATATATTTATTGCACGAATGAAGCTTTCTGAGACGCTAATCTGATTATCTTCACCCCCTACTTCTACAATTAAAACCTATTGCCCTCAGTATCAAGCCTGAACCTCTTAAGCATGTCATAATCATTTTTTCTCTTTACTGTCATGTCTTTACACTTTTCTCCTCCCTCCCACATTGTCTAAGATCCAGCCTTCCTTGCATACTCCATGCTGTCTCACCACCAAGCCTTTGTACTCTCTGTTCTTTGCTTGAAAAGCTCCACCTGACTAACCCTGACTTGTTCTTTAAGGCTCACTGAGGTCGTGACTTCTGGGAAGCTTTCCAGACCCCTGAAGGCTGGTCTGTGTCAGTAGGGGGTGGGTGCATAGCCCATCTCCAGCTTAATGCCTCCCAGGCTTCTGCTGACATATGATTGTCGTGTTTTGAGCAGAGGAGTTGAAGATTAGCTCAGAGAGAATGTTGATGTTGTAGAATGTAGAGTAATGAGAATGGCAGCGGGTAAGATGGAGGTTAGGGCAACAAAAAGCCAAAGGGTGGACTTTGGTCTGTCAAGACATTGTTCCCTAGCCCCGGAGGCCTCTGGACCTTCTGGGCAAGAGCCGAGACCCCTTTGTTGGTCCCTCTGACTTGCATTTCTTCTCCTTCCTCTCTCTCAGGGGGGGATGTTACCATCACTGACCTGCCACTGGCCCTAGAACAGATCCAGGGCAACGTCCAGGCCAATGTGCCAGCTGGAGGCCGGGCCCAGGTCTGTGCCTTGTCCTGGGGGATTGATCAGCATGTCTTCCCTGGCGACTATGACTTGGTGCTGGGGGCTGATATCGTGTATCTGGAGCCCACCTTCCCACTGCTGCTGGGGACCCTCCAACACCTGTGTGGGCCCCATGGCACCATCTATCTGGCCTCCAAGATGAGAGAGGAGCACGGGACAGAGAACTTCTTTCAGCACCTCCTGCCCCAGCGTTTCCAACTGGAGCTGGCTCTGCGGGATGAGGATGAAAATGTCAACATCTATAGGGCCAGGCACAGGGAACCAAGACCTGCTTGATGTCACCCTTCTTCTCCAAACCCCTTGTCCTAATGAAGGAATAGCTGTATCTTTAAAGCCAGAGACATAAGGACCTAAAAGGATGGATTTCCCTTGCTTCTCTCTTTCCTCCTTCCCTCTTAGTTCTCCCAGATAGTTTTGGGTTAGTGCAGGGAGGGGCCTGCTTGCTAGGAATCCTTGAGCCCTAGCAGCACTGGGTTAGAGCATAAAGAAAGTTCCCAGCTCTTGTTCTCGGCAAAGGATGATGGGAGGAGATCCAGGTTTTTTAGCAGGGGAAGTGAAGGTAATTGGGATATGAGAGCAGTGGCTGCAGAGACTGTCACTGATCACTTCCAATCCTGCTGTTGTCTTTTTATACAGAAAAGGTTTTTTTGTTTTGTTTTGTTTTTTTGCTAGATTCTAATGGAATGTTTTTCTTTGAATCCTCATCCGAGGACATTTTTTCATTGATTTGAGAAAGAGGAAGAAACATTGATTGGCTGCCTCATGTACATGCGTGGACTAGGGATTGTGTGCCCCTGGACTGAGAACTGAACCCACAACCCACATATGTGCCCTAACCTAGAATTGAACTGACAACCTTTTGGTTACAGGAAGATGCTCCAACTAACTGAGCCATACAGGCCAGGGGCTCTACTGGAGTATTTTTAAAGGGAAAGAAACATGAGCATTAAAGATCTCTTCCACATCCAAAGAACTCAGGCTTCTGTTGGGGTGCTGGAAAGTAAGTCTCAGACCACCCAGTCCTTGCTCCTAGAAATAGTCCGGCAGGGCCATGGCTCTAACTGGGTCAAGTCCTCTCAGGCCTGAAGCTGGGCACAGGCAGCAGAGCAATCCTTTGGCCTATTGTTTGTTCATGCTTTTTGGAGTTGGGGCCCCGATCACAAAGTACGAAGTGGTTCTTTTGATTTTTATCTAGTTTTCCAAGTCCTGTTGGTCCTCCCTTCCCAATGTGCTTTGTCTTCACCTCTTTTCTCTTCCCACTGTAGTAACTCTGGCTGGGGCTATCCACACTCCTTGGGCCACATATCACTTCCTTCTTGCCTCCAACCCTCGTGATTTTCTAAGATCAGCCCTGATTAGCTTCCGCTGCCTCCTACAGAAGCAAGAATAAGGTTCTCAGCTTGGTACTCAGTCTATCCTGTGTAATCCCAAATTACCCTCTACTTTATTTTCTACTGATACTCAAAATGTATTGCAACCTTCGGCCTAATTACAGAAGGTCTACTCTTTGTTCCCTAAATCTACACCAAGATTCCCTGACTTCTTTCTTCATTCTATTTGATGATTCCCTCCCTGAAAGGGCTATTTCTGTCTGTCAGAATCTTCATTACTCTTAGTCTTTATCCTAAAAAAAATAAAAAAAAAAATAAAATTTTCTGAGCGTTCTGTTTGGATGTGATTTCTTTCTCCTTTGAGAAAGAAATGTTCATCTTATGAGACTTACCTTATCTTGCGTAGTCATATGTCTGCTCCCTGTTTTCTCACCATTAGATTACCTTGGAGGGTAGGGCTGTGGTTTACTTATGTCTACCTCCCTGAAGCCTAGCACAGTTCCTGGCACACCGTAGTGTTCAACAAAGAGTTTGCTCATTCTACAAATATTTATTGGGTTTGTTGAAGGGACTGAGCCCCTACCTCCCTAGGTAACCTCTGGCAAATTTCTGAACCCACCCACCTACCTCAAAATTTTGTCTTGAGTCATAAATGGATAATGAATATGAAAGAGCATTGGAAATAAAGTGTTACCACATGTCTTGTATTGCTATTTTGTGGCTACTTTGGCTCATGGTTTCCTATTTCACCTGCGAGCAATTCCGTCTGCCATCTCAATAAGCCGAGTCGGGGAGGAGAGTGTGCTCCCTCCCGCCAGCAGGTGGCGGTAGCCCCGTTCGGCACATTCCGGTGGAGAGGTTTGGCTCCGCCGCCACGCCGTAGGCCTGTGGGCTCACAAGGGCGCTGGCCCCGCGCAGTGTGCGGCGGCCGGGGAGATGTCGCTGTTACGGTCCCTGCGCTTCTGTTTAGTCGGGCGGACCGGGAGCTGCCCGATGAAGGGTCTTGGGCCTTGCACGGACCTGCTTTCGTTGCAGGTCTCCCTTGCGTCCGTACCGCTGACCCCCTTTCGGACCCCGTCCCACCCTTCCCCCTACCTCATAGTCTTTCTCTTCGCGGTCCAGCTTCCGCGCGCTGCTTTTCTCCCACGTCCCGGGCCCTAACCCCTCCTGAGGTCGCCTCCACGCGGACGTGATGTCTGGCCCGGAGCGCCTGGCTGCGTTCTGTTTCTCATTCCTTTTTTCTTACCCCTTCCAGGCAGGGCCCCTTCCGCTTCCGTCGCCCCAGCCATGGCACACATTTCACGCTGGGCCCTGGCTGTCTTCCTCGGCCTCCAGCAAGGAGCTCCTCATGAAGCTGCGGCGAAAAACGGGCTATTCCTTTGTAAACTGCAAGAAAGCTCTGGAGATTTGTGGCGGGGATCTCAAACAGGTGTGTGGGAGGCCGGGAAGGGAGCAGGGCGGGTGCTAGGGCCGGATCCGTCTAAGGGGGGTCGCTGTCCAGTATTCGTGATGACCGACCGCTAGGTTGGATTCTGACTTAAATGACAACCTCAGCCTTTGACTCCGTCTGAGAAGGAAGCGATTGACTCACGATCCCAGGGTTAACAAACCGTATTCCATCTTGCAAACTGCAATGCTGTTTCCTGCTGCTTGGAGCTGAAAGGGCTGTGTGAACTTTGGAGTCAGACAGACCAGGACTAAAATCACACTAAGTCTGTGATCTTGGACACCTTACTTACTCTTTGAGAGGTGCATGGTTCTTTTATGTGTAATGAAAATACTGCTATCTGCTCTATAAGGTTGGTGTGAAGATTAAGCTTAACCAAAGCACCAGGCACAATTTAGCATTTAGTGGTAGGCTGCCAGTAATTGAGAGATTACTTCCGTTTCTATTATGTGATTGAGGAGAAGCAGAAAGAGTCAGGGGATCTGAACATATTTAAGAGTCCTGTTCGTTCTGAAACCTGTGACTTTGTCATCTGCCCAGTTTCTTTTCAATTTATAGGCAGAGAGCTGGCTCCATGAACAGGCCCCCAAGGAGGGCTGGAGCAAAGCTGCCAAGCTCCATGGCAGGAAGACTAAAGAAGGCCTGATTGGGTTGCTGCAGGAAGGAAACACGACTGTGTTAGTAGAGGTGAGTCATCAGAATTCCAGATACCAGGAACAGCCATCCCTTCAGTGTAAGGCTTTATGGTAGACTCTTTTTTTTTTTTATAGATTTTATATATTTTTGGAGGGAGGGGAAGGGAGAACAATGAAAGAGAGGGAGAGAAATATCAATTAGTTGCCTTTCCTACACACCCCAACTGGGGACGTAGCCCTGACTGGGAATCAAACCTGCGACTTTTCACTTGCTGAGGGCACCCAACCAGTTGAGCCACAATGGTCAGGGCTCTTTGCATTCTTAAAGAAGAGATGTTTGAGAACAGTAAAGGGTAGTTGAGTTAAACCCATGAGACCACAGTTATTAGCTGTGGATTCATTTAAGTTTAGAGATGCACGTGTATGTTGAGAAAAGGCCTAGCAGTCTAGAATAGCACTTATAAATGTGTGTTTGGTGTAGCCTTACACCTCATCACTGATTGTTTCCTGCACCAGTTTGATTTTAAAGCCAGGAATTATATTCATTAGTTGATGGATAGGGAGTACCTAATGTAGAGGTTTTGAGGCCACAAGTGATGAAGAATCAGAAGGGCGGATGAGAGTTTAGAGTGAGGGGACATAAAATAAGCTGATAATAAAACTGGTTTATAGTTGTTGGAGGCTGGAGAATGAGTTGATTATGGCATGCAGCCAAAGGCAAGTGGTGAACTCATAGTGAGCCCTTTGGGGACATTATGGAACCATCTTCTGAATGTGCAGGTCATCGCTAACTAAGGGGCACAGTGGGAATCCATTCAGTTTTTGGCCTCGAGCTTGGAGAGAAGCTACAGATTTAAAATTCTGGTGGTCTTTCTTTAAACTTTTCTTTTAGATATTTATTTATTTATCTGTTTATTTGATTTTATTTACTTTTAAAGAGGGAAGGGAGGAAGAAAGAGAGGGAGAGAAACATCAATATGTGTGAGAAAAAATGATCAGTTGCCTCACACATGCCCCAACCAGGGACCTGGTCCACAACCCAGGCATGTGCCCTGACCGGGAATCAAACTGTAGACCTTTCACTTTGTGGAATGACATCCAACCAACTGAGCCCTGCTGGCCACGGCTAGGGTCATTTATTTCTGATTTGTTGAGTCTACAGTTTGTTTTGTCATTAGCTTGGTTTACTCTCCAACCTTAAAAAGCTTTTGGAAACTATCAGTAAATAGCTTATACAGCAATATCAATTCATTCCTGCAGGTGAATTGTGAGACAGATTTTGTTTCAAGAAATCTAAAATTTCAACAGTTGGTCCAGCAAGTAGCACTTGGAACCATGTTGCATTGTCAAAGCCTAAAGGATCAACTCTCCACATACAGTAAAGTGAGTTTTGGGGTCTCCAACATGCTGGATTTGTTCCACCCTTATTCCCCTGCCTCCCTTAGGGTCTTTGTTGTTCCCTTTTTTTCTGACATTCTTGTGTCTCCCTTACTTCATGTCTCTGCTTAAACATTACCTTTTTGGAGAGGTGTACTCTTTCCTCTATGGCTCTGTCCCCTTAATAAGTAAATTAAAAATTTATGGTTTTTCGTTTTAAAATTTTTGTTATGTTTATATATTACATTTCAGTTTATTTGTATGTTGTCTGTCTTCCCCAGTAGAACACAAGCTTCGTGAGGCAGGGAATTTAACTTTTCATTTCTGTGTCTCTGGTGAGAGAGAAGTGGGCCCAGTGCTCGGCTGAAGCGCAGTAAATCTGTATTGAATGAATGAATGAATGAATGAATGCCAGTGGGGTGGAGTCAGTCAAATCAGGTGCAGATTTGTATTCAAAAATCTAAAATGACCTGAGGAAGGGTTCTTAAATAAAGATATTGGAGAAGGCACAATTTAGGAGAATAAGGATATTCTTGTCTGTGAAAGGATTAAGAGAGGAATAATAAGTTTGTCTTTGATTCTTATTGTCAAGGCAAAAAATGAACCAACTGCTTACACAGTTTTTTTGTTTAGTACCACCTTTTTTCTCCTATTTATTCTTTTCTTGAGATCTCATGGTATATGCTAATTGTTACTGGCAATACATAGTGATATTATATGGAAATCTGTTGAGATTATTTTAGAATTGTATTGAGTAGATGAGTTACTTGAGCTATAAATTCAAATCTTGACTGCCAGTAACTATTCGTAACCCTGAGCCATTCACTTATTTTACTGTGTTTCTGTTTTATTATTTGTAACAGGGGACTTTGATCCCTTTAGCTTGATGTATTTTTATCCCCTTTTGATCTTTAGTTTAATTTTTTAAATTTTCATTTTGAAAAAAAATAAATCTGTAAAGAAGGTGCCAGTATTCTACAGTAAACTGTGGCGGGCTTTTATCCAGAGTCACCATTTGTTGACACTTTGCCTCATTTACTTTATCAGGTGTTTTTTTTTTGAATCCTCACCTGAGGATGTGTTTATTCCTAGAGAGAGAGGAAGGGGGGAGAAAGAGGTGGGGAGTGAGGAGAGAAACAGTGATCAGTTGCCTCCCATATGCATCCCACTAGGGGAGCAAACCGCAGCCTAGGTATATGCCCTGACTGGGAATTGAACCTGCAGCCTTATGGTGTATAGGATGATGCTCCAACCAACTTTGCCACCCAGTGGGTGCTCTATCAGTTTGAGGGTTTTTTTGTTTTTGTTTTTTTTTAAGATTTTATTTATCTATTTTTAGAGAAAGGGGAAGGGAGGGAAAAAGAGAGGGAGAGAAACATCAATGTGTGGTTGCTTCTCGCATGCCCCCAACTGGGGACCTGGCCTGCAACCCGGGCATGTGCCCTGACTGGGAACCAAACCAGCGACCCCTTGGTTTGCAGGCTGGTGCTCAGTCCACTGAGCCACACCAGCAGCCAGGGCACATTATTAGTTTTTATATACATACTGTTATCATCATGAGTTTTAGTTGTCATGTCTGTTTAGTTTCCTTTGTCTTTCATTACATTGACACTTTTGTAGAATGTCCTTCAATTTGGGTTCGTCTGATGTTTCTTCATATTTAGACTCAGAATATGGATTTTTGTAGGAATAGTAAATCAACTATCCTGTATTTTTCTCAGAACATCATATCAGGAGGTACATAATAACTGTTGATTTCATTATTGATGCTAATTCTGATTTCTTGGTTAAGGTAGTTTCCGCCAGGTTTCTCCACTGTAAAACTACCATGTTCCTCTTTGAAATTAACAACTTATCTGTATGGGAGATTCTTTGAGACGCATAAGCATCCAGTTTCCAAAAAACGTTACCTAATAGTTTTAGCATCCATTGATGATTCTTGGCATATCAGTTACTACTGTGATAGTTGCGTAATGGTTATTTCTCTGATTCTTGTCGTTTCTTTTGTATAACTTTTGTTAGTTGGGTCCTGGCTGGTGCCAGAAACAATATAATTGTTCACTTCTCTGAGGAGTCCTGTACCTTTTTAGTGGGGGAATGATTTTTAGAAACCACTATCTGGGCATTAGGTGTTCTTATTCTACTGAGATGTCATTGCTGCTCTGTTCTTTTAGCAGATAGCTGAGTGTGCGTGTCTTTCAAATCTAGTCCTGCACCACAGGGTTCTTCCTTTTCATCCCCTAAATGTTTTATCTTCCCTCTCTCATAGAGAGTACATTATCTTCTAGCAACTTATTTACTTGATGTTACCTTACACACCAAATTGTTTCAGTTACTATAGCTGACCACTGCAAATAACACACTTGCTTAGGAGTTCAAGATTTCTTTGTTTTGTTTTGTTTTTTAAGATTTTACTTATTTATTTTTTAAAAGATGGGAAAGGAGGGAGAAAGAGAGAGAGAGAGAAACATTGATATGAGAGAGAAACATCAATTAGCTGCTTCTCGCAAGTGCTCCGGCTGGGGACCTCCCCGGGCCTACAACCCAGGCATGTACCCTGACCAGGATTTGAACCTCAATCTTTTCACTCCGTGGAGTGATGCCCAACCAACTGAGCCACACCAGTCAGGGCTCTTTGATCTTCATTTTGTCTTTACATTGAAGTTATGTGGTCAGAGGACTGTATTGAAAGTTGCTTGGATTAGTTTTTTTTCCTCCCTCCATTAATTTGTTAATTTAATTTGTGTTAATTTAATTTTTGAATGTGTAACATATTAACAAGTTTCTGAAAGTTAAAACTATAGTACACACACACAGATGCCTTTACTCCCTCTTCTTTCCCTTCCACCCCATTTCCTGTCCACCCTTATAGATAACCAACTTTACTGGTTTCTTGTTACCCTTTGTCTTTTCACAAAAATAAGCATGTTTATACAAACACCTCTTACAAAATGGTGGTATAATTTTTATATACTCCCTAAATTTGCTTTTTTTCACTTAAAATAGCTTGGAAATACTTCATAGCAGCTCATGGAGCTCTCCTTTTTATTCTTTTTTCAGCCACATAATGAACCATTGTATGGCTGTATGGTTTATTCAACCAGTCTTATCTCATGTTTAGGCATTTAGGCTGTTTCCAGTATTTTAACGATTAGAAATAAATGTTGATTGAATAACATTGTGCATATGTGTGCTTATATTGTTAGATGTGTATTGTCCGTGTAAATTCCTAGAAGTAGGATTGCAGGGTCAAAGGATAAAAATATATGTAGCTTTGTGAGCTATTGTCCAATTTCCCTCCTTTGGATTGTAACATTATGCAGTCCAATAATCTGCAAAACTTTGGCTTTAAAATTTTATGATTGATAATGCAAATATTATTCCCAGTTTCTAGGAAGCTACATTTTAAGAAGTTAGACCAGATAATAGGAGTGGGATGGAATTGGGGGTGGTATAGTGATAAAATAAAAATATTTGTAAAAATTGAACTATTATCATTTATTATTTTTTAAAAATTATATATCTCCTCAGGAAAACAGCACCATTGAGTGTCTATTAAATCCAATGGAGAACTTCAGTCTTAGGTCACAGCATTAAGAGCTCCTGGTTTTGGTCCCATAAGCTCTCTTTGAAATGACCTGTTGTTATCAATTTTTAACATCCTTGGCTTAATGAAAATGTCATCTATACTTAGATGTCTCATATCATTTTCTGAGAAATAGGCTATATTTGCCTAGTTTTTTTATAATTCGAGTATTGCAAAACTGATCATGTTCAATTTTGTGTGTGTGTGCCCTTAGGGCTTCTTGAATTCCTCTGAACTCTCGGAACTTCCGGCTGGGCCTGAGAGGGAAGGCGCTCTCAAGGATCAGCTGGCCTTAGCAATTGGTGAGTATTTGTAAGGATCCTGGAAACTGGAAATTAAGAACTGGATCTCTTTGTATCTTTATATTCCTCCAAATCTAGATCAAGAATTGCAGGCTCTTGTGCCTAAAAAAAGTCAAATAATGTGAATGTGCTCGGTGGGTTGTGTGTTAGCTATCAGGGAGCAGTAGGACCCTGAAAAGCTCATGCTCTGCTGAAGGGAACAGTTACCAAGCTCTAGCCGGTTGTTACCTTGGGGGAAATGAGATTCTAGTGTTGTCAGAATTTTAAAGTTCCTTCAAAAGAATTTAGGTTTGCGTACAAAAAATCTCAGTTTTTAGCTGTTTGCAACTAATTAAAACTATTTCCACACTTGGCATGCATCACTGTGCTGACCAAACAAAGCATGTCTAGGCAGAGATGCCTTGTGACTTCTCACTGACTACTCTATGCACTGTAGGGGAAATAGTATATCAAAGGTCATTTTACCTTCTTTATAAAGGGATTCAGGAAAATTTAGGGGCATTGTTTTTAGGAGTTTGGTCCTTTTTTAAAAAATATCTGATCCTAAACTTGTGAAGGTACAGTCTTTCAGAACTTACGGGCTGTGGGAACCATATCTGGATCATTGTGGTGGGACTCGTGGGGATTTTGCCTTCTTCCTAGGTGTCCTTGATGGAGGGAGGGAAGTAAGGCTGAGGTTTGAGATTGCTGGGAATTTATTGCTCATCTGATATTTCCAGTCAGGGCATCAATTTTTATCAAGTTGTCTTGAAGTATGTATGTTTTAGTGAGTCATAGATGGGAAACGAGGCAGACAGCCGTGTATGGGACTTATTAAGAAATTTTGGAAGAACTGGGTGTTTCAGCCTTGTCAGTTTCTGGGAATTAACTATTGGGTAGATGCTTTGAGCTCTTGTAAGATTCTGGTTTCTGGATTCTCCCCTTTTATGACTTTTAGATATAAATTATGGCTAATTCAGGGATATTTATCCAGATCCCTTTGTTTATTTTCCTACCCCTTCCAACCTTTTGGCTTATTTCAACTTCTAGAGGGTAGAGCATCCTGAGAGAGAGGGGAAAACTGAAATCCATTTTTGATTCTCATAAGCACCTCTGAAAAACGTTTTTTTTTTTGTTTTTTTTTTTTAATGAGAGGAAGTTGAAAGTATCAGATGACACAGGGTTTTGGATTTTCTGGGGCTTTTAGTTGTGGACTTTTCCCTGATACAATGGATGACCAAGAGTTTTCTGTGTCAGTTATGGCGGCATTTGGGAGGGATGGTGATTTGGTGGGGAAAAAATATTTAATTGCTTTGGAGTGAGATCTGAGTTTTAATTCCAGCTGTGCCATGTGTTAGCTGTGTGACCTTGTACCAGTAGGTTACTCAAGCTGTCTAAGCCTAAGTTTAATAAAAATAGCCAGCATTTGAGTGCCCACTATGTGCTGAATACTGTAATGTGCTTTTATATGTATTATTTATTTCTCCCAATAATCCTACTTCCAGGTTATTTTAAATGGTATCATTTCCATTTTACAGATGAAGACACTAAGGCTTGATAAATTAATAAATGAGGTAATGTCATTGAGTTACTTGCCTAAGGTCATACAGCTGGTAAGAGGCAGAGCTAAGACCTGAGTCCAGGGTCTGTGTGACTGTATAGCCTGTGTCATTAAATGGAGCGTACATGCCCGTGGCTGGTGCTCCATGAAGGCACTCTCCATCCCCCACCCCCACTCCCTGCACACACCGTTTCCTCTTTAAACTGCAGTTGGTATCTCCATCTTACAGCATATCCACAGTGGAAATGCAGAGGACTATCTCCCAAACTCGGCCAGCTCCGTGTGTATTTTGGCACTACCACAGACATCATATCCTGGAAGTATGGTTTTTGTTTTTTGTTTTTTTTATAGGGAAACTGGGAGAAAACATGATTCTTAAACGAGCTGCATGGGTGAAGGTGCCAGCTGGGTTCTATGTTGGCTCTTATGTCCATGGAGCAATGCACAGTCCCTCAGCCCACAACCTGGTGCTGGGGAAGTACGGGGCCCTGGTCATCTGCGAGACATCTGAGTGCAAGGCAAACCTTGAAGACCTTGGCCGCCGCCTTGGGCAGCACGTGGTAGGCATGGCCCCTCTCTCTGTTGGCTCCCTGGACGATGAGCCAGGGGGAGAGGCAGAAACCAAGATGCTGTCCCAGCCATACTTGCTGGACCCCTCCATCACGTTGGGGCAGTATGTGCAGCCCCAGGGAGTGTCCGTAGTAGACTTCGTGCGGTTTGAATGTGGAGAAGGGGAAGAGGCAGCAGAGGCCGATTAGGTTCCTTTTGGCCCAGGAAGAAAATGTTTCTTCTTAGTTCTGAACGTTACTACAAAAAGAAGTTACTTCCTAAGACTCTTCAAACCCAGGATTTGTTTTTCATTTGAGTTTATAATGAAATTATACTTCATGGGTAAAGTTATGAAATAAAATTGTTATATAATAAAGAGAGTAGAATCTTTTCCTTGTTTGTATAATGCTTGGTTTAGCTTCTTAGTGTCTTGTTTATGACAAATTTTAGAAAACAACAGGTGGGCCCTTTTGAAGTGACTGACAGTGTCTGGGGAAACAGGCATTGACATGCTCCCCTCAACCTAGATTTATTATGGCGTTCCTGAAAATTGACTCATTCTGTCTTCTGTGACATGGAACTCTCTTGTGACGCTTTGGGCTGTACTTCTATCCTGGAACATCCTAGTTACATTACTCCTGCCACATGGATTCTTTTGGAATTGTTGACTCAAACTTAGAGTTGTTTGGAAAATGTGGTTCATTTGTTGATGTTTGTAGTGTGCTTTGAAGACTCTCTGCGGTGGTATACACACTGGTTCTGGCCTCATTACTGAAATTAATAACACATGACCCTATTTCTCTTTTGGATAATGGGGTGTGGGTGGGTGGGGAGTGAGGTTTCCTGGACAGCTGTAAAGCAGATTTTGGCATTCTTGTGCCAGAAACAGGAATTACAGTGGTCCAGTTATCCAGAGAGCTCACTCAGTAGTGCCTGTTTACTGCCCTAGTACTGAGACGCTTCTTCCAACAGTACATCAAATCATTACTATAATAGGCAAACCTATGATACTGAAAAAAACTCCCTCTTGCTCATACAGGTATCTTTATTTGAAGAATTAAAAAGCTCTGATATGTACAGACCTAGGCATTTGGATTTTAGCTTTGGGGCATACATGTGATTCACTTCAATGATTTGTAGGTTAAATAGGTTTTGGAAATACCATTCTTTCAATCTGAAAACTTAGGTTTTTGCCTTAATATTAAACACTTTAGACTTAGTGGGTTTTTTTATACTTGCTTTTAAAATTTTTTTTGTCCTCACCTGAGGATATGTAAAATTTCTTTTTTTTTTTTCTTTTTTGTCCTCTTTCGTCTTCTCCAGATTCATGTAGTTTCAGTGCTTTCTGCTGAGGCTTTAGCCAGAAGGCCACAAAAATCAAAAAGTGGATAGTTAACATTTTAGGTATATAAAAGGTAAGGAATTCAGGGATGAGAAAAATGGAGAACATGCTGTGATTTTAGACCCTATTTATCTAAATTAAGCAGCTGAATGTTAGGCAACAATTGGCAGATAAATTCTTTCCTGATATTGGCACTCTGCTGTCTTCTTGGCCTTGCAATAGGTGTATGCTTTCTTGCCTTAGAAAAGCCCCTTTTCTTTCTTCATTTGGAGCTGTTTCCAGCCAGCCAGAGCAGCAAATTGCTTTCGTGTGATGCCAAACACAGAAACAAAGTCCTGTTCAGAGAGGTAATCCTAAGAGAGAAAACAAAAGTTTCCAGTTAGAAGGAAGACATGCACCTATCACTGCCAACCGAGTTTGGGAGAGTGGAGCAAAGAAAGGTAGGCCCTTGAAGGGGGGAAGTAGAATGAATGTTCAGAAAGTCTGTAATAGACTTAAATTATTCATTGGAATTCTTCAGGTTGTAGGGTCCCATCTTGACCTGTGGAAGAATTGACTGGATTCACTGCTCTCACAGCTTCACTTGGCACCAGTTTCTTGCCAGACGGACAAGAAACGGGATGTATATTATATATGAATTCTAGACATTAGGTTTTGGCTAAATGGGGAACTAAGTTGAGTGATGGTTTTCCTTCCTTAATGCCCTTATCTGCCTTTTTTATCCAGATATTTTCAAATATAAAATCTTGTTGAGAGCATAAAATTCTACCTTTTATTTATTGCTATTTAATGAATATTTTCTATCCAAGTAAAATTATTAAGATACGACCTCTGTTTTCAAGAAAGTCGTAGCCCAGTACTCAAGAATTGGTTAGATAAGACATTGTGGAAAATCTAATGACCCTTCCCAAATCAAATCCTTTAAAGGGAGAATAAATTCATTCATTCAACATGAATATGTTAATTCATTCAACCAAAACTTAAGAAATGCCTACTGTCTGCCAGGCACTGTTTTAGGAGGTGAAGAGTTGAAAATATGGTGAACAAGACAGATAAAGTCCCTGCTCTTAAGGATATTACTAGAGGAAAAAGATAGATGATGAACAAGTATAAAGGGGGAACTGGAGGGGGTGAGGGAAGCAGTGTTAAGTAGGGTAGTCAGGGAAGTCCTTCCTGGGAAGGTCACCTAGGAGCTGAGACCTAAATAATGAGAAGTTGGCTCTGTTACGGTTTTTTCAGGCAGGAGCCACAGGAAGTGTAAAGGCTCAAAGGCTGGCATGAGCGTGTTCGAGGAAAAGCAACCACTGGCTGGAGGGTGCTAAGCAAAGGGGGCAGTGGTTTATGAGATGAACTCAGAGGGGGGCAGGTGTCGGATTGGGTAGGGCTTTGGAGGCCACGGAAAGGACTTTGGATTCTTCTTTAAGTGCAGTAGGAAGCCATTCAAGGTGTTTTAAATAGAACACCTTGAATGTTCTATTTAAACATTTAAAATAGAGGACAAGTGTCCTCTATTTTGAAACCCCGTTGGTTATGTGGGGAACAGATTGTAGGGATGTAGTGGAAACCAGTTGGATGACTGTAGCAGTAGTCCATGGTGGCTGGACCAGACTGGCAGTGGAGAGATGAAAAGGAGTGGACGGAGGCTAGCTGATGGATTGATGTAAAAGGTGAGAAGAAAGTATCGAGAAGGAGCCCTTGGTTTTTCGCTTGAGCTGCTGGGTTGCTTAAATGTCTGTTGAGTGCTTAATTACAATGTTCCAGAATTGTCCTAGGCCAGTTTTGAAACAGGCGCTTTACTCACGGAGCACTCCACGTAAATCAGACATAGTTCCCTCAGCTACTCACTTCCTTTTTGGCAGGGTCCACATCCTCAGGTAACTCCTGATTCTGATTTTTCAGTAGAACTTCTATAGGGTAATATTTTACCTCAGAATTCAGGGAGAGAGTTGCATTTCTCATGTCCTAAGTAAGATAAGATAAAAACATAGACATAGGATAAAAAACTATTCGTGTCTGTGCATTTGAAGTTCTGTGTATATAATATTAAAATTTTGGTTTTTACCACTTTACCTTTTGTAATTATCTTTTAGAACAACTGTCCCCAAACCTGGCTGCATGTCATAGTCATCTGGGAATCTAAAATATTCAGATTTTGCAGTCCTTGGGAAAGCTGACTAAGTAAGTCTGAGGTAAATCCTGTATAACCAGTTTGGCATAAAAGCTGTGCTTAAATCTCACTTAAATACTGTGATCAAATCCCTTCTTTTGGCACTTCACTTAGGCTCTACATTTCCAGCCTTTACATGACTTTAAATTGAAGTCATACTTTTTTTCAATACATTTTAAAGATGCTACATCACCATTAGCTTTGGAATCTTGAGTTTGTAGAGCACAACGGACAAAACTGCCGCTTGGTTTGGACAGCTGGTGCCGTGCACTCGTCCTAATGTTAACTTGCTGTTGAATTCCTGGCCAGTGGCTCCACTTCTTGTAGCCATTGAAATAGGAGTAATGTGCCCTGGCTGGTGTGGCTTAGTGGATTGAGTGTCAACCTGGAAAAGGGTCGCAGGTTCAATTACCAGTCAGGGCACACACCTGGGTTGCAGGCCAGGTCGCCTGTAGGGGGCGTGCAAGAGGCAGCCACACATTGATGTTTCTCTTTCTTTCTCCCTCCCCCTTTCTCTAAAAATAAATAAAATCTTAAAAAAAAGAAAAAAAGGATAACAACATGAATTTCTGTGGACTCCACTATCAGAAACTGATAAACATATAATTTGGGTTAGCAACTTATTACTCCTGAAAAATACTGCCAGTAAATTGAATCTGTCCTGAATGACAGACAGTTGAATAATAAAATTAGTGTTTTTTGTTTGTTTTTTTTTAAACAGCAAGTGTGTTCTAAATTCTGGAGGGCAGTAAAATAAGGACCTGGGCTCTGAGACCTGCTTTTCTACTGATTAAAACAACCTTCATATCAGAATAGACCACTAGAGTGACACTAAGAAGGTCATGATAGGGTTTCACCTATGTGGCATCTGTAGCATTTGCTCTTTCTCTCTGGCTCTAGTTGCCTGTGTGACTTGCTCCTCCAAGAAACTCACAGCAGTGATTCTTGTGATAGCAGCAGCATCTCCCAGCTCTTCTTTTAACTGTTCATACGATTTCCCTGCCTGAAAAGAAGAGACGGAAAGCATAAGATGAGGTGCTGCATATATGTACACATACACACACACGTAGGAAGGGCCACCTCAGGCCTAGTCTATACCCTTGAGAAAAGCCAAAATGCTAGGGAATCAGAAGACACTTCAGGGATAGCAAAAAGGCCAGTCTCCTCCTCTGGGCCCATGCAGGGTTGGGAAGTATGTAAACATAATATGTCTCTTTGCTGGTGGTCCCTCAATCCTCCATACAAGACTTAAGACAGAGCAGTTGAGTAGGAGTCAGAAAATCTGCCTAAATGTGACTTTAGACAAATAACTTTTCCTCTAAACTTCCTCATCTGTAACGTGGGAAACTGTTTACCCTGGCTGTCACAATGGTTGTAAAGCTAACAAAGATGTGTTCTAAACATCATTCCTTGTACAGGCTGCTTATTCCTGAAACAAGCTGTGACTTCTGTAACTGGACTTAGTGCTGTGGAGGGTGGGAAAGGGAAGAAAAGTAAAAAGCAGGCAGGGGACAGGGAGTACGGGAAGGGTGGACTTGGAGTGACTCAGCCCTTGAGCACCCCACCTTCCCGCCGAGCTCCCTGACAGTAAGAACGTCTTCCCCATTCTATGTTCTTACGCTCCAAAGGTGAGAGTCCCAGGCCAAGAACCAGCCTGTGAAGATAGGAGGCTCAAACCCCTGTTTAATGATCAGGATGGGTGTATCAGGGTCTCGGCCACTGGGGTGAGTGTGCAGGTACTCCTGGGCTGTAGCAAGAGCTCGCTCCTTCTCTGTGGCATTGGCCTCAGCCCCAATCCACAAGAACACCTGTTGTGGTCAAGATTGAGTATTTGTTAATGCGCTCATAACAAGGACTATGTACTGGACAATAAACCCTGCCCTCTCTTACCCCTCAGCAATTCAGACTCAGCAGAGGAAGCTTTTCTCAGAATCATCTTGATTTGTGGTTTTAATTGCCATGTGTATCTCCCACATCTACATTTCCAGTGCTGAGCTCTTCCTCTGAACCATAACTTCCTGAATCCCACTTCTTGCAAAACACCTCCTCTTGGCTGCCTTCAAGCATCTCAAACATTAACATCCCCAAAATGTAGCACTTCTTTTCTAAACTTGTGTCTGTGTCTTCATTCTTGGTGAATGGCATCCACCCAGTCATTCTAAGGCAGTAACCTGGGAGTCACCCTGGATGCCCCCCATGTCCAGGGAGTTACCATGGCTGGCCAGTCTGCCCGCTGTGGGTTTGTCAGATGTCACCACCCTGCTGTCCCTACTCCATTGCTCCTGTGCAGGCCTGTAGCAGCTCTCACTGGACTTTCACAGTAGCCCACTGACTGGCCTCCCAGCAGAGTCTTCTTTTGTTCTCACCCCCATCCCTCCTCTCCTACACTTGCTGGAAGGCTCTGTCTAAAGCACAGTCTGACCTTGGCACTCACTTGCTTAAATTTCTGTAGCTTCTCAGGATATACCTTGAACTTCTTCACATGGTAGGTGAGGTCCATGCCTACTTCTTCAGCCCATATCCAGGGTGCTCTTTAACTCTGTCTTATGGTCTGATAATATTATTTGTAGTTCCCTGTGTGCTAGACTATTTCATGACTTGCTTTTACTTGTGCTATTTCCTTTGCCCGGAATGTTCTTTTTACCTGATTAATGCCTGCTTATCCTTTGAGTCAGCCTTGGAGCCGTCTTCTTCAGGAGGTCATCCCTGAGCCGCTAACCTGTGCTCTCTTGGTACCTTTGTATGCACCTCCATCACAATAAAGTGATGCTTCTGTGTTCCCCCTCCCCGCATCAACCTGTAAAGCCTCAGAGCAGGACGGCACTCCACCTTGGCAACACCACGCCTAGCGCAGTGACTAGAACTGGTGGTGCTGAACACGTTTGCTGAGCCGAACCGAAGAAGGTGGATGTCAGGAGGGGGTGCTTGAAGATACCCCTTTGTACCCTTTTGCACTGAGAAGGCCCATATTTCTGGGTGCGGAGCCTGCTGCTATTGATCCTGAGAAGAAGTGCCTGATGACAGGATGACCTGGCTTTCCCAGAGCGAGGCGGGAAAATTCCCAGGATGGTGAGCTTTAAACAGCGTTCTGTTCTCTAACCCTGGCAAAAAGGCAAGCTTTTTCATTGGTCCCCACTGACCATTGTTTGATTGACTTGGGGATGGTCCACGATGTCTTTGGCTTTATCTTGGC
This sequence comes from Mormoops blainvillei, assembly GCA_004026545.1. Lineage (NCBI taxonomy): Eukaryota > Metazoa > Chordata > Mammalia > Chiroptera > Mormoopidae > Mormoops > Mormoops blainvillei. The sequence continues at coordinate 346,066 of PVJD01000422.1, forward strand.
AGGGGAGTTACTATATAAAAATAATCAAAACTGTGAGGATCCTTGTCATTTGTTCCAAGCACTTGGCTGTGCCTTACCTGGTCCCAGGTATCCAGGAGCATCACATCCTCTGGGTTCAGGTCATCCTGGGTGAAGTCTGTGATCTCAGTGACAGTGAACCGGCCAGTCTTATTGGAACATTCAAAGAGACGGGACTGGACATCTAGGATTTCCTGCTGCAGCCTGCAATACAGTCCATTTAGAGGAACTGAGCTGCTTAGAAATCATGTGCAGTTCACCCGCCTGGAAGGCAGGGGGAGCCAGGAGGAGGGGATACTGTGGTCCCATACCTTTTGTTACTGGCATAGGGAGTTTTCCCTCCCAGCAGGTCCCAGAACTCTGGGGGCTCCTGGCCCTCGGCCACAGCATCTTCAGTGCCATTACAGAGAAGCCTGGCCAGTTCCTTAGCCATTGCCCGCTCATCCCCACTAGACCCCTGAGAGTGGGAGGAGGAGAACACAGATGTTAGTTGCACATGACCATGTTCATGTGGGAAGAAACCTGAGACTAATATCTTAGTGTAGCCAGGATCAGCTACTGAGCCACAGTACTTTCAGATAGGGAAATAAGTTTGTTCTAGTGCTGGCAAGGGTTTGGGGTGGGGGGAGGACAACACTGTGATGGTAAAGAACAGAACTTCTGTGGACTCTGAAACCCACAGTGGATGTTGACAAGAGTTACTTTTGGTTGCGGTTAAAATTTTAGCACCTACTTTTAATTTTTTTAAGAGAAAAATTTAACTTATTTTTAAAATTAGGTACAAGAAAATTCACTCTTTTCGGCATACAGTTCTGTGAGTCCTGACATAGAATCATGTTACCACTACCACAAAGAACAGTCGCCTTGCCCCTGCAAAAAATTCACCCATACTACCCCTTTGTAGCAAACTCTTCCAGACTCTTAACCTCTGGCAACCACTACTGTTCTCCATCACAATACTTTTGCCTTTTCAGAAGGTCATAATGGAATCATGTAAGTAATGTTGCCTTTGAATCTGGCTTCTTCCACTTAGCGTCTCCCTGGTAGTTGTGGGTATCAACAGGTTATTCTTTGTGTTGCTGAGGAGTGTTCCACTGTATGGATGTAACACTTTATCCGTTCTCCAGCTGAGTTGCTTCCAGTTTTTGGCAATTGCAAATAAAGGTGCTATGTGCTATAAACATTCGTGTTCGGGTTTTTGTGTGAAGACAGTTTTTTATTTCACATGGGTAAATGCCCAGGAGTGGGATTGTTGGATTGTATGGTAAGTATACGTTTTATAAGAAACAGATTGTTTTTCAAAGACCATATTTGCATTCCCACCAGCAATGTGAGAGAGTTCCTGTTACCCTGCACCCTCACTTGCACTTGATATTGTCAATTTTTTCAGCCGTTCTAGTAAGTGTGTAGAGGTATCTCATTGGGTTTCACTTACATTTCCCTAATGACTAATGATGTTGAAAATCTTTTCCTGTATAATTCTCTTTTGTAAAACAATTCAGTGCTTTTTAATGCAAATGCCATCTGAATTGACAAAAAAACATTTTTAGTGTTTTTGTTCAGTGGTAATGCTTGTCCTGTTATAACCCACCAGATTGGTGTGAAAAGATTGCCTCATTCAGCCCCTGTCCATTTAGAAGTTTATGGAGTATCTCCCAGGTATGAGTGAGCGGTGCTGTCATGGGCTTTTTAATCGGAGACCTAACTGTAGGGAACTTTGGCAGTCCTTTTGAAGGTCCTTTAGGAAAAAGGCTCCTCTTTTTGTGGACTGTTCCAGCCTGCTCTTCAGTTCTTTTGCCCTTGCTGAACGGAGGGTGGGTGCAGAGCTGGCGTGACCTCTGGCCCAGCCGTCCTACCTTGCCGTACCACAGGTAGTGCTGTGCCTGGGTCTGCAGCAGAAAGACGTCATTGGAGTTTAGGGAGGAGGCGAAGGCAGAAACCTCCACGGCTTTGGTGTTAGATTTGTCAGTTCCTTGAATCTGGAAGAGTCTTACCGGAGGTTCGGGCTCGGCATTTCCCTTCCTGGAAGTCCCACCCTAGAGGAAAGGAGAAAAGCAGAGACCAGATTTAAGGCGCGCCACGTGAGCAGAGCACCAGGCTAGCTGCTGTGGAGAACGTGGATGCGTTGGACACTGTCTTTGTCCTTGAGCTTGTAGGCTAACTGGCAGAGGTCAGGGTGAGCTGGAGTTAATACCAATAATGTTAGCTTTCATTCTGAGACCTCTGTTATATGCCAGACTTTGTGGTTGGTAACTATGTACATCATTTATTGATCCCCCAAATAACTGTGAAGGCATTATTCCACAGTACAGATGGGGAAACTGAGGCTTAGAAAGCTGGCTAATAAATGGCAAGACTAGGACTTGATCACAGACTTGTGTATATCAAGCATGTGACACTGTACATTTTTGGCAGCGCTTCAGCCAGGGCTTCATAGAAGAAGTAGGACTTGAATCTGAAGGAGCGCATTCAATGAGGGAGGTGGACAGGGACTATGTCACATGTGAGGTCTAGTGAGGAGACCCACCTGACAAGTGGAGTGTGTAGGTTAGGAAGCTGACGGTGATGCACCTACACGGGTATATGGATCAGATTATGAAAGACCTTGAACATTAATTAGGCAGTGGTTTGGACTTGCAGTCCTAGGCAGTTGGGATTCACTTTAGTGCCTTGGAGGGATTAACCCCTTGTCCATGTCTACCTCAAGGCCTGCTCTCCATCCCTCCCCTCCTCCACTGTAGCCCCTGCTAGCTTGTTAGTTCTGAGCATTCTGGCTCATGGTATAACTTGTCTGGCGGTTCTCACCTCAAAAATAACCAGCTTTCCTTTGAAGATGGCCATGAAGTGGCGTGGTTCCTTCCCCATGGTAACTCGGACCTGCACTGGGGCCCCGTCAAACTTGCGATCCACCTCCACTGCCTGGTATGCCGAGGCTGCCAGCTCATCCTGTGAGGCGTGGCGGCCCTGCAGTGGTGACAGGAGGAGTGGGCCACTGCTGCCTGTCCCAGCTTAGTGGTCAGAGGAAGCATGCTCTCTGAAAGCGAGGGCCTGTCCCAGACCTACCTGCCAGATGTACAAGATGTAACGCAGCTTCCCGTAAACCTCATACGTGTAGAGGACCAGATAGCAGTCTCCCCCATAAAAGAAGCCATACCACTGATGCTGCACGGAGACCAGCTCCATGTTTTCAATTCTCCAGACCTGGGCACAGAAGGAGACACAATTCTCCAGTGATGGGGGTGCTATTTGAAGAGACAGCTGCCTGAGGTTACGGGACCGGGACCGGGGTCGTGCTTAGCAGAGAATCCCCACATGAGGCACTAAGTTCTGTCCTCAAAGTCCCCTGCCCTGCCCGGTGCTGTTTTCCCAGTGGTGAGGGCTTATCACATTTGCATGATTTGAATCTGGAGAAAAGCTGGATTGTCCCTGGTCAGGCACCACCCCATCACAGCTCGGAGATGATTTGAATAGATCTGCCAGGTGAGTTACTGACAGTTCACTGGGGGGGCTGGGGTGGGGGTCTGCCTTTCACGTCCCTGAAGAACTGTAGGAAAACCGCAGACTAGGATACCCCTTGGAGAATACTCCCAGGCACTAGAGATGAAGGTGAAAGCAAAGCAGACTCAGAATCACCTGCCCCCTCCTCTACAGCAGGGTAGCCAGGAGGGCAGTGCTGCCTGCCAGCCCTGAGATGGGAATCGTTAGACTTACCTCAATTTTTCCATTGCCGTCATCCACCATTCTTTCCTGGGCAGCTACTTCTGGTTTGGTGTGCAGCAGAGTCACATCAAATTTATCCTGGAAAACTTTAGCTGCTTGGGAAGAGATTGGGAGAAGCCAAATGAGTGACAAGCACCCATTCCTGCCTTTCTGGAGTCCCAGCAGTGAGAAGAAAATTTGGGGCAATCTTACCGATTTTACCAATGTTGAATGTTTTCCCGAGGCCCGTGGTCTGCTCCTTCACGGACCACTTCTGGAACAGCTGCTTGAACATGGCTGACTCAGCACCATCGTGGACGGTCTCCACGTTGGTGCTGCTGGGGTAGCCCTTCATCTTGATGAAGTTCTGTACACAATCCCCCACCCCCCGAGAGACAGGTCAGTCAGGGGATGCACTGAGTTCTTTGCTCGGCTGCTGACTCGCCCCCCTGAAGCCAGTTGGCAGGACTGCTCCCTTGCTTCCCTCTGGGACTGAGTCCAACTCTGACTTACCTGACTCAAGGAAAGGACTGAGCTGAACATTTTGTCATCTCTTTATTGGTCTGTCATTGTTATTATTAATTTTTTTGCATGATCCTCTATATTCTATTCTTTCAACATTCATGCATTCTCCTGACTTTGTATCACATTCATTTGTCCATTTATTGCTTTTTAAGTGCATCCTGCTAAGTTCATTTGCGTGGGTCTGCACAACATCATAAGTTCCTTGAGGACAGGGCCATTAACCTTGATAAACAGTATCTATCCTCTTCAATAATACCATCCACCACCCTGTCTGGTGTGCTCAGTGGGTTGAGCATTGCAAACTGAAAGGTCACCAGTTTGATTCCTGGTCAGGGTACATGCCTGGGTTGCAGGCTAGGTCCTGATTTGGGTGTGCAAGAGGCAATTGATTGATATTTCTCTCACACACTGATGTTTCTTTCCCTCTCTTACCTTCCCCTCTCTCTAAAAATAAAGCCTTTAAAAAATAATAATAATAATAATAATAACAACAACACCTGCCAGGTACTGTTCTGAATGCTTTACCAATGTTACTTAACCTTCACAACAACCCCAGGAGATGGTATTAAACCTTGATTTGAATCCCAGTTTGTCTGATGTCAAAGTCCATGTATATACCTGCAACGTTATATGCTCAAAAGCCTAGTATAGCTCCCTGAGCACATCTGAAGTGTTACTGACGTAATTTTTGGACAATATTGCACATCTGTAGCTCCTACCAGGGCTGTAGACATGGCCATCTGTTTCTCATCCTTTGTGGCTCCTCTTCCTTTCCACACATAGATCTTGGTTCCACTTTGGTCCAGGATGTAGCAGTCCTGAAGCAGTCAGGGATAAAGTGGTTACACTTTGCCCAGCGCCTGCCTCTGAAGTCAGGTCTGATCACCCCATGCCAAGCGCACCCAAGCTCTACTTACATTATGGTTCAGTAAATCCTGGACCAGAGGCCTCATTGCTACCTCTGTCACTGCCAGCTGCCCAGCTGAGTCTGAGACACTGGAAAAGGGAGAAGTTAGCCAGTGCCTTCTCTTCTACAAAGCATTTTGTAGTCATTTGATATTTTCCTGACTTTGTTTTAGTGTGAGGTTTCTGTGTAGTTTGACTTCCTGTGACAGTCGTGGCTTGACCGCAGATGGGAATGTGGAGGACTCTGTTCTCTAGAGGAGACTTTGGTGTCCCTTTCCAAACATTATCCCATCTACATCCCTGTGCACGTACAGATCCAAGTAAAGGAACAGTTTCCCCAAGAGACCAGGAAGAGTTGCTGACAAGAACAGATGGTAGCTGCCTCCTTGAATCAGAACACCAAGCTCTTTCTAGAAGCTGCATTTGAAAAAGACTAAAAGAAAGCCAGACTCCTGCACCCAAAATGAGGAGCCAAGCGGAAGTGCCTCGTCTTCTAGGGGACACCTTCCCCCTGCCCCATCTTCCAACCGGCAGCCAGGTTTAGCAACTCACTGATATAACACGATATTTGATTTCTGCTGCTGATCTATGATCTCATCTGGGACCGCAGGCTTGATAATAGAACGTCGGCCGAGGGTGTCCTGAAGGACCGTCATCAGCTCTGGGCTTGCCGCCTCCTTGTCTCCCTCCATCACACCTATTTCGGCACGGCCCCCTCGCTCCCTGTCCCGAATATCCTTTGCCAGAAGCATAGCCTGTCAAAAAAAGAAAAAGAAAAACAAAACAAAAAACATAAACCCATGGAAACACTCAGCTCCTCTGCCCACTGCCCCTTTCCGCCGAAGGCTTTGAGAGGAGCAGCCTACATCCCAGACGGGAGCCATTCTGGTGCGGAGGAGCCCAGGGGTGTGTCAGACTCACACACTTAGCCTCTTTCTCAAACAGATTCTACTCCAAGACAGGGGTCTGCCTTGGGTCTCAGGGAAAAGCCAGCCAGGAAGGAAGGCAAGGGCACCTGACAGAGCGGAGCCCTGTGGCCAGGCCTGAGGGAGGGAGAGAGAGGGAAGGCTGGGAAGAGCTGGACCTTTAGGCGCTCTCCGCTGTTGCTCTCTGGGCCGTTCCATTGGATGATAACCTTCCCGAGGTCCAGCAAGAAGACATCACCTCGGTTAAAACTGTCCCAGCTCATTTCCACCTGGAGGTAGACATTATTTAGGAGGAATTCTTAGGTACTAGGTAGAAGCCCTGGGCCCAGAACAGAGAGTGGGTAGGACTTACCTCAGTGGCCCGTATGTTCCTCTTCCCCTTCACGTGTAATAACCGCTTCACATCATAGGTGTTGGTCTCCACGTGCTTCATCCCAGAGGCCACGCCCCCCTTCTTGTAGCTAAGGGAACATCCATTTAGTTATTTACTGAGCACCTGAGTGTGCTCGGGGACGCGTGTGACAGCGGTAGATTACACAGATGCCACCTCTGCCCGTGCGGGTGACGACAGTAAATAAGCAAGGTAAATCTAGGCTGTAGTAATTGCTGCCACAGAAGTAGACACAGTGACAGACTTTTGGGCAGAGTGGCCAGAGCAGCCTTCTCAGGAGTAACATTCCAGCAGAGATATTAAGAAGAATAGGAACCAACAACAAGGAACATCACTCAAGACAGAGGGAACATCAGTAATAAAGACCACACAGCATTTAGGAGCTTGTTCTAGGAACTGTGGGTATCAGTGTGCAACTGGGAGAGAGGCACCAGCCAGGCAACAGTAGAAGCATTAATGAGGAACAACTGTAATAGCATACTCAATAAGATATACCAAAAAAAAAAAAAAGAAAAAAGAAGCATTAATGACACCATGGCCTTAAGACCAACCCACTCCTGGAATCAGTGCTCCTGCCCCTGGCACCCCAACCCAGCCTCCATTCCAGATGTCCTACGCGTGAAGGGCATGCAGAAAGCTACCATGGAGAAGAGGGTGGGGTGTCTTTGGGTTCCCTGGTGACTCAGTGTGATGCCCCGTGCCCAGCATGTCCTCAGTGAGTGGGGACTGCCAATCTGCAACAAGCTGGCTTGGACCAGCTTCAGAATTCTCGAGCTCATTGGAACCGCTCTTTTGCAATCTCAAGCGCAAAGTTTTGAGTAATCAGACTCCTCAGTTCATGGAACAGTATCATTGTTGGCCTTTACCAGACCCCTCTCTTGTTTTAAGTATTTGTGTATTCTCTTTTATTTGCATACCTTATTCCCAGTCCTATTCTGCCATAGGCAACAATTCTAACAGTTTAACATCTATTTTCATTCTGCTGAAAAGTGATCTATGGTTTCGTGTGCATGTATTTTTTAAAAACAGATTTGCATTCTATTACGTATCTCAAGGCCGTTTCTTGTTTACTAAGCACCGTGGTTTTAAGCTCTGTCTACGTGTTAGGTATGTATTTAGCCTGTTGCCTCTAGCTCCTGCATAGGACTCCTTGGTGTCATGGAGTATTTTTCCTGTCCAGTCTCCATTGCCTGTGGCTTCCACCACCACTAATGATACTGCTGGGGACATTCTGGCTCATGTGCCCTTATGGAGCCGGGTCTGTGAAAATTCCTTTGAGTTACACGCTCAGAACTGGGATTTGCCTCAGGGGCGGATTACTCTTTGGAAGGCTGTGCCAGCTCTCCCTGCCACCGGCAAGGCCCCACAACCTCGCCAACACTTGGCGCCGCCCAGTTCTCAACTTCGTGCCACTATAGTAGGTAGAAATGATAGCTTTGTTTTGATTTACATTTCTTTGATTACTTTCGTCATATATTGATTGACCCTTTGGGTTGCCTTTCTGGTAAACTGCCGTTTTTGTCCTTGCTCTGTGTACAGCTACTCACATGATGCCTTGCTTGAAGTAGCCGCGGAAGGTGTCAGACTCATGGTACTGGACCTCTCGGTGCTGCACGGGGCAGCCCCCCAGGTAGTCGTCCAGCTGGATGGTGTAGATGGCTGCGCAGCTCTGCTCGTCCTGAGAGGAGTCCTTCCCAATCCAGAAGTGGATGTCCTGGGAGAGGACACCGCCCACTCTCCGGGTCTGGGATGCAGCCAGAGAGATCAGGTCAGGGACCAGCTTCCCCTTGGATGCTGGCCCCTCTGGCATGGGAAGAATGCAGCATACAGTGGCTTGTGTCCTGCTCTTGGTGGCCTCCAGACCCTCCTTCCTGTCTGTAGTGGCCCCTGTTGTAGACCTGCTGCGTGGCTCTGGCAGCCCCGATACCTCCCCACGTTTGGGAAAAGTTGACGGCTTATTCTCAGAATAAATGGAGCGCAATGGGGACCTTTTCCAGCTTGGGTTGCAGACAAACCTTGCCGCTCCCCTGCCCGCTGCGCTGCCGAGCCAGCGCGGTGCTGGCCTGTCCGTCTCCGGACCCCTGTCAGCACTGTTCAGGCGGGATATTGTTTCCTTAACTAGAAGGAGCACTTCGAAGCTGGAACTGCCTTGTATTTACCAGGCCTTCCTTCACCCCACTTTGATCTAGAGTCTACCCCCCTTCCGCAGGGAGATGTGCTGTTTGTGAGCTACTTACCAGTTTCAGGCTGAGGGCCCCACACCCGCCCTCTGATGCAAAACTTAAACATCCCCCTCCCCACAAGAATGGCCTTTAAAAATAGTCAGACTGGCCCTGACCAGTGTGGCTCAGTTGGATGAGCATGGTCCTTCAAAGCAAAAGGTCTCAGGTTTGATTCCTGGTCAGGGCACATGCCTGGGTTGCAGGCTAGGTCCCCAGTTGGGGCGTGTGTGAGAGGCAACGCATTGGTGTTTCTCTCGCCCATCAATGTTTCTCTCCCTCTCTTTTTCTCTCCCTTCCCCTCTCTCTAAAAATAAACACTTTTTTTTTTTTTAATGGTCAAACTGGAGACCTGTCTTGTATTACACTGAGGAGGAGTCAAGATGGATACCAGGGGCCTGATCAGCATCAATGGCAGATCCCTCCGTGGAACCTGGCTCCCAGGGGAGAAGCTTGTGGGAATGAAGGTGGGAGTGGGGACAGGGCTTACCGAGAGGATGACGTAGCAGTCCCCCTCATAGAAGTTGCCATGGGCACTCAGGGGCACCAGTGCCAGCTCCATTTTCTAGAAGGACAAGGAATGTGCATAGGGTCCATTCCCTCCTTTTTCTCCCTCCCCCGAGCCTTCTTTTCCTCTCCATCATTTGGCACGGGCAGCAGGGGAGAGAGAGGGGAGATGTCCCCACTCATCTCACAGGGCGTGGCAGCGAGCTACACGATTCACATGGCCACCTTCTGGCTTCCGAGCTCAGGGCGCCTGTCCTCACCCCCGTCCTCCTCCCTGCTGCCTGACTTGTCCTGTGTTGCTGCACGGTGAGGAGCCTCGTGAACCACCCCCAGCCTGTTGCAGGGGAACGAGCAGGCTATAAGCTCTCAAGTAAAACCCCTCCCCTGAGCGGCTGCATCATCGCCTCTGACACTGTTCTCCAACTCGGGCCACCAGTGCTGGCCAGGGTCTGAAAGAACAGCACGCTGAGATTCTGTGGGACTCTGGGGCATGAGTGCCAGCAGTGCGCAGGGCTCCAAGCCCAGTGTCCCATATTTGGAGTCTGGGTTGGGGCCCTGATTTGTCACCTGCATGTCTGTTTTGTGTCAGGAGGGCTATTCCCATAGCCTCAGATGCCGATTTTCATCACTACCCCCAAGTGAGGTAAACCTGCAGTCATACTTGTGTGATTTCTATTTAAAATGTGTGTGAATGTAAAAATGCTGCTCTGAGTGCCGACCTGTGAAACCTGAAGGTCATCAGTTTGATTCCCAGTCAGGGCACATGCCTGGGCTGTGGCCAGTTCCCCAGCTGGGGGGCATGTGAGAGGCAGCGCACATCCATGTTTCTCTCCCTCTCTTTCTCCCTCCCTTCCCCTCTCTCTGAAAATAAATAAATTTTTTTAATGTTATATATTCCATAACTTTCGTACAATACTTTTAAAGTATCTATTGATTTTTAAAACAACGGAATTGTCCTAGGCCTCTCATAAGCTCTGAGCCACTTACTAGAGGCTGGGACTCCCCCTTCCGAATGGAGGACAGTGAACTGAGGCATCACCTCTGGGTTTTATGCAGCAGCCACTCAGCTCAGAGCAGGGAGGTGGAGGTGGGGTGGGGGTCCTCACGTCTGGCAGGCGGAACTGCCCAGGCCAGGGTGGTTCCCAGTTACAGGCTGCTGGAGCTCAAGATAAGCCATAGGGGTTCAAGGCCAGGTGGGAGAAGTGATGAGCTGTGCCCCCTTCTGTGCAGTGCCCCCAAACCTACCCTACTACTTTGCAGGAGCCAGAACCCTCTGAGGAAGACCCGGCTCTATTTTTCTGTCAGAAGCAGCCAGGAGTATCAGTCTCCTGGGAGGGCCCTGGCCACACCCATCTCTCCAGGGCCTTTGCCGGAAGTGCAGACTCACTGAACAGATGGCTGAATAAAGGGCAAGCTTATTTCCCTTGGAGTCCTGCGCTCCAAGGCTAAGAACATTTCCTCCACCTGCCACCCACCTGCTTTGAGCGCCCAGGAAAGGTCAACAGTAGGGAAATGTGCATTTTGATGCCACCTCTCACTATTTCGGAACCACAGGCTGGACGGAGACTAAGGAGGGCCAGAGGGCTGTCATGTAGCAGATCTGGGTGACTAGAGTCTGCCCCCGGATTCAGGGTGAGGAGGAAGGTGTGCCTCCAGCACAGCTCACCTCGATTCTCCAGGTGATGATCCCAGGGTCGTTGCCCACAGCTCTGAAGGCACTGCTCAGAGACATGGCTCTTGTCTTCCTGGTTCTGAAACATCATAGAGCAAGCAGAGAGATGGGGGCCTCTCCTGGCAGACATTCATCCAGCTCTCTTCCTAAGTCACTTATGAATCTCTTGTCAGCCAGCCTGCCGTGTCCTGTGGTGCAGTCCCAGCTCCTTTCCATAGTCAGCTCTTTGACCTTCTCTTCGGATTTTACTTTCCATACTTTTTAAAGTAAACTACCCCAAAACTCAGACAACCCATCCTGCTTTTTGTCTTATGACTAATATATTCCCTGTATCTTACAGAAGAAAAGGGAAAGTAAAATGGCCGGGCTGGGCCCGGAAAAAAGAGGGCACATGCCAACGGGGGGTGGGGTGGGGGGCGAGCGTAGCCTGGCCTGCTAGGACCTGCCGCTGTCCTCTCCCCTCCCACGCAGACCCCAAGGAGTTATTGGTGAGGCGTCTGGTCTTGGGCTGTGGGAGGAAGTGGTAAAGAGAAGCCCTTGCGGACCACGCACCGTCTCTATTGAAGGAGCATCCAGGCTCGCACAGGGGCTTTATATAATTAAAATGCATACCTGGTTCTCGCTCTCGAGGAGCTCGCCACCTGACAACAATACACGGGGCCAATGGGTGCTCCCAAGAGGCAAAGGCAAAGGACAGGTTTGATGGGTCTAATAGGACGAAAGCCCATCCAGAAAGGGCTGTGTGGGGCTTTGCTGTCTGGAGGCGCTTTGTGCTTAAGAGGCACATGTCCACCCCTTCTTTCCTTGAGCCGTGGTGGGTGAAGCCAGGTTTGGAGAATATGCGCTGTTATTGAGTATGGACTTTGGCAAAAACACAAAAGCAAACCCCTTTTGTCTGTTGCTATGAAAGGACGAAAGCAGAACAGTGACAGGGAGCACCTACTGTTTGAGGATTTAATTCGATAACTTGCCCCACCCTGTGCTCAGAACTGCCAGGAAATATTTGTTCAGGTTTTCTTCAGACCCTAGACTTCAGTCACTAAAGGCAAATGCTGTTACTAAACTAGGCAAAGGGGACAAGGGCCAATGAATTCATTACACGAAGATAGAGAAGTGTCAACCTGGTAAAAGCCAAACCAACTGTCATTAATTAGGGCTGTGAGTCTTTGAGGCCCAAAAGCAGTCCCACCTGCTAGCAGGGAGTTAGCAATCAGGAAGGGTCTTACTGGTCCTGGGTCCCCCAAATGCAGGAGAGGACATGCTCAAAGGGACTTCCTGCCACCCTGGAACACCTAGAAAACGTGACTCCATCTGTGACAACAAATTTACCTAAAACTTGGGTCATTCCCTCCCACCTCCCCAAGCTCTTATTAATTCAGCACCCTTTAAGATCACTATAGAAACCCTTGAGGTGGGGTGCAGTTTTGAAATCCCATGCTGAAAGCCAAGGACCCTTAAGTAAGCCTTACAGAGACATCAGTGCGAATGGATCCCAAACAGAAAGCTGGTTTTAACTTCTGCCGTGCCCCATCCCATCTTTCTGAGGGGTGTTCTTCATCTCCAGCTTTTAAAAATGTGCCCTATCTGTTCAGTGGTCTCTAAAAAGCGCCTTGGCTTCCCAAAAGGAAATTTGCAAAACTGGTCACGAACTCCTGGTTCAACTCCTTAAAAGCCCCATCCAAGAAGACAAAGCCAGGGAAATCTCCAACTCCTCGTCCTTTCGTTTCTTCCTTGTTCAGTGGGAGAGCTCTACTGACATGCACACATAAACCAAACAGACCTTACCTTGCCTTCTCTCCCACTGTCGTCCCAGTTTGCCAGCAAGTAAGCGGCAGCGGTGCTGAAGAACCACCCCAGAGCTGGAGGCTCCAGGTCCACTGCCGGAGCTTAGTAATGGCTGCACAGACACTGGATTATATTTGCTTGGGTTTGCATCTTAACCACATTTTCCTAGTCCCGGCCAATCATGGGCAACCTAGCCCTGGGCTTGACTTATTCAAACCAGAGGGAAAGCTTTATCTGTTCCTATTCAAAACAACAAAGCAAGAGCAGACTTTCAAAGGCTTTTTTTTTTTAAACTCCAGCTCCACGCCCTGATCTAATTGATTTTTAAAAAGTGCATAGCCCATCAATAATGCAAGAGAGAGGATAGGAGGATATGAAATTTGCCATATTGTAGATATGGATGCATTATGCTAACAGGAGGCAGGGGCTAGAGCTGCCTGCCCGGTGCCTGGGCTGTCCAGGCTGGCAAGTGCCTCCAGGAGAAGCTTCTGGGCACTTCTCAGAGGGAGGGGATGTCTAGGAGTGGGGCCAGAAGTGTGTTATTACCTCATCCAGTTTTGCTCCTTGGGGGTCATACATTGATCCAATCAATATTTGAGTGCCTACTATGTGCCAAGAACCCTCCTGGGTTCCGTGTTTCAGGGATCTTGGTTTGGGAATATCAGTAAGAGGCACAGAAGAATGAAGACTCCAAGTCCTCCGGGGCTGCAGGCAGGGTCATCCTCAGGAGTCAATAGGACACAAACCATATGCTTATTAAGCACCTGGATGGCAACGCAGTTGGTTCCATTGGGGGCCAGGGAAGAGCTAATGTGGTCCGACTTCTTTAACCTTGAGCAGACGCCCAATGCTGAGTCTGCAGCTGGTCTCCCAACCATGGTACTCCAGCCCCATCATGACAGAAGGGCTGTGAGGGGTGAAGGGTGTGCCCAAATGAACAGCAGGGTCAGGAGGCAGCGCCCATTCCTCGATGGGTTTTTTAAACCCACTTTTATTAATTGTCAGTAATACAAATACTCCAAAAATATAAACAGACACTTAATGGCATCCCACATTTCAAGTTTTTGAATACAACAAATTTATCAAACCATGAATCTGTAAGCAAGGTAGTCAGAGTCCCATAGCCCAGTCACAGTGGGAAGCAGACCCCCACCCTCCAAATGGCTTCTTGAAGGGGCCAGAGACACTGACACGGGTGTCAAATTGGGATAACTACAAGCAAAGAAGCTCATGGGGCTAAGAAAGGGTCTGCTCCAGGGGCAGGCCCTGCCTTAAAGGAATGGGGTACAGGCCAGACCTCTGCCTTCCCTCCCCTGCTTGAATAAAAATATTTTCCATAAAAAAAAGGGGGGGTACTAAAACCCCCTTTCTCAAAGTGACTGACATCCAACAGTGGTAAAGTAACCAACTGAAGACGTGAAGGGGAGAACAGGCTTACCTTCCTCATTCGCCTGGCTGGGACATGGGGTGCAGGGCAGCCTCGGGGGAGGGGGGCTGCCTACTGCATGAGGCCTCAGGAACAGGGCGGGGGTAGCAAAGTAGGGTGGCATCCACTTCCCAGGGGCTGGATGCTGTTAGATTCCCCATGCTTTTTAGCACAAAGAAGCTTTTGGGCCACTGTTAACAGAGGTCAGTTTATATACTTACAAAATGGTCAAAATCTTTGGGAGACAGGAAGGAACTAAACAGGTGGTCCCCGGTTAACTGAAGGCAAATTTATTCAACCTCTCTATATAGTTAGGGACCCATGGGCCTACAGAGTGTCACCTCTACAATGTGCAGAGTGAAAACTCGTTATCTGACCCTTTCCAAACTGGTCCTGTGTCCAAAGCTCCCCCTATGAGAGGGACACGAACATCAGGCTTTTGATTTAGAAGCCCAATCAGAGAGACACACCGTGTCCCTGAAGAGGCACATTAGAGAACTGAACCTGGCAGGTGGGCAGATCCCTGGCATGGCTTGAATTGGTGCTGACCAGGCATGGTGGTCGACTGCCCCCCCCAAGACCAGTCTCAAACAGGAAGGGCTGGTGAGAAACCCTAGAACAGATCCTGAGGTGAACTGGCTCCCTCCCATTCTTGCCCTCCTCTGCAATTAAATCTGGCCTGACCCCTCTCAGGAGCAATCTTCACTTGCCCCTAAAGTACGGTGACACTAGAAATCAGACTGCGAATGCGGCTGGCTCTGGTCCACGTGGAAGGGCCCTGTAGAGATTTGGCCTTGTTGCTTCTCTGGGGAAGTGGAAACGGTGTATCTGTTGGGGAACTGCAGATGGGCAGGCCGAGTTCTGGGGAGGGGGGTCTGCAGAGCAGGGGCTTCATGCAGATGACGCAGGGACACGCCACCTAAGCTATCCAGGGCTCTGGTCACGAGTCACACTCAGACAAACCTGACAGGAAAGGGGCTGGCACAGGTTCTTCCTTCACTGGGAGGGACACAGAGACCCAAAGGAGGGCAGAAAGGGTCCTTGGAACTGGACCAGCTTAGAGCCTCTTATTGCTTAGTCAGAAAAGCTTGGCTGGGTCCAGATGGCGGATTCGACCCAAGGGCTAAACTACCCTTAAGGGTGGGCCTTGGGGAGAGGCCCCTCCCGCAATATTAGGGTGGAGGCCTGGACCTAGGCCTCAGAATGAGAACCAGAGCCCTCCCCCACCTAGGAGGGCGCCACGGGAACCAGGGAATAACGCTGGGGGAAATGACCGCATGGGCTTTGGGGACTCTGTTCCACTTCTGTGACACCAAAGGGAAACAGAAGGCCTTAGAACCTTGGACAAAGCAGGGAGGTGACACCACAATGCTAGAGAAAGACTCGTCAGCCAGTTGTCACCAGAACACCAAGCCGGTGGCCCCCCGGCTTTCTCCAAACAGGTTAGTTCCTCAGGCTGGACCTAGTGTTTGAAAACTGAAAAGGGTAATGGGGATGAGTCCTGAGTGGGAGGTGTCCTCACACCTGAAACAATGTACAAATGCTTTTTAACGCCTGCCTCCAGGGAAAACAGAGATGGGCATAGGAATTCCCTCCTGCCTCAGAGGGAGGAAGGAGAGGAGAACCCCGCCCAGCCCTGGGAGAGGCCATGATTAAGGCAGTGATGCTGAAGTGGGGCCACCTTTCGGGGGCCCCTTGTGCTCCCAATTACAGCAGCACTTCCCCTTTTGTTTTCTACCCTGGGGAAACTTCCATTTTGTGACTCCTTTTTAAAGCATTCACTCTTAAGAAACTTTGAAAGCAAGAGACACAAAAAGGGCAGGTGTGTGAAGGGCTCATCATACCTGTTGCCAGAGCCAGGAGGCATGTGTGTAGGCTGGCCAAGTAACGCTAAGAACACCCACTCCCCCTGAGCCCAGGAAAAGGAGGAGTGCCTCTGAGGCCCTGGAGAGGAGCGACAGCCAGAAAGGACGGAGAAGGAGCAGAGAGCTTTGCACAGGCCAGGCCCCAGGGGAAGACACAATAGGAAAGAGCTCTGCCCAAGAAATAGGAAGGGCAGAGAGGGAGCGCCCTTCCCGAACTTTGGAACAAAGTCCTTGCACCAGCACCAGCAGAGAATCCCTGAAGAGCAGACTCACAAGATAGTCCCAAGCTCAGCTGATCTACATACAAGCTAAGGGGACACGCACATTCATGGCTTTGGGGATTTTCCTCTTCCCTACAACCCCAGTGCCGCACACATTCACCTTAAGCCCAGGACTGCAGCTTCGTCAGAAACAAAACAGGCCCAACACTCCATGTTTAGGAAGAGAATTTTAAAACAGAGTCAAAAGAACGGAAATCAGTTATCTGCCCTCTTCCATGGCAGGGAGACCTCCTCCCCCACGGGTTCGAGAATTATGGCTAGGTAGTGAGGAAGGCAGGCCCAGCACCCAAGCCCTAGGGAGACAAAGAAAGGCCCAGGCCAGGCACTCTGCTTGGGGCACATGCAGCCCTTGGGCTGCAGGACTCATTAGCCACGGGGGCTACTGGTTCTAGAAATAACCTTTCATCTTCCAGAATTGTCGTCTACCTGCAGCAGTTGGCTGGAGGAAGATTTCAAAAAGGCGCGTGCCAGGGGCACCCAAAAGCAGCCTCTGGCCCTCCCTTTCTCCTTGGCACGAGCCTTACAACACAGAGGAAAGGCCATGGGTTTGGCAATGGAGCCTGGAATAGTCTTCATCCCTATAGAGCACAGTGGCTCTCAGGTGACTGGAGAGGAGACCAACTAACTTGGGGAGAGTCTTGGTCTTTCAGCTTTCCCCCCCCAACCTGAAATACGTGTATCCTTGAATACGGTTCAAGGCAATGCACACACACAATCTTTCTCTCTCTCTCAGATCTTGGAAACCCAACTCAGGGAGTAGGCAGCTCGGGGTATCATCGGTCTGACATTTGCCCACTCGGCATCTAACCCGTCCTAAGGTTCTCTCCCATCCCTTCTGTTTCCAGGCCCCCTTTGGTGAGATGCCCCAGCTTCCACTCCGTCCGTTGGGCTGATCATAAAGGCACAGTGTGGGCAAGTCCCCTACTGGGATGACTGTTGCTTGGAAGCTGGGAAGGCTAAGGGGCCCGCAGCTGTCCAAGGCTGGTGTAGACATCCTCTGCTCCGCTCAGCTCCTCAAAGATTGGGATCAGGTTCAGCAACTCGGTGTCTGCCATGTCATCAAACCAAGACTGCACGGGCACCTGGGGTAGCAAAAAGGCAGCATAAATTTCCCAAATGCCATTCTTTCCTCCCTTGCCCCCGGGTCCCGGGAGGCTGGCAGGGTCCACCTGGGGTGGTGTGCTCTTCTGGTAAAGTCTGAAGGTCCCCTGCCCACTGCCTCTCCTACACAGGACAGGGGCTCTCCCAATCCCTGCAGAGGGGGTGTGTCTGGACCACTCACTGCATTCTCCGGATGGAAGATGTAAGAAGCAGGCGAGTTGTCCAGGATGAGAGTTTTTCTCAGGTCCCTTCCCAGGCGGCTGAGGTCCTTGACATAGCAGCCCTGGTGGAACACGCAGGACTCTCGGAACAGGCGGGCCCGGAACACCCCACACCTATCTAGCAGATCTGTCACGGGGTCGGCATACTGGAAAAAGAGAAGACACTTTTGTTTGGATGTAGTCCTGGTTCCCCGGTGGCACTGTGGGGACCAGCAAGAGGCTGCTGGACCACACCTTAGCTGCCGCACCCACTCCAAGTTCTTTTCTCCCCTCCTGCCCCAGGTACCTTGGCCAGGCTGGCAGTGAAGAGAACACATTCAAAGAGTTCCCCCATCCGTCTCAGGAACTCATCCACGTAAGGCCTCTTGAGCACATACACCTGAGGAAAAGTAGAGAGGCTTGTTGGAGGCATCCCAGTGAGAGTGAAACTTCCCGGCATTGGTCACGGTCACCACTTACACAAAAAGCATCAAGTAGTTTCAGACCTTGCTCTGTTCAGACTCCCACACCACAGCCTCTGGGGCTGCCTGGCGGGAAGCCTTCTGCCCCACAGACCAGCGCACTAGCATCTCTCTCTCACCAGGCGCCTGCCGGCTCGGCGGTCCCAGCCTTGGCCCAGCTTGGGGAGAAACGCATGCGCCTATGTCCCGGAGCCAACTCTGTTTCCGGCGACGAACCATCAGCTGCCTCCAGAAACAAGTAATCAAGAATAGGCCTCACAGATGGAAACAGCCTATCCTGGATTACTTGAATCCAGCCACAGCCTCTGCGGGAGTTTCCTGTCCTTGGCTCTGGCAGGACAGTCTGTCCAGGTCACCATCGGGCGAGGTCACAGATACTTCCTGAAACCTCATGCCCTCACACAGCTTCTCTGAAATACACCACGGAGAAGTGACTTTTCCCCTCAATGACCACAGACCAGACACTCTGCAGTGACCTGCTCTAATGTCCCCACCCATTTTGTGCTTCCTCCTGCCAGGCAACCCTAACGCTCATGTCCACCACTCATGATCTTGCACATTTTGGCTTAAAGGGCCCGTTGGCTACAGCGTCCCTCACCCATCTGCAGGCTGCTCCTCCCCGGCCTCCAGGCTGTTTCCCTCTCGCCTAGCCTACCGCGCGACCAGAACCGTTCCTTCAAAGCTCCTGTCGTCTGTTACCCCCGCGCCGAGAGCGCGGCCCTGCCGTGGCTCTCCCTCCCAGCGCTGTAGCAGGAATCCTCTGCTCCCGGCAGCCACAACTTGGCTCCCTATCGCTTGCCATTTCTTCCACTTCCAACAAGTTCCTCCCTCTTCCTGGCTCTTCGTTAAGCTCAGCATGCCCTTACCGCTCTGCTGAGAACCTGCCTTCTCGGCAGGTGGCCACCCTCATTGGTCACTATTCGCGCCCCTCCCTCTTAACTAGCAGTTCTGTATACAGTTGCCTGTTTGAAATCACGCCTTCATCTTTACCCTGGGGGTTTTGGGAATCTCTACACCCTCAAGTAGGCGGTACAGGGCTGCTGGGCAGAGGCCTATAGTTCCAGGGCTAAGCCTGACTGAGCAGGGGCTGGCTCTGGCCTTAGCAAAGTACCTCTGTTGGGAGTGGGGTGGTGCTGGTGAAGGCGGCCTCTGACGGATGCAGGATAGTGACGACAACCCAGGGAAGCCTCAAACCCCATTCCTCCACAAGTAACTGATATGTGACCAAGCCATGCAAGCAAGTGTCAGAGCTACCAGGGCACTGTTCCTGATGGTCCCTGCCTCTCAGGCCAGCTGTCAGGCCTTCTGGGCAAGTGTTCTCACTCAGTGGTTTTCCACTATCAATACCACCTGATCCCTTAACCCTGGACTGAGCAGGTTATGTAGGGCCAGAGCCCGATGTTATTCAGAGTCAAGTGCTATTTGACAGATATATATTGAGCATGTAATGGAGAAAGAATCCAGTGTAGGGACCCAAGGGGAGGGGAGCTGGAGAAAGCTCCACAGAGGAGATGCCTGGCTGGGGAGGAAGACAGTCCCTTGCTGGATGGAGAGGGTGGGCACAGGGAGGAGAGGAAACAGCTAGGATTGCCTTCCTTGCCCAGAACAGGCAGAGAACCAGCTATTCAGGATGAGAGAAAATGTAATCAATCACACAACAGTGCTGGTCACACTGGGAGAGGGGACTGGTGATCGGTAAATGATAGCTATCAACTATGATTACTTAACATTTAATTTCAAACAGCTTGGCTGCCAAGAGAAAAAAGGTGACAGCTAGTGGGGGATGAGGGGCTGATTTTTTTTTTTTTTAAAGATGAGAAAGGGTGTTAAAGGTACCAATAAAAAGGTGGAGGCTGAAGTTACAGAAAAGGATCAACTGAGGGAACACACGCCCTGGGAAGCACGGAGGACCCCGAGCCCTTCAGGCTGGGTGTGGCCGGGCAGGCAGCTCACCTGGTGAGTGGTCCCCTCAATCTCTACAGGCACTATGAAGTCAGCGTTGTTGATTGGCTGGAAAGAGAGAAGTACTGAGGTCAGTGTGGTGAGAAGGAGACAACAGCCACCGCACTGTCGCCTGGGAGGGGTGGGGAGGAGCAGGTCTTAAGAGACCCCAGGAAGCTCCTCCCGCCGGCCCGCTGCGTGGCTCTCGCCCCGGCACAGGGTGCCGCACCTCTTCTGGTTTTCCCTACCCCCGCCACCCCAGGAGCTCTACCAGAGCAGAGCAGACTTTCAGGGCCTTCCTGAGGTAATAAAGTTTTTGATACAACAGAGATAGGCAAAGTCCGTGGCTGATCAACCCCTTCTGGGCCTGCCCTGTACACAACGCTGGTGGTACTCTGCTATGTGACTGGCAGGGTAGTGGCAGCCTGTTGGTAGTCACTGGGGGGAGCAGGGGTTCTTACTCAACATTCTTTGGTGTAGTCTCCATATATGTGATGTCAGTGTGGCCAGAATGCTAGAGGCCCGGCCTGCCCCATCCTGATCACCCCTCTATCATCACCTTCAGGCCCCCTTAGCCAGGTTCACGAGATAGCCCAAGACGGGTGAAGAAGGGCTCCAGACACCAAGTTACCTTAAAAGAGCTATGCACAAGGGTTTCATCCAGGTCAATGACCACGCAGATCCTTCCTTGATCTTCCTCTGTCACCTCTGGGAGCAGGCAGGTCCCCGGGATCTAAAACCAGAGCCAGGATGCTGAGATCTGCCACCAAGAAAGCCCAGTTGTTGCCCTCAGCAGAACTCTGGGGAAGAGCTGGGCTCAGAGGACAAAAAAGACCCCCAACTTCAATCCAGGAGAGATGCTCTTTAAAGGCCAAGAAAAAGAGGAGACAAAGCTGTTTCCCTGGCTTCGGCCTCCCACTGGGCTATAAAGTGACCTGGACATTGGAGATGGAGGCCAGGGTTGGTGTGGGATGGACACCAGCTGTCTCCCCCCACCCCCCAAATGTACTGCGCTGAACATAGTGGGCCCTCAGCAAATATCTAGAACGAATGGCTTCCTAGGATGGACAGGTGGCCAGCCAGACATGGAGGAATGAGGGCACCACCCCACAGGGTTAGTAGAGATCATGGGGTCTTGGGCTTCTGAGTACGTACCCAGTCAGGTTCACATACCTGATAAAACTGGTACTGGAGACACTGGAGCAGATCAGACTGTGGGAGGAAAGGGGGTGGTCAGTACCAACCTACCAATGCCTCTCCCAACCCATCTAAAGCCCACTGCTTCTGCCTCAGGCCTGGAGGGTAATTTTCTCCCTAAGATCCCAGCCGCCTAGAAGGTACTGTCATGACCAAATTGACTTTTCTTAAGACCTGCGCAGAAAAAGCCAGAACTTCCTTTCCACATTAGACCTGACGAAGGGTGAAGGACAGTGTCCCTACTCTTAGCTGCCATTGCCTCTCAGCTGGACAAAGGAACAGGGGACTCAAGGAGTGATGCAGGGACACAGAGTCAAAGGCAGAACCAGAATCAGAATTCCTCACTGTGGTGGTTTAGCCTCTTGCTTAGTCCTGGAACCTAGGCTTCTCCTTCAGAATGTGTATCTTCTGTGCGCTCCCTGGGGCTTGCGGGGGAGGCTCACGGGGAGGGGACGACTGAGCCTCCACAAAACAGAAGCAAGCCAACAGGAACCCACACTACGAGGCCCAAAATGGGTGGGGAGGTGGAATGCGAGGGATCAGAATGGCTTTCCCACCTTTTGCTAATAATAAAAATGTTAATGGCTGTAAAAAGTAGTGTGTGGAAACCTCGATGAAAACTTAAAATCCTAGCACTTAGAAAAACGAATTTAGCATTTCAGTGTATTTCCTTCAAGTTTTTTTTTTAGCAGTCTTTTGTTCCTGTAATATATAATTTTGCATTCTGCTTTTTCACTTAATATTGCAACTCAATACTTTTACATGTTACTGAACTCTTTTGTAAAAATCAATTGCTTAACAATACTGTCACGTTGTACTACTGGATAACGAAGCGACAGTTCACTGACGTACACATTATCAGCCTGGTTTTGAGAGAAAGGCAGGACAGTTAGCACCTGGTGTTTCAGAAGGAAGTACAAATGGCATTGGGGGCAGAAGGATTTTTGATCGGGGTTGTCCCTACTCTTAAAATTCTAGACATATTTACTTCCCATTGTGAGGATCAAAGACACCCACATGTTCCCAAATGTCTCTCACAGGTACAGGTGAGACTGCTGGAAGGAGTTATCAAGAATGTGGAAGAACTTCATTTCTTTGGTTCCCTGAAAGTCAAGTAACTGGGAAGGTAGCTCTGCATAGTAAACAAGAGGCACAGGATTTACAACGAGAACGATCTGAATTGGAACTCTGACACCACCTCTCTTTAGGGACTACATCAATCCTCCGGGTCTCAGTTTCCACATCTCTAAGTAGGAATCTGTGAGTCTCCTTGCAGGGCTGCTACACGGATGACATGAGACAGTATATGCAAAGCACCTTGCACAGCTTCTGGAACCTAGAAGGATCTGGACTGCAGGGACCGTCAGAAAGGACAGGGACATCTGGGTGGCCCATACCACAAATGGGAAGTAAGAGAAAGAAGGCGACGCAACTACGGGTCCCATCAGAGGAAGGGCCTCTTTGGAGCCAGGGAGATCTTGGTGACTCAGGCTGGCTGCACGCCCGCTGGATGTGGGTGCATGGACTCCACTAGCAGTCCCTCCTGCACAGTGTCACCCCACCCCTGCCCCGCTACCTTAGCAATGGTGTTGGCTTCCTCCTTGTACGCGGAGAGCTCAGTAGAGGAGCTAGACTGACCAACATGCTGGGTGCGAAAACAGCAGAAAAGAGCCTTGAAGATGTTACGTCCACGAGGCTTTTTAGGAGAGGTCTTGGAGACCAGGCCTAGAGCAGAAGGAATGACAAAGCATTAATTACAGAGCGTCTCTGTCCAGAGGTACCTCCCCTCAACAGGGGAGCTGTATCCCCTCTAGTCTATAAGCTCCACCAAGGTATATACAGTCATGTGTTTGGCCAAGACCAAATATAGTCAACAGTGAAATGTACACATTTACTCAAACGTCTTCTCTAGCGCAAAAACGGCAGGAATCCCTACTTTCTGGTTTGAGAAATGAACTGCAGAAAGTTTGCTCCTCTTTTTATGGAGGGTGGGACCTCAAAGATGGCACTAGGCAGAGAAACTTGGTGTCTTCCTATTCTGGTAGCAGCACATTGAGGGTACCTTCAAAGTTAATTCCCCAAGACACAAACCCTCCCTGACAAACACCCGTTCCCACAAGACTACACATTCTAGACAAGAGAGTAACCTAGATCCCTTCCCTTCAAGTCACTGGAGCTGTAGTTCTGTCCAAGGTCAGCAGAACTGAGACCAGACCGGACCCAGCAGATGAGGACAGAAGAGCCATAGCCCCCAGGAAAAAGCTAATACTTTTTTCATACCCTTGTCTCCTCCCACACTCCAGACACTTTCCTAAATACTCCCCTCCCCTAATCTTAAACCAGAGGCAGACGAACCCCTTGGGACACACACATCCAATGTCGGGTTCTAGCCTGATGTCTCTGAATCCAGACAGCAGCTGCTTAGTCCTGCCTTGATAAATTCGGGCCTTGGAAATACAAAGCTACTTTAATAGAAGGCTTGGCACGGCAGCCCCAGAAAGGCCGAGCCGATACAAAAAGCTATGGGCATTAAAGGATGAACCAGAAATGACTTCAGAGTATAGGATCTTTTTCAAGTTCCTTTTGGTTTTTAGATGAACTGTTCTGGCAACTGTTGAGCAAGAGTTGGAAGACACCATGGATACTCTGGCCAGGAGGTGGCGCCACACAACCACTGCCAGAATGGTCCTCAGCCACAGGCCTCCCTCCCCGGGCCTGTGTGGGAGTTGGGCCTGAGGATTAAACATAACCCATTCCACTTTAAAGCACACTGTGCAGGAAAATAAATGCTGGAAATGCCAAGATCTTTGTGGAGGTAAAAAAGGCAAACAGAATGGCACCGAAGACAACTTTCCCCGTGTTGCTCCCTGTAAGAAGGTAAGGGGAGGGCAATGCGGTGGGGGCCACCCCGGAGCTCCCCCCGCCCCCGCCCAGTCCTCAAAGCACGCACCGCACCACCAAGGCGGCCCCTGCAAATATGGTGATGGAAGAGCCATTTAACACCCAGTGATTTGGGCTGCCTGTGCCCCTGGAGAGGAGGGGAAGAAGCCAAACTCTATTCCCCAGGACCAAGAGTAAGGAAATGGCTGCTAAAGAGTCGGTCAGTCCAGTGGCAGCCCGACCCCAGGACCACCGACTTAGCTCTGACTCAACAGAAAGGCAGAGGGGCTCCTGCAGGTGCAGGGAGGGTATCTTTGGTCGGTCAGTAGGCCCCCCTCACTCCCTCCCCTCCCTGGGTTAGGCCAGATCCCTTGAAACTGGTGTGAAACCTTTTAGAAAATGATCAGGCCTCCTCCCCAGAAATTATCCTAAAAATCTGGATATCACTGTTGAGTTCTTGGCCCTGGAAGAATCAACGTTCTGGGATTTTTGTCAGGAAGAAAGTACGTACATTGGGGATCTCATCGCAAGGCCCCTGTATCAAGGAGACAAACTTTAGAACAGAGCCCAGCACTTAAAGGATGAGAGGTTCCTTTGATTTTTCCTATTCAGAATAATCTATGCAGAAACCAGGGGGGAAAGACAGCTTCTCCACCTGCTTGTATGACCCACATTCAATTCCAAGTCCAGGGATTCAAGCAGATGCGGACACAAAGCTCCAAGACCAAAGCTGACCCACTGCTTTCTTTGGTTCATGGTTTCTTCACGCAGAACCACAATCAGAGGCTTAACCCGGGCAAACGAGCCTTTCTTAAAAGGCCACGCAAGCCCCAGGCCTTCCTGAAGAGAGGCCATCAAGAACGCACTCAGCATCTCAGTGACAGACGCTGCGAGGGCTGAGTAATCCTGAGAGGCCAGGAGGTGAAAGCGGCAGCAGGCGGGGCCACAGAGGCCTTGATGGTGAGGCTGCAGGAGGCCCGGCAGGCAGAAGGGCTTCAGCCTGAGGGGACTTGGCGGGTGAGGCTGCGGGCCACTCGGCTTGGTTGGGGCCCTGCAGGGGATGAGGGTCTTCAAAAACACAATGTGATGAGGCAGACCCTGGACCTCAGAGACCCCAAATGCCTTAACTCTGGGGGCGGGTGTTCAGAGCAAAGCAGGAGCTGTGGCGCCTGGGAAGCGTGCCCCGGGCACGTAACAGCAAGGTCATTATCCTTTCCCCACGTTGGGGCCCCACTTCCTTCAGTCCTTCTCCAGGCTGTCTGTACTCCTCACCTTTGCAAACACTGCCGCTGAGAAGCCACCAGGGCCTCTTCTGCCTCCCTCCAAACATGGCTGTCTCCTGGCGGGGCCTGCAATGACCTCAGCTGGGTAAATTCATCAGCCTCCAGCTCTCTGCGTAGCAGGTGCTCAGTAACTTTGGCCAGTGAATGACTCCAGGGGCCTCCAGGGCCTGTCACTTCTAGAGAGCCAGGACTTGCAGAAGCCTTCCCTAGTTTGCAACAGCCCAGAAGAGTTCAAAACAGAAAAAGTGCCAGTGTGTGAGAAGAGGACGGTGGGCTCTACAGGAGTTGAGCCTCGGGCACTCACAGAATCCTTCTGGGCCTTGGTCATGTTTACTGAGCACCTATGTTTGCCAGGCCTGCGTTAAGACACCTGACATCATTACCTCATTCTGTCCTCAGTAAAATAACCACCTGTAGGCACTAATCGTCCATTTTCTAGAAGGAAAACTGCAGCGCGGAGAGGTTAAGTAGCCTGCCCAAGGTTACGCAGGTAGTAGGATATCAGAGGCAGGATTTGAACCCAGGTCTCCTTGAACCTAGGGTCGCCAACCGCTCAGGGGCACCCTGCGTGTTTACTCCTGCAACAGCTGGGAGGTGGCGGGGCACTCTCAAGCCCTCTCAGAATGTTCGCTCTATTCCTGTCTAGGCTGGGCCAGTGAGGGATCTGTCTAGCTCTCCTTTGCTGCCCTTGTGGGCAGGCCATGAAAAGTACAAGGGGTAAAACAGTACAAGGCTCTGGGATTCCATTCCAGGGCTCACCTCACCCACACCCCAGCCCTGCACCTGCTCTCCCTGGCAGGTGCCTCTGGGAGATCGAGAGGACAATGGGGGACCGGGAGGGAGAGGAGCTGAAGCCAGGAGCTTCGGTCCAAGACCTGCTTTGTTCAGCGGGTTTAAGGGTGAGGGGGAACGCACACCAGAGTGAGATCTGAAACTTGTGTCAAAGAGCCTCTCAAAGGGCTCCTTTCAGCCAGCACTCAGCATTGTGTCCCTGACAGCCAGGTGCAGGCCACTCCCCGACCCCTCCGTGTATGATGGGGAAGGGCACTGGCCCCCCTTCCCAAGAGGGTACAAGATTTACAGGCCCATGAGGATTTCGCCGCACACGATTTCCCTGAGGGAGGACAGAATTCCAGTGGGTGCCACGCAGCCCCATAACGAGCTGCTCTCCCTCCTTCATGCCCCTGCTCCCTGCTTTGTGGACACCCAGCCCTCTTCTGTCCAGCTGCTGATGTGCATCTGCTCTCCCTGCTCCAAACATCTGGTTTAGGGTTGGATGTTGGAGAGGACCGGCACAGAGCTAATGGGGGGAGCTCTGACTGTAAGAAGAAAGTGGGCAGGTGACTGAGAACAGAGAAGCCAGGCCACCCCCCCAGCTCACTATTGCAAGGCTTCCTACTGAAGCAGGGTGTGAAGAAAAGGGGGGACCTGAGAAGTATCCCCCACACTGAGGATGCCCTGGGATTGGGTCCAGGCTCTGCCAGTAACTGACTCAGCCACAGAGTGTCTTTGAGTTTCCTCACCCATTAATGGGGATAATAGCAAGACCTCACTCCTGACTGAAATGATGAAAAGCCAATACTTACTGTCTGCACAGTAATTTACTATACAAACTAAAGCTAAATGTTGTGAGCATTTTAATTATCAAAGGGGAGTGACCACTACCTGGCAACATTGTGGGTCTCATTCCAGAAGGCCTTCTACCCCCGGCATGTGGTTGAAGCTCAAGAAAGATAATGAAAGGTGACAGAGGGACTCTGATCATAAGTTCATGACCAAAAAGTCTAAGTAACCCCTACACCTTTTCCCAAATCCACAACAAAAGTTGTTTTCAAGCTTGTAACTCCTGGGCTGGTGCTCTGCAAATAACAAGAAAGCAGGTGAGAGGCTGTTTCACTTGAGATAAACAAAGCCCTCTCCCCTTGTGCCTTACCACCACTGCCTCCAAGAAACACCAGATGGGAACATTATTTGCCCCTGCCTCTTAAGAAGCTTGGTCATGTACGTGTACACACACACACACACACACACACACACACACACACACAGACTGGCTTTGCCAGGTCAACACTATTTTTAACCTTCTTCTGAAGGTCAGGTTCAGATATCACTGTTGCCAACAACACAGCTTTGTGTCCCGGCAAAGGAACTCCTTACACATCCGCCTGAGATTCAGTACAAGGCAAGCTCTCAGGCTACCGGATTTTAACAAGCCCATTCATGTAGAAGGATGCTTTCTTGGTTCAGCCCTCAGAGGTACTTTCTTCTCCACCATCTCCCATACCCCCAGAGCAACGGATTTAGTCTGGCTATCACTATAAAATGGCCTCTCTGAGGGGCCCTCCCTCCCCTTAGCTATTGGAAGAAGGAGAGTATTTGGAGCATTTCCGGCCCTTCTTGGCCAGCTGCCTGGGCCCTGCAGCCAAGACACATCTGATTGGGGCTCCCCATGGAGAGGATTCCTCCCAGGTCCTCGGCAAGGGGCATCTGTGCCTTGGCTCAGGACAGGCCCTAAAGTGCCAGGTGGACGGAAGGGCTCTTGCACCAGCAGGTGAGTCGGCAGGGAACAGGAGGGTGAGGGATGCCTCGACACCCCACACACAGAAAAGCCTGGAAATAATGGGGAGGGTGTACAATGCCCAAATGCTGACACTGTTCTTTTCGGATTAACAAGGCAGGCAGGGCCTCACCCCGCTCAGCAACAGTTCCAAAGTTCCAAAGAGCAGCTGCGAATCTGACGGCGTGGACTTTTTTCCCTCTCCAAAAACTAGTTGGGAAAAAGAAAGGACTGCGTTCAAGTACGCGCAGCCATGGTAAGCCACATGCACGACAGCAAGAGAGCAAGCACGGTGTGGACTTTACGTCTCCATTAGTTCTCCTTCCCTGGGCAGGAGGGTTCCCTGCATCTCTGTCTCCCCTTTCTAAGAAAGGAGAACTTCTTTTGGTCCTTAATGCCACCTCCGTGGTAAGGGTGGGGGGTCACAGGTCACTGGCTACCTGGCCTCCTGCCTTCTTCCTGCCCACGCCAGCAATCTAGTCACTCATCTCGACAGAGGGCCTTAACTTTAAGGACCTCTCCTCAAGAAGGACTCAGTTTTGGGAGCAGGGACAACTGCTCCTGACAACTTTTAAAACATGATCAAGATACTCCATCCATTTCAGAATCAGCCTTTAAAAGTTATTGCCAAAACATCCGCCCGGGGGGCTCTCACATGCTTTAAAGACATGCTGGGGTTAAGGTGAGCTTCCCAGAAGAAGTACCAGGTCCTGGATTGGAGATGGAGGAGCCATTTCCTTACAGCTATGTCAGCAGCAGCCTCAGCCCCCAGTCCCACGCCAGAGGGCTCCTGGATGTCAGGGAGTGATCTGACCGCCCACGGCAGCAGCAGGGGCAGATATGAGATACCATCCGGCAAAATCCAAAGGGCTTGATCCTGCCTCTGCCCCATGGAGGGCCAGCTAGGGCAGAGATGTCATCACGGGGTACTGGAAGCCATACTCACCCATCTTGGGTCTCTCTCCACACCCCCTAAGGAGGTGCTGAGCAGGCCCTTGTGGGAGGCTGGGAGGCTAAGAGAAACCTGCCAAGCAGGACACAAACACCCTCTGGGTGGCTGTTTCAGCCCCTGGCTTGGCTTTCTGCTTGGTTCCTGGAATGCTTGGATTTGGTGAAAGACGGGAGAATCCAGTGCCTCGTTCCTGTCCAGCTATGGAAGACTACTTTAGGTGACGCATGCACGAGAGAGAGAGATGGAGAAACAGAAGAGAAGGCACAGGACAAAGCAAGGGACTCTCAACCATCTCTCCTCTGACCAGTGAAGAACAGATTACACAAGTTACCATGGACTTTACTTTAAATCCTGGCTCTATCTCCTATAAGGGTGTGGCCTTGGGCCTCAGTTTCTTCATCTGTAAAATAGGAAGACTAACATCTATTTCACAGAGCTGGGAAAATGACAAGGAGCTAAGGGTGTGCCTGGCCTTAGCAAGCTTTCAGTTAAGTGTCACCTACTAGTCATTAAGTACAAAGAACTTTCATATCCTTATCTCAGTCTCAATCTCAAAATGTGCATATTGGAAGAAACCATAGAGATTTCTTTTCATTCCAGAGGTCACACAGAGGTAGTGGCAAGGCCAACCCTGGGAAATAGCCTTTCCGGGACTCCACCAAAACCAATCACAGTCCCTCACACACATATACATAAGCCAACTCACTGGGGTTGGCTAACCAGTTCCTTCCTTCCTTCCTTCCTCTCGTGGCTGGACTCTGCAGGACTGGAAGGAGCCGGCCAGGAAAGGCTGCCAGGGAGTCTGCTCCACCTCTAGGGACACTCACCTGCTTCTCCCACAGTCCTCAGCTTCGCTTGGGACCAACCAACTAGCATAGGTGTGCCTACCTGGGGAGCACTGAGTTAGAAGTTGGGACATGCAGCGCCTGCCCCATTTCAGCCTCTCAAGCAACTCTGTGGTCTTGACTAAGGCACAACCTTTCTTCAGTTCAGTTTCCTTACAGGTCTACACCTCAAGATTCTTTTCCAGGTGGCTTCAGCTTACCTGAGGCTGGAACTCAAAGGCATTTAATGCTAGGAACAGTGCCTGGCCCATGGTAAGTGCCTATAAATACTGCTGTACATCACTGGGTACGCAAGGTTCATTGCTCTGTTCATTCATACTGAGACACTTTTAGAAATTCCTTTTAGAAGCTGAGGGATCTTTAACGAACAGCAAAACTGGGTTCCTCCAGGGGACTCTTCCTGCTCAGGGCTAAACAGGCCGTTGGGGCCACTGCTGTGTTTAGCTGGCCCTTCTCCAGGGACACCTGTCAGAATCACAGGGAGCATTTGGAACATGCGTGAGCCTGGCCCACCTGCTTGTGCTCTGATTCAGTAGGACCCAGGTGGGGTCTGTATTTTTAGTAAGTGTCACAGGAGAATCTGATGTGTGTCCCTGGCCAAGACCTGATGTCTAAAGGTTGCCAGCGGTCCTTGACTAACCCTTCCAGGACTGTAGGGTGGTTCAGCCAGTCTCCTTGGCCTCTTCCCCTACCATATTCTCGCCGGCTCAGTGTCTCTGCTGGGTCTTGGAAGACTTGTGCCTCAGCGCCTGGTTTTCCTATCTAGGGTACCTGGCTCTATTCTACCACTGAATCAAAAGACCCAAGCTTGCTATCTCTTCCTGCAGGTCACTGTTTCTGTGAAGGAGGGCCCCAGTGCCATTCTACTATGGAAGCAGAAGAGCTGGAATCCACCATTTTGGAAAGGGGCTTCCGCAGGTCTGTGTTATGTGATTTGAGCTTTTCCATGAATCTGCTTGACTCTCACTGGGGTTGGAGCCACATTTGTTTCCTGAAAACAGTGCAGGAGATAAAAGAAGGTACTGAATGAAAAGAGAGTAAGAGCAAAGTCTGATGTGGGGACAGGGAGGACTAGGAGTACATGGGAAGGGACAGGAAATGTCAGGAGGTCCACTCAAAGATCAGGTTCAAGGCTGATGAATGAAATAGGACATCTGTAGCCTCCTGTCCAGAGGAAGGCTTGCATACTTGCTAGAGTGTTCCGGTTTTGTAGCACAGACCACGCAGACCCGAAGGGCTAGGCATTTTGCTGGACAAAGAAACGCTGTGCTAGTTGGCCTCTGGTCCAGACAGGCTTCCAGTTAGTTCCTAGTAAACTTCTCCACTTTGATTTCTACTAGTTGCTCCATAAGATTTGGATGTTAATGAGGTCATCTGCATCCCAGTTGGGAACTATTCCTCCATTTCCGAAGAGAGAGAGAATCATGTCAGGGCCACACCCAATCCCATGTTCCCAAGACTAGTGAGTTAATTCTGTGCTTCACGAGCTGGCCGGCCTGAGACAGGATAAAAAAGTTTTTTCGCTGCTTTTTTGTGCTTTCTCAATCTTGCATCCCAAAACCACAGCAACAAGGACATTAGCTTAAAAACATCTATATCTCTTCAAAACTCACTTATTTTTCTCTCATTACTAGAATTCCCTAAAATAAATCTGTATCTCACTGGGTTCATTATCTCAGAGCAAATAAAGAAGGTAGGAGAACTGCAGCACACAGTTATCTCCGATCTTCATTATGTTCATTTCTGAAAGGCTGAGCAACTGTTCAGAGGGTTTAGACTTCAGCCACTCTTCACAGTAGGTGCTGCCTTCTTGGCCTCTCCCATCCCGATGCCCAGGCGCCAGGCAGAACTGCAAAAGCCCCAAGGCACATGCTACTTGCATCAGTGCAGATAAAATCCCACCCCAAGTCACAGTGGCACAAAGGGGTCTGTGTAGCAAGGTCGTGAGGTTGATCCTTCCAGAAGGTCCAAGCCTTCACATCAGTGTCCCCTCTGACCCTGGCCACCTGTCTTTAACAATAAAACCCACATGACTGTGTGCTGTTTTCATTGTGTCCTGGGGGAATGGAGGAGGTACCGAGTAGTAGTGGTCTGGCTGTGTAAAAAAGGACTTCATTATCAGTCAACTACTAAGTACCAAGCATCAGAGGCATGTTGATATCAATATTCCTATTTCACAGACAAGTCACTCAGAACACTAAAGTGATGTGCAAAGTCTCACTGTAAACAGGGACAGAAAGGATCTGCACCCAGGCCTGAAGCAACCAGCTTTGCTCATGAAAGAATTCTTTGAAGGAACAACTGACACTAATTGCTGCACTTGCCTCACCCTCCCTCTGCCCACCACTACCTACCCCAAAATGGGGATAACAGACTAGACCCCCAAATTACCCAGAACTAGCAGGAAGAAAGTTGAGGAGAAACAGAAAGGGATATATTGGTATAGAAACATGTACATAATTACATATTGTCTTTCTTTCCCAAACTTAGTTACGAACACTTCTATTAATAAGTTCTCCACGGAATGGCTGAGAGTATCAATTTCCCTTACCTACAAATGTGACTAATACAGTATTTACTGTTTTTTAAAAAAATATTCTTTAAAATTTTGCTTTTTTTTTTTTTTTTTTTTTTTAGAGAGAGGGGAAGGGCGGTAGAAAGAGAGGGAGTGTAACATGGATGCCAGAGATCAACACTGATCAATCGGGTTGCTTCTCCTACGTGCCCTGACTGGGGACAGTACAGCGACCTAGGTGCTCTGTAAGTCAAACTCAACAGCAGAACTGCAAACTCCCCGCCCCAGGATGTCAGGCATTTCAAACTTCACTGCTGAGTTAGCAGTACTCCCATGAGCAAACACAAGCTCAAGTCACCCCACAGGCCACTACCCACTCCAAGATGGGGGAGGGGGAACTCCACAGGAGACACAGAAGTGAGCCTCAGCAGCCACAAAGAGGCCAAGACTGAAGACTGGGGAAGGAGGGACGGGAACCAGTGGGGCTGGAGGAGCCGGCTATAAACAGGCACCCTGGGCCCTTGAGGGCAACGTAAGGAAGAAAGCCCCGACAAGACTCAGCCTAAGCCCTGGCTGGTGGAGCTGAGCCGACTGACTGCCAGTTTGATTCCCAGTGAGGGCACATGTCTGGTGTTGGGGGCGTGTGAGAGACAACCGATGGATGTTATTTCTCACACACTGATGTTTCTCCCCGTTCTCTCTCCCTTCCCATATCTTTTAAAGTAAATAAATAAAATCTTCAAAAAACAAAAAATAAAAAGACCCAGTCTTAGCTTTTCCGATTATGGGTCTAGCTACAACTACGGTGAAAGATGCTGGAGCTTTTCTGTGACAGAATAAGGCAGAATTTCTCCCTCACGGGGGCGGGGGGGTGGGGGGGAGCAGAAGCTAGAAAAACTTGCCACTCTCCTCATTCTTAGGGATAGTCAGCTACAGGAACCTGTTCAGTTGCAAGTTTGAGAAGACAACCCCAGGCATCAAAATCCTCTCCCTGAAAGGAAGGGGCGTCGGGTCTTGTGGAAAACAGAAAAGGTCCCGAAGGGCCTGTGGGTCACTCTGAGCTTTGGAAGAGGCTGCCTCCGCCCTCTCATTTCACACTGGAAGGTTGCAGGGGTGCCTGTTCCCCTGGCTCTCCCCGCCTAACCTCAAAACCCATGGTACAACCTCCCAGTGACGGGGCAACACCCTCACATGGGGCTGTAATAAATGGCCACTCTCTGGCCAAACTGGTATTAACTTTTTTTTCTTTGAATATTACATACAACCCCGTTCTTGCTGGACCAGAAAGCCATTTCACCCATCTGTCTGGGAGGATGATCCAACTCTGGCCCCTTTTATCATCTATGCTTTCAGCAACTTTCTTTTACTTCCCCTACTGTAATTACTTTTGAATCATCGACACAGCCAGCCAACCTTAAAGCTCTGAGAAGAGAATGCTAAAATAAACACACATACAAATAAATAAAAAATACAACCCTGAAATGAGAACAATTTCACTAAAAAAACACGCAAGCCAGGAGCAATTTGGGTTTTTTCCTAGAAATTTTCTTATTAATAAATTGCCTCACACTTCTTCCCCTTTTTCCAAAGGGAGGAGGGCCTAGAGATGAGGTGCTATGGAGAGGGGGAAGGGCAAGAAGCTCTTAGGGGGGTCAATTAAAACATTTGCTCCCTACCTCCACTTTAAATGAATGAATGAATGAATGAATGAATGAAAGCAATTCAGGACTTGTTTGTAAATGATGCGGGACTCAGAACCTTGGCTTGCTGGTGCCCAAGCAGCCCAGAAGAAAGTATGCCTTCTCTGGAATGCAATCAAATTATATGGCGTAGAGGGAGACCCATGGCTGCTCGCTTAAGAATTCAGATTCCTCCAAGGATAAGTCTGAAGGGCAAGTCACATAAGAAAAGGAAATGAAAAACGTAACTCCAAGAAAATCCAACCAGCATCAACTAAACACTGTCAAGAAGCCAGCTGCTTTGCTTTCTGCTGTCATCTATTCTCTTTCCTGCCATTCGCCCTGATGGATGAACCCTCAGGCTCTGATTTGTGAGATGTCCCTTCAGCAGTCCACCTTTCTCTCACTCCTGGTGTGGTGTCCTCACGGGGAAGGCACCCTCCTGTGCCCCTGGAGAAGATAGGACACGAGCAGGGAAGCACAGGGTTGTTTTTTCTCCTCAACAACACTGCCAGTTCTCTGGAATCATTCCACACCCAAATCTCTTTAGCTTTGGCTAGCTCTTGGAGTCCTTTCCAGGGGTGAGGGTGGAAAGAGAGTGAAGAGTCAGGAGCGAAGTTATCCATACAGAAAGCCTTGCCTCCCCTCTTCTGCCCTCAGCACAGCTGAGCAGCCAGCAGAGGGGTGAAGTTGCAGCCTGGGTCACAGAGCCTGGTTAGTGATGCAGCTAGGGGAGCAAGGAGTCGGGCTTCGGAGGGGCTGGGATCTGAGTAGGCAAGGTTTTCTCCCTTCTCAGGAGAGGCTTATTTAAAGGAGAACCAGTGACAGAGGAGACCTACGCTGGCCCCCACGAGGAGAACTGGGGAAAGGCTCACACCACCAGCCCAGTTTCTTTGCCCCTAGGCAAGTTGGAGGGAGCTCCTTGGGGCCCTGAACCCCATGAATAAGTGATCTGCTGTTACCAAACAAGGGGATTTGGGGCAGCACGGAGACCAAGCAGCTGGCCCCCCGACCAGACTCTAGGCCTCAGTGTGTTTCACTGCAGCCGTAGCCCTTTACATCCCGTTCTGAGGCAGGGGTGGGGTCCAGGGAAGGGCAGTAACTCCGAATTTGGTCCCAAGAGCGTACTCTCCCCAGCTCAGGGCCAGGTGGCCTCAGTCCGGGAAGTTCTCCAGAAAAAAATGACGCTAGTCCTTACTCCCCGCGGAAATTCTGTCCGTTCTTTTATACACATTCCTCAAGGCCCGAAAAAGAACGTGGGGGGAGGGGGAAAGAGTTTCGGGGCCTCCACTATGACCAAACTCAAGAGAGATCCCACCCTCGGGTCCCAACCTTTCCCCCGCCCCGGCTGAGGCCTCAGCCTCATCCCGCTCCGGTCCCCAAGCCCACCGCAGAGAGGGCCCGCCCGCTAGCCCCCTCACATCTCCATTTGACCCTCTGGAAGGCGGGGGCCGCGAGCCGCTGCCCACAGAGAACTCGCTCTTTTTCTCTGCGCGATTCAGAAACATGCCGGGTCTGATGCCATCGGCGAATTATGTAACCAGGGACACGGCTCCTGGGCTAAACAAACGCGGCTCTGTGTGCAGAGACGGCCCCGGGGAAGTGCACCGGGGCAGGGAGGGGCTCAGGCCGGGCCTCGGGGTCGGGCTGGTTTGCTCAGCGAAAGCGGTAGGAGGCGGCCGTACGAGAGACCCGCGCCGCCAAGGTCCCTAGCCCAGCGCAGGGCCGCGGGCGGCCAGGTTAGGTCCACCAGGGCTCGGCCCCTCCCCCATCGCGGCCGCCCCCGCCTCCAGGCAGTGAACTTGGTCCCAAGTCTCGCCGGACGCCGACACCGCCCGCCGCTTGGGCGACCTCCGGCTAAAGGGGGCCCCTGATAAGTGCTGGACTCCAGTCCCGGCTCCATTCCAGCTCGGGACCCCTCCGTCCCCTTCTCCGCTCCTCTCTCCTCGGTCTTAGGGCAGCGTGCGTTGTAGTGCATAAAAGTGACGACCCACACCCCAACTCTGGAGGGAACGGATGCGGGTGGACTCATGCTTCCAGCGCTACCCCTCAGTCTCTTTTCCCGGGGGGAGGGGGTGCAAGACGGAGTGACAGCTGCGCAGATGACGCCCCTCCCCCTCGGGCGCCCGGAGTTCGGGGCCCGCGCAACCCCCACGGGGGTCTGAGTATGCACCCGGATGCGGGGGCGGATGGACTGGGGGGTCCGGTCGGAATCGCAGGCTCCGAGCCTCGTGCGGTCGGGGACCAGGACTCGGCTTCGGGGCTGTGTTAGCCCCCTGCCCGATCGGGGGCGACGCAAAGTTTTGGGAAGTTGCTTGCCCCTACCTTGCTTGGTAAGCACCAAGGCGTCCTCCCTCCGCGCCTGGGTGATGATGGAGCCGTGTTCCATCTAACAATCCCGCGGGCCCGGGCTGGCTGGGCGGGAGGACGGGCGGGCGCGCAGGCTGGGCTGGGCTGCGGGGCCTGGGCGGGGGCCCGCTCCGGCTCCTGCTCGCGAGACTCGGACTCCCACAGCTGTTCACATCCCTGCTCTTGTTCCCTCCCTGGGCCAGGAAGGGAGGCGGCCTGTACGGAGAGCGGGCCGCCCGGGCAGCAGCTTCCCCGGGTGCCCCTGGCCCCGATCCCCCGGCGGCAGCTCCGGGCTCCTCAGTTTGGGTCCAACATGGAGAATCCGGAGCGAAAACAAGAGGAGGAAATGGGACACGGGGCGGTTTCCAGGCTCCCCCCTCCCCTCCGTACTCCAGATAAACAACCCGCGGCTGCAGCGCCCACCCCCGCGCGCCTCCTGGCTCAGGACTCGGCCTCTTCACGGCCCACCGGCGCCTCGCGATGCGGAGCACCGTCCTAGGCCCCAGGAACCTCTGTCAGTGAGCAGCCGGGGCTGCAGAACATCCGGAGCTTTGCTATTTCGTTACAGAATAAGCGACTCCCTGAGGGGGGTGGGGTGGCGGGCGGGCAGGCTGGCAGGGGAGACTTGAAACCGCTCCGGCGCTCCAATTGGCCCTCTCGGAGAAAAGAGGCGTGGCCCCTCCTTACTATGCGGTGCGAGGACCCAACAACATTCCAGTCGCTACGGCCACGCCCCGGGCCACGCCCCTTTCGTCCGGCAGCTGCCTCCCAGTCTCCTCGGCCACACCCCCTTCCTAACAACTTAAAAGGACACTCCAAAGCTCATGTTTCCCTACTCGGTGCTGGGGTGTTCTGGTTTGTGTGTCTCTTCTCGGGTAACCAGGGCAAGCTGCGAAGCCTAACCCAGGTCTGCCCATGATGGGAGGGTTCAGAGCAGTTTTCTGACTTCCTGCTTGGCCCTCGAATTGTGGACCCACTATTTAACATAAAAGAGGACAACCATTGAATCCCGAAAGACAGATGTGGGACTCCAGAGTATCAGCGTTGGAACTGACCTCGTGATGTCTGACCCCACTTCATATGAGACTTGTGTTGCAGGAATGTGTGCTCAAAGCCACTTATTTTCAATCAGGGTTTCCAACTTTATCCCCCTCCTCCAAACCCAGTCCCGCCCCCTTCAATCCTCCTTGTCCCCCCAGTACCAGCCTCAGTTTAGATGGATGGAGGTCTCTTCAGGGAAGAGCTTCAGGTCCGTGGACTTTTGCTGGCCTCCCTCCTTGCTTTTAGGCCCCCGGCACCTTCTGCTGGCTAAGGCTTCTGGATTCCTGTGGCTCAAGGTGAGGTATATACATTTGTCCCCAAGAAATAGGAGGTTCATTAAGCAAGGCAAATTTCAGTTCTATATCAGGCCTTTCCCAATGAATCACATCTGACCAAAGGTGACAGGAACTGTCTTGGGAGGAAGGGAACTGTTACAGTCAGGGCTGGCAAGGGTGATGTAGAGTGAGACTGCGCTGGGTGAATTCTGAGCTACTTCCAACCCTAAGTCTATGATTAAGTGGAACTCACCCTGCCAAGGAAGAAGCTTCCAGAAAGGTCAGGACTTCTCTGCTCCCTGGGGAGTGAAGGTAGCTGTTGGCCTTCATGCTGCAGTCTCCATTGCCTAACATGCACCAAGTCTCACTGGGGGTCGAAGGACAAGTCAGTCACCTCTTAACTTACCAGGTGCTCTCAAATACCTGCTTCCCATGGGTGTATATGTCTGTGTGCCTTACTAGTGCTCATGTGTGCCTGTTCCTCCTGTTCCTACACACACATACACGAAACCTTTTTACATAACAGCATTTTAGTGGAAATGCTGTTTTTCCAAAATGAAAGCTGTTACAGAAGATCTGAATGATGCTTATGTAACTTTAAACACTGAGTTTGAGTAGATCCCAATTCATTAACAGAACGAAAAAGGGAGAAATTCTCACGTATTTATTTACCTCCCATCATTATCAAAATATCATTGAAGTATTATAATTCTTAAGGTAAATTTTCAATATTCAGGTTTCTAGAGGGCCTTTTTGGGCCCCGCCCCTACCCTCTTACAAGGTAGCTCAGCTGCAGTGGGAGAAGGATTACAGTCAGGAACGGGGCGGGGTGGGGGGGAGTAGGAGGATTGAGGGTGACCTGATACCCACAGCTCCGTAGTGTAGGGCAGGACACTTTACATCTCTACGCTTCCCATTTCCTCATCCATAGAGGCAATCCCTCCCTAGTTTATAGTTTACAAAGTACTTTCACATACGTTATCTGTCTCTTTGGGGTTGACATGGGAAACGCCCATTTTCTAGATGAGGAAACAGGGTATGGAAAGGTTAATGGACTCACCTAAGGTCTCACAGCTTGTTAAGATTAGACGGGACTAGAACTTTAAGACTAGAACTCTTTAGACTTTAAGACTAGAACTCTTGACATTTGACCACAGTTCCTTTCCTATGTATTGGATGGAGGAGGCACTAAGAACTCTGATTGCATCTCTTCTTCTGGAAAGCCCTTCCAGATACCCACTCTCACATCAGGGCTTTATAGCCCCCTCCATACTCTCTCAGAGCGCTAAGCATTATGTCTTGCAGCTTTTAGTTGGCTTATGGACTTCCCAACCAGAAGATGGATTGAGGCTAGAGACTGTATTAGTCACTTACCGGTTTCTTGTGCCTAGCATATAAAGGCTGACACAGAGCAGGCAGCCTTTATGTGTTTGCTGCATGAGTCTCGAGTCTGTGTCTTAATCAGTGTTCTTTTGTCTAGGGGTTCAGTGACCCACCGCAAGAAACACATTTTATATTATGAAAAAACTGAAATAAGTTTCATGGGGACAATACTTATCCTTGCTCTATGAATGTTCCCTGATATTTTCTATTGTATTTATTGTATTCTATTTCATTTAAAAAACAAAATTTTAAAAGATTTTATTTACTTATTTTTAGAGAGAGGAGAAGGGAGGGAGAAAGAGAGGGAAAGAAACATCAATGTGTGGTTATCTGTCATGCACCCCCAACTGGGGACTTGGCCCGCAAGCCAGGTATATGTCCTGACTCGGAATTGAACCAGCGACCCTTTGGTTTGCAGGCTGCTGCTCAATCCCCTGAGCCACAGCAGCCAGGGCCTATTTCATTTTTTTCAAGGTGCTGGCCACAACCCTCTAAACTGATTTCATGATCCAACTCCAGGTTGTTATCTTCAGTTGGAGCAACAACACTGCTTTCGTAGCCTGTTTGCTGTGGACACCTTCTGTGTGCGGGGCTCTAGCTATTCCTGGAAGGTGAAGAGGAGACGGCTCTCAAGTACCTCTTGCTTAGAGGTAAAAAAAAAAAAAAAAAGGTTTATGTATAAGAAAGCAGACAGAAACCCTTCCAAGACCATAGGCACAAGGGTGCTCCACCTTTCCTGGAGCCTGGAACCCCAAAACACAGATAGGCAGGCATTCTTGATGCCATGTGCTTCTCACTGCCCTGTCCCCCCAGATGATGGGTCTCCTGACAGAAAGCTTTCTGGACCTCTTTAGTACAGTTAAGAGGGTGGGAGAGATGGAAGACAAGTGGACATTCTAACTTCTGCCTAAAACAAGTCTTGTAAATAACCTCCTGTCTCCAGGCCCTGGGGCAGTTGCTGGTTGTGTGACTTTGGGTAGGCTGGTGTAGGGTTCAAGCCGAAGCCAGGGCTCTCCAGGCATAACAGCTCTCCCAAGGGAAAGCTATGGACTCTCCCTCTGGTCACCTCTCCGTGCCATTCCTATACCTCAGCTGGTGAGAGGCAATTTGGAAATAGCACCTCTACACCCCAGTGTAAGAAATGGGGTGGTGAGGGTAGAGCTCAAAGGACTGGCAGTTCCTGTCTCCCATGGCTACTCAAGTTGGACTGGGCATTCCTGAGCCAAGGTTTGGGAAAGGGAAACAGAGCTGGAGAATCTTCTGTGGGAGTTGCATGGTTTTCAGAACTCTACCCCTTTTCCCACAGAAAACAAATGTAAGGTTGGGCTGATGGACACCTTTCATGATCTTATGGTGTCACTGAAATGTTCCATTAAAAATTAAAGGAAAAATTTTGATCACAAACAGAACACATCCATTTTCTTGGTTTCTCTGACTGTTCCTGAGAGTGTATTCCGTTTTATACTGTTAGTGGCAAGGTGGGGTCTCAGCCCCAGGGTTCCGGATCCCTGTGCCCTCCTATCACTTGGTTTGTGCAGTTCCATTCCCGCTGCTCAGGGCGAGGTCCCAGAGCTAAGCTGGGGTGGGTTGAGGGAAGGAGACTCCATGGCAATGACTGAATAGTTGGGGGAGTGCCAGAGTCTGGGGTTGGGGAAGAAGGAAGAAGCCTGTGGAAGTAGGTATAAGCTTCTCTGTAGGGTAGCCTGGGAAACTTCACTGGGGCTTCAGATTTGGGATAATGCATTCTGCAAGGTGCAGGCCTGCTCATCATCCCACCCCTACCACTTAGTTACTTAACCTCATGATTTAGTTTCCTCGTATTAAAATGGGGATAACAGAAGTATCTACTTCATAGGTTATTGTGAAAATTCAATGAGATAGTATATCTCATTTAACGAGATGGTACCTGAAACCCTGAAAGTGCCCAATAAAATACCACTCTCATCATTAGCCTTTCCTCTAAATTTGTCCCTTCCGCATCCATCACATGCCAACTTCCCCAAGCCAGAAAACTCAGGTCACCCAAGACTCTTTCTGCCCGCTCCTAACTACTCCGAATCTGTCCTGAAGATCAGTGGCTCTTCACCTCACAAGTATTTGTGTGGCAGTTTCATTCTTTCCATTTTTACTGCTGCTATCGCAGGGGAAGCTGGCCACAGGCTCCTAATCAACTTCTTTCCTTCTCTAGGTCCCAAATCCAAACCCATCCCCAGCTCCCCTAGGAGATGCAAATCCGATCCTACCTACATGTCATGATTCAGCAGTTCCCCCAAGACTTTCAGGACCAAGCTCCGAGGCCAGCTATGGCTCCTGGTGGCTTACGGCTCCGTGTCCTACCCCTTCCCCACAGTTTACACCTTCTGTCTAGAGGAACTAAGCAGCTGGGAACCTTTGATGCCCTGTGCCTCCACATTTTTACACAGGCAGCTCTCTGCCGGGATGCACTTCCCCCTCCTGTGTGATGATTTCTTACCCTTTAAAATACAATTCAGGCTGGTGTGGTTCAGTGGGTTGAGCAGTCGGACCGTGAACCGAAAGTTTGCTGGTTCAGTTCCCTGTAGGTCAGGGCACATGCTGGGGTTTCGGGCCAAGCCCCTGGTTGGGGATGTGTGAGAGGCAACCCGATTGATGTTCTTCTCACACACCTATGTTTCTCTTCCTCTCTCTCCCTCCCTTCACCTTTCTCTGAAAAATAAAATCTTAAAAAAATAAATAAAATACAATTCAGGTGCCACCACTTCCTCATATCCTCCCGGGTTCCAGCCTGACTTAGATTCTCCTCTGAGCTCCTGTATTTCCATTCTGCTTTACTTGACTATCCCCCACAATCCAGCTAGTGTCAGCTCCTTGAGGGCAGGGGCTGTCTTTTTTCCTCCACACCCCTCATGCCTCCGACAGAACTTGGCACACAGTAGGCTCCGCTGGAAACCAGTCCCAGCAAACACCTTCCTCTCTGGGAACGGTTGATGACATGGGTCACTGAGGCAGGGAGGCTGGGGGGCGGAATGCCAGCCTCCTCGGCACTTTTCCCACCAGCCAGGACGGGGGCATCCCAGACACCAGGCCGAGGCTCGCCGCCTGACCACCACCGCAGGTACAGGAGTCCCACCCTACCTAACCAGGGCTTTGTGAAACCCGCAGACAGACCTCACCTGGGAGTTTAGAAAGGGTGAGTGAGGTGGATGCCCCCACAGCAGGGCACAGCCCTCGACCTCCCGCCCCACGGACCGCGTGCGAGAGTGTAAGACAAGGGCAAACGGAACTCTTTGGAGCGGGCGCCGGCGGGCCTGGCTAGGATTCCTGTCTCCCTCGATCTCGGTTCCTCGGGCGCACAGCCTCCCCCTCCCCCCGCCTAGTCCTGGACGGTCACGTGACCTGCGCCCCTAGCAGCCACTAATCGCCTGGCTTCGGCCCTTCTCCTAAATAGGGAAGCTACAGGAGCAGATCGAGTTTCTCGGCCGGTATTTACAGGTTCCCTGGACCCAGCCAAACCTCCTCCTCCCCTCGCGACCCGGGCTCGAGCGGTGGGGAAAGGAGAGCAGGGCCCCTCCTGCGCCCCGCCCCCACACCTCCAGTGCTTCGGGCCCGGGCGCGGCAGCTCCCCTCCTCCCGGCGCTTCAGCTGGCCCCTCCGGGGGCTCGGCTTAGGTCGCCGCATTCCAAACCGCTTGGCGGCCCTTTGAGGTCTCGTGGCGCTGTGGGGGTGGGGCGACAGGAAGCCCCTGACCCAGGCTGGCGACTCAGAGGCTTTCCAGTGATGCACATTCTGGCCCCTTCTCCCCAGGCCTCGCGGAGGCCAGATTCATTTTGGCTCCTAGAACTTTGGGAGCTTCGGAGGATTTTTATCCTCCAGCGCCTATTGTGTGTCTGGCCCTTGCCTAACACTCAGGCTTCTTACCTCCGATCCTCCCTGCGCCCCAGGCGAGGGCCGCCTGCCTTTTCCGAGGAAGACACTGGCCAGGAGTTACCAAGGCTGGCCAGCTTGAAGGGCTAGAATCTCAACTCTTGGGCGGCAAGATGGATAGGGAGGTGATAAAACTGGGTCGAACCGGTTGCTTAGTTTAGGCCAGGATCTAGCCTTGTCAGGCAGGCCAGAGCAAGCGCTAACCGTGTACCCTGTGTTCAGCCTGAGTCCCAGACCTCTGAGGGCTGTACTTTGGGCCTGGACAGGGAAACGGAGAGGGGACTGATTTCCTTTACGCCCGGGCAGACAGATCGTCGGTAACCTGCTCACTTTATTCTAGTGTGGATGCAGACAGTCTGCCATATGCTGGAGCTGCCCCTAGTGACACGAACGGGCCCTGGCTTCTTTATGGGATTGAGGCAGGAGTGAGTAGATCAAAGCTGAGGCACTGGCTGTTGCCAACTTGCCTGAAAAGTTGGAGAGAGAGGAGGTAGAATGGAGATGGCAGAAGGGAGGCATATTTGGAATGGAGGCAGAGGTCTGAATTTTTTGTGAATTATTAATTCCCTCATTCTAATATCTATTGAGACCTTACTAAGTGTGATCATTGACTATTTTACCACACCAGGCCTCACCCTGAGGTTAGATTGAATAAGA
This sequence comes from Mormoops blainvillei, assembly GCA_004026545.1. Classification (NCBI taxonomy): domain Eukaryota; kingdom Metazoa; phylum Chordata; class Mammalia; order Chiroptera; family Mormoopidae; genus Mormoops; species Mormoops blainvillei. The sequence continues at coordinate 389,526 of PVJD01000422.1, forward strand.
CAGGGTTCCTGCCCTCATAGAGCTTACAGTCTGTCTGGTGGGCATGCCAAATCAGTGAGGGGCATTTACAGTACAGGGTGCTAAGAGCAACAGCGGGATGCACAGTGGCATGAAAGCACAGGGAAGGTGTACTTTTGTCCAGATCAGGTTGGGGAGGAGGATGGCTATGGAGGGAGTGTTATTTAAGGTAAGGTCTAACTATAAACCATCACTAATCCGTTGTGGTGAGAACGGAGTAGGAAAGAGTAACCTTCCAGGTAGAGGGCACGGCACATGCAAAGCCAATGAGGAAACTGACAGTTCAGCAGGGCTGGAGCACAGCCATCTTGTTATGGCTGATGGAACAGGAGGAGATGGAGAGATTGTATCTGGGCAAGGAAGCCGGCTGAGCGGATGAGTGATGCCCCGCCTGGAGGGGATGACAGTGGAGAAACCCCTGCTCCTTTGAGTTCAGCATGCTGTAGTGGAGGTTGCGACACCTCCTTTGATAGATGCTTTATACCATTAATATTTATTTTTATCAAGATAATACATACACATAACTTAAAAATCAAGTAGTTCTAAAAGGCTTGTAATAAACACAGAAGTCCCCTGGCCTTTCTCGGAATCTTTATCCTACTCCACAGGGGTGACCACACCTGCTGCTTCTGCAGGTATTTCCTTCTGTATTTCTAAATAATATATGTACTGCCATTTTGGATTCACCTATCTAATTTCTTGGCTTCTTGTTTTGGTAGATGACGATTTTGATTCTCTTACTTGCTCCTCCTCCCTCATCCCTATTTTGTTTATATAATTTATAGTTAACTGTGTGTTCAGTGACTCCATTATTGACTTTGAAAATATTGTTTACTTTCGAGACAAGTGTTCTGGTTACATTTCTTTTTCTAATATAACTTTCTGTTGTGTGCTTTGTTTACATTTCCTTTCTTGTACAGCTTTTTTGTTTTTCCTGGAGTAAATTGCCTCATTTTTTTTTTAAATCTTCACCCAAGGATATGTTTTTTGTAATTAATTTGAGAGAGTGAGAGAGAGAGAAACATTGATTGGTTGCCTCCCATACATGCCCTGACCAGGGATTGAACCCACAACCTTTTGGGTGTATGGGAGAATGCTCCAACCAACTGAGCCACCTGGCCAGTACTAATTGCCTCATTTTTTTATTTGCTTGGTTTGCTTTGTATTCTGGCTCCATCTCCCCACACCTTTCAACAGTTCAGTAAAACGTCCTCTTGGTACAATTATGCATATGGCCCAAACTGTCATGTGATTTTATCGATTCTGTTTTGGTTTTCCATGGAGACATTTGTCCTGGTACACTTTTCCGCAGAGGTGTTGCTCTCCAGGCCAGCACACTTGCTACCCTCAGACTTATCATTGCCAGTAATTAAGAATTCTTTTTGCCTGTTCCTCTTTCGGGGACCCAGTGTCTTCCTTTTTCTCAGTTTACTCTCTTGTTTGGTTGAAGCACATCCTCTAGTAACTTCCTGAGAAAGGGTGACTGGGAGATAACATTTAAGAGATATTTGCATATCTCAAATGTCTTCATCCCATCCTCACCAATGAGGAATAGTTTTGGTTGGGTATAGAATTTTAGGTTGAAAATTCTTTTTCTTCAGAATTTTGAAGACACTGCTCCTTTGTTTTTTAGCTTCTAATTTTGCAGTTGGGAAGTCTCATGTTATTTTGATTCCTGAGACTTTGAATTGACTTCCCCCAACCTCACGCCCCCACCCCACTTTTAGGATTTTCTCTTTTCTTTTTGATATATTGAAATGTCGCAGTATATTGGTATGGGTCATTATTCGTTTATTTTTCTAGGCACTTGATAGTTCTTTTTAATCTAACTATGTTTTTCATAGTGTGGTCCCTGCACTAGCACCATAAATATCACCTGTGGGAAAATGTTAGTAATGCAAATATGGAGCCCCTCTCACATCTACTGAATCAGAAACTGGTGATAGGGCCCAGCAATGTGTTTAATAAGCCCTCCAGGTATTCTGATTCATGCTAAATTTTAAAAACCTCGGTTCTAACAATTTAAATCTTTTCATCCTGGGAATTTGTTTTTTTATTATTTCTTTGAAATTTTGGCATCCCCTATTATTTGGAATACTGGACCTCTTGAATTGATCGAATTCTTTTATTATTTTTCTATTGACCATCTCTTTCTTCTGTTTTCTTAATCTAAATTAAGATTCCCTTAATGTTATATCCCAATCAATTTACTATGTTGTTATGATCTTTAAAAAAAAAAATTTTTTTTTCAAGAGTGTTTTCATGTTCCCTGTTTTTTCTTTTCTTTTAAAAATGGTTTCACCCTGACTGGTGTGGCTCAGTTCCTTGGGCATCATCTTGCAAAGTGCAAGGTCGCTGGTTTGATTTCCAGTCAGGGCACATGCCTGGGTTGTGGGTCGGCCCTGACAGGGTGCATTCAAGAGGCGACAAATCAATGTTTCTCTCTTGCCTCAGTGTTTCTCTCCCTCTCTTTCTCCCTCCTTCCCCTCTCTGAAAAATAAATAAATAAAATCTTTTAAAAAATAATAAAACAAAAATGGTTTCATGTTTTTGTTTTTTGGATTCTTGCGGTATCTTATCTCTTGGAGGATATTAATTTGAAATGTTCTCCCTGTATTGTCCCTGTTTCCTCTGACTTAATGTTTTCTGTTTTTTTGATTAGTATCATGTTGGAGACTTTCCTCAGATGTCTGGTCTTCCTGGCTGTCCATTCATACTGGAGAGGGAGGCACTAGAGAGCCAGCGAAAGCTCCCTACGTGTGCTTGTGGCAGGGCAATTAGGTGGCTGGCTGGACTCTTTCATTGGGGAGCCCCAATTGCCTGTATCGAATGGCATAGTTGTTTTTTTTCCCCAAAAAAGTATCTTCTATAGTCTTGACCCTCCCACTTGAACATTAGAGGAGAACGCAGAGGGGACAGTGCCATAGTGGGACCCACTTGCTCAGAGTCCCAGAGCTGGGTGCGTGTAGGAATGGAGAGAGGTCTGTAGCAAGCAGGCTAACAAGATTCAGACTGAGTAACAGAGATTCACTCTGTTTTTTATTCCAGTCTTTCTTCTCCACCCCCAACCTCTCTATAAAGTCCAGAATCTCTCTGTTTCAGAGTCTCCAGAATTGATCCTTCTGTCTCTTGCGTGAGTGGGGAGGGGACACAATAAGTCACTTGATTGTGCTGAGAACAGCTGGGCTTCCTGACTATCTAATTACCCTTTAAATAGATCTCTGCTCAGTTCCTCAGTTTTTAGACCCCTGCCTTCTCCACTTCTAATTCCTGAGCTGCTTGGGGCTTCCGAGGAAGGAGTCAGCTTGGTTCCCCATGGGCATATGCCCCCGCGTGTTTTGGGCCTGCCTCTCCTAGTCATCGGCCACTCTCCCATCCACTTTCTGTTTTTATATGATGTGGCTCAGGATTCTAAATGTCTCCTAGTTTAGTTGAGGCTGGAGTTTGGGTTTCTGTTTCTTGTCATTTAGGGGCGACTTTTTGAGAGAAAAGGGACAGAAAGAGCTTTACTCCAGAATCCTGTGACCAAAGTATGAGATGTCTTCTTGAGGTGGACAGCAGTGATGTCTGCGTCTGACAGTCCTGATCCTGCTGACAGCGGATTAGGGAGTAAGTTATCTGTAGGAGGAAGGTGAGGGTCGCGGGGGTGGGGTGGGGTGGGGGCGGGGTGGAGAGAAGCGTCAGGAGCTCAGAAGAGCTGCTGAGAGATCTTGATTGGGAACCCTCCCGGGGGTGACAAGGATTAGTAGTAGGTCCCAGTAAAGCCTAGCTGAGGTGAGATGATGAGAGCAGCTGGGAACAGGGATGGAGGTAGTGCGCAGTGGTTGGGGAGGGAGGGGCAACCCTCGGTTCAGAGGTCGTAAGTGAGAAGGGAGGGGGCATTCCAGAACCAGAGGGCGGGGCAGTAAAGTGGCTGCCATGGGGGCAGGCCATTCACCATCAGGCAGAAGAGGATAAGACAATATTAAAACCACTAATTGGATGTTGATATGGCCAAGAACTGGACCAAGTTTTTCAAAGCGGGCTCAGTGGCAGTGGGCACCTGAGAAGAGGAGGGAAAAGGTCTGAGGTCAGAGAAGGAAGGTCTGAGTCTCAGATTTGAGGGTGGTGATGTTGGAGTCTTGGCTCCAGAGTCGGGAGAGCTGCTCAAGTGCAGGACCGCAAAGCAACGTGTCCCTGAGGTAGGTGAGAGATGATCTGGGAGGAAAATGGCCGCATAACCGCTCAAGTCCTCTGACGGAAAGGCAGTGGGTTGGGGAGGCCAGTCACCTAGATGGATGGCCTCTTGAATCCCAAGGAAGGACAGAGTTTTTAAAAGGGAGGATGGTCACCTGTATCCACTTCAGTATGAATATCCTGTGGCCCACCCTCCCCAGGTTACATAACCTGTGGGTACAGTCAGAGTAAAGTCACCTGAAATATACAGCCTCTAATCCGGCTCTCAAGACCCAGTAGACTTTTTCCTGGGTCTAGGGCTGTTTCACGCCTGTGTCTGTATGGCCGCTCTATTCCATTTCATGGGTGTGTGCTGCCCGTGAATGCTGCTCCTGTCACTCCTCACTGAGGAGCCCCAGAGCTGCCTCGGCCAGCGTTCTGTGGTTACAGGCCACAGAAACCAACTCTGGCTAACTTAAGCAGAAGAACAATTTGTTGGAAGGTTATTGGGCAGCTCAAAGATTCAGCAGCCACTCCCCGCTTTTTTTCTTCTGTGCTGGTAAGCCTCAATTTTCTTCCCAGATTTACCTGCCCTGTACGCAGGGAAGGAGACCCTTCTCAGCCAGTGGAGAGAAATATTGATAAGTCTAAGCAGCCAATCAGGTGGTTCTGTCTCCTTGCCAGTGATTGGTTAGACCTAGGTATGCAATGAAACCCTGGCAAATGAGACAGGAGGGGAAGCCCACTAGGCCAGGGATCTGGACAGAATCATAGGGAAAGTGACTGGTGCCTTGACTTTAATTGAAGGTAAATGAACCCTCTCTGCCTCTGAGAAATGAAATACTTGCTAATTGTGTAAGCCACTTTTAGTTGGTCTCCTGTTGTTTTCAAGCAAAAGGTCCCGACTGACACTTTACGCCAGGCGTCTTTCCTGGGTTCTTGGCGGGGCGAAGGAGGGGAAATAAGCTGACGGGTGAGGGGCAGCATTAGCAAGTTCTCAGTATGAAGGGGGCTGGCACATTTTTTGGAGACACAAGGATTGTCTAATAGGTAAGAATTGACTGAAAATACTCCAAAGGGGAAAAACCGAGGGAGGCCGCCGCTCACTGAGCACAGAGTGTGCATGTCAGGAGCCATGGAAGGGTCCAGGATAGAGTGATGAGCAGAAGACAGGATCCCTGCTCTTTTGGAGCCTTTGGTCTGGGTGGGTAGAAAGACAAGGAGCATGTAAATAACAAAATAAACTGGTAAGATCATGGAAGGTGATTTTAGGGGGAGAGTGATTAATTTTGATAGAGGGTGGTCAAGAAAGTTACCTCTCGAGAGGTGACCCAAAGGGTGAGAATGAGCCAGGTACGTGCAGAACTAAATGGAGAATCCAGAAACTGTCTTAAGGGAGCAGTTGGCTGTGTCCTGGCTGGGAGTCCAGCGCCCGTTCCCGAAGGGGCAAGAGGTAGCAGCAGAGCGTGCCTTGGGCGCTCAGGCAGGCCCGGAGTGGGAGAGTAGCTGGAGACATGGATTTGCCCAGGTCTGCTGTGGACATCACCTCCCCTGTGGTAGACGGGCTGGGAACCTAGGCGTCATTCGAATGGAGTATTTGGAGGAAGAGCCTGTGGGTTGAAGGAAGGGCGTTTGGGGCCAGCAGCTGGTCGTCTGGTCCCTGAGTGCCAGCTGCCTCCTGTCTCCCCTTGCCCGTCTAGTCTGGAGTTTCAACGCGATCCCCTGTTTTCAACGTATCTTAGTTCAGGCTACTCTAACAGAATACCATAGAGTAGGCTGCTTACAAACAACAGAAATTTATTTCTCACAGTTCTAGAGGCTGGGGAGTCCAAGATCAAGGTGCTGGCAGATTCAGTGTCTGTGAGGATCTGGCTGTTTTCTGGCTGTGCCCTCCCATGGCAGAAGGGGAAAGAGAGCTCTATGGGGTGTCTTTAATAAGGGCACTAATCCCATTTGTGAGACTCCCGAACCAACCACCTCCCAAAGGCCTCATCTCCAAATACCATCAGATTGGGGATTAGGATCTCAACATATGAATTTTGGGGGAACACAGATATTCAGCCCATAACAAACAGCTCAACAAAATCAATAAGCACTTACAGAGTGTTTATGTTTTATGTAGCTTCTGCTGGGAGTTGGTGTGGGGTGGATACCACAACAGAAAGACAAGACCTGGTCTCAAGGAGTTTGCTGATCAAGGATTCAAGAACACTGCATCTAAAACAATTAGAAAACAATTTATCAACAGAAAATCAAGGACACCTAATAGAGTCATGTACCACAGGCAGCTATCGCAAGTCCCTCACTATCTACCGTATCAGTCCCAACCTCCCAACCTGGCGCCAACAGCTCTCCTTTCCTTGTCCACTACTCCCTTCCTCCTTCGGGGTTAGGGCAGACTTCTTCTTATTAGCTTCGCAGATCCCTTTGGGGGCAAGTCATCGCACTGGAGCTTGGCACATGATTCCTGCTCATCCTGTGCCACTTTCCTCCAGTATCCCTGGGATGTGAAGGAGGAGGAGGAGAGAGAGCCAGTCATTTGGACTGAGACTCCTTTGCCCAGAGGGGACAGTGCCACAGTGGGGCTTGTCAAGGTCCTACCCAGCAAAACATCCTCATTTGGGGGATCCTGTAGCAAATATTGAATGCTTACTTTGTTGGTCTGTTGAAAAGGCAGACCCTTAACATTTTTCTTGTATTACCTTTTTAAATCCACACAACAGTCCTGCAAGATGGGGACTTTATTCCATTTTACAATTGAGGAAACTAAGGCCCAGAGAGGTAAAGCCACTTGCCCTACTCAAGGAGTAAGTGCGCAGCCAATATTTGAACCCAAGCAGTCTGACTTCAGCATCCCTGGTTGACACCATGGTACACGCTGCCAAACTGGCTCATTCTAGGAATTTCCCTTTTTCTTGCCACAACATTAGAAACTGAGTTACAGGCCATTCTGATTAAGGACCAGCTCCCTCTCCTCGCTGCAGGAGGAGAGGGAGCTGGGAGCCAAGAGGAGGAATATTCCAGAAGAGACTGCCATCTTGGCTATTTTTCCTCAATGTTTCCCCCAGGCAGGGAGCTCTACGTTTTGATTTGCCAGAGTCATCCCTTAGCTAGAGCCTTTCCTGTAGCTGGAACCCATAACCCTGTGGCCCAGGGGCCATTCCTCTGTGAGAGTCAGAAAGGATAAAGCAAGCACTGGCTCGGGGTAGAGTTTCCTGTGATGATGTTCCCTTTACCTCGTCTATAAAAAGCACCAGTATGATCTACCCCATTTGTGGTGGAGGCTAGGGTGGCAGAAAGTGTGCGGGAGGAGGAAGAGTCAGGATGAAACAGCTCCTCTTTGCCTCCCTAGATTTTCTTCCAAAATGCTGTCAGCACTGCCAGTTGGAAAATATTTTTCTCCCCCCCTTTTGTCTTCTTTTTCACAAAAAAAAGAGAAAAAAAAAAAAAGAAAGCCATCTGGTGTCAAATTTACTCCTGGCACATCATAAAGGGTAGCACTAAAAATGTCCCTGAAAAACTAAAAGCAAACCGCAGCAGTACACATGGGATTAAATCTCAGCATCCTAGAATTTCGGAGTTGCTAGGGGCTTCAGAGATCAACATCGGAGCCTCCTATGTGCCTTGTACATAGGAGGAAACTGAGGTTGGGAAGGATTAGACCTTGTTTTCAAAAATGTTTATTGAGCACCTACTGTGTTCAAGGTACTCTTTAGGAGTTGCAGATTAATCATGAACCTAAAAGACAAAAAATCCCTGCCTTCTTGGAGTGTTCAGTGGGAGGTTCTTGCCTCAGTCCTTGGGCATGCCTCCGTCTCCGGTTCCCAAACAGCCCGGGGGCGGGGGACTTGGCTTGGCCGCCCTAGCCCCACGGGCCGCGTGGTTGTCACCTCCTGACTGTGGGCCCGCCTGAGGCCTTGGGCGGCGCCGCTTCCCGCTCGGGACGCGCTGTTTACATTAGGGCGCAGTGTGCGGCGCGGTCGGGCCGGCCCGCCGCTGTAATCTCCCACCGCTTCCTCCTGCGCCGCTGTGGCTCCGCATTCCTCAGGCTTGAGCAACAACTTTCCCTCGGAAGGCGGCTGGGCCGGGGCCAGGTGGGGCCGCTTGCGCTGGGCCTCTCGCGGGGCGCGGCCCGGGTCTCCAGCATGGGCCTCCTAAGGGGGTGCGGTCTGGGTCTCCGGTTCCTCCAGCGTCACTGCACTGGGGCCCTGTTCGGAGCGCAGCGCAGCCGCTAGTCCCTCCCAGCCCGCTGTGCCAGGATTGCCTAAGGACCAGGGGAATGCGTGGGGCTGACCCTGGCCTTGACTATCGGAGCTGGTCCAGGCTGACCGCCCAGCCTGGCGCCCTGCACTGGGGGAGCACGCCGTTTGCTTCGATTTTCCACTCCAGTTCTGAGGATTTTTTTGACATTGGAAAGAGGAGGGTGTGTAGTAACTACAGAAGAGAGGTCTTAGCCTATTTCTTGGTCTGGATCTAAATATTTATAACAATCATGTTAATACAAGCACTTTTATCCCTTAAGCACACTCTCATGCCTACTGAGCTTCAATGTATCTCTGGGACAAAGTTGGTTTCTTACTAGTTTGTCCATTTTGCAAAGGAGAAACCCCAGAGACATAGTTCCATGGCTGGTTGGAGGCCAAGAAGGAGTTGGTCCAACTTAGAGCCCTCTCTGGAGCGGCCTCAGGTCTCCTAACTCTTTCAGGCCAGGCAAAGTCCTTTCTGAACTCGGAAGTGATGGGAAGAGAAACTGGCCCCATTTTTCAGTCCTGGAAGCTGAGTGTGGGAACCTGCCGGGTCGAGTGGGGTTAGATAAGCAGACTAAACTCTAGACCAACTAAAATATCAGCTCCAGGGGGGTAGGGATTGTTCACTATTGTACTCTCAGCTCTGAAAACAATGTTTGGTACATAGTAGACGCTTAATAAATATTTATTCAGTGGATGAATGAATGGTGAATGAATGTAGCAAAGGCCATCAGATTCCCAACTAAGAATTAAACATGTATCCTTTTTTTCCTGCTCCTTTACCTTCTCTTTAAAAAAAAATTTATTTATTTATTTATTTACTTTTAGAGAGGGACAGGGAGGGGAAAAGAGAGGGAAACATCAAGGTGTGGCTGCCTCCTGAGCGCCCCCAACCAGAGACCTGGCCAGCAACCCAGGTACGTGCCCCGACTGGGAATCGAACAAGTGACCCTTTGGTTTGTAGACCAGCCAGCACTCAATCCACTGAGCCACACCAACCAGGGCTCCTTTACCTTCTGTTTAATCTTGTGCTTTCTCTCTTCCTACCTCTTAAACCTTGACTTATGTTTTAAAGTCTGTTTTGGTTTTGTTTCATTTCAATAGACTGTTGGAATAATTTTAGACTTTTAGGAAAGTTGCAAAGATAGTATAGGAGGTTCCCATGTACCCTTTACCCAGCCTCCCCCAAAGTTAACATCTTATCTAACTGTGGTACATTTGTCAAAATAAAGAAATTAACATTGGTGCAATATTATTAATCCAGCTGCACACTTCATATGGGTTTCATGTCTTTCCATGCATGTCCTTTTTCAGTTCCAAGATCCAGTCATTGCAGTTAGGGCTGGAAGCCTATTAATATGTAACCTAGATCTCATTGTGTAGGGTCTCTCTCCTTGGCAATGAGACAGGAAGCAGAGTGCCTGGCACTGGACTGAGCTCCCTGTCTGGCGGTCTAGGAAACACTGTGAGCCCTGGATTTCCTAAGAGTGCTATTAAGGGATCCCTTCTGGGTTTGTCTGCTGACTCCACCAGCACCTGATAAAAATCCAGACCCTGCAGCCTACACTGGGTTTCCCCTCTTTGCCTCTCTCCCTCACCACACGCATACCTGAAAAGGGGACGCACGTGCCGCTTCAGGGCACCTGACCCAGGTCTGCATTTCTTTAGCGACCCAACTCTTCTCCGTGCCCCTCATCACCTGGCTCCCATTCCTTGGTCTTCATGAGAGGCAAATCCCAGCTCACTCATATCCAGCCTCACTGCTCCTTTTTCTCCATCCTGGCATCATCTTCCAGCCTGAGCCCCCCAGAGGTGCAACCTCTATTTGGGGCTGTGTTACTGGGTCACCGCTCACCACTGTGCTGGCCTTGGAAGTGGAGAGGGGTGAAGTGAGGGACGATCCGTCTACTCAGGCAGCCAGGATTCACTGAGCGTGGCTGGGCCACAGAGATGAACGATTCTGATCCCTGCTCTCGAGGATCTTACCATCTGGAGGAAAAACAATTTCATACATTGTGGCACGTGCCCTAATCGGGATGTGTGTGCAGAGTTGCATGGCAGCGCAGAGGGGCAGAGCCCAGCTGCTGGGGTTGAGGAGGATCATAGGGGCAGCATCCCAGATGAGGTTTTGCTTGAATTGGGTACTGAAAGCTGGATAGGAAGTGATAAGTGCCCAGGAAGGGGGCAGGGAGAAGGGCATTCCCAGGAGAATTGGTAACAGGTGCAAAAGTGCAGGGGCATCTGGGAGCAGGGCATTTGCAGTGAACTGCAGAGGAGCTCAGCGTGGCTGTAGCATGAGGGTGTTTCAGAGAAGCAGGGAGAGAGACAAGCTCTACCGGGAGAACAATCAGGTCTCAGGTGCCCCAGGAAAGGAGTCTGTACTTTGTTCAGCTGGTGGTAAGGGCTATGAGTCAGTTTACTTCTTAGAATGGTCACTTGGGCAGCTCTTTGGAACTTGGACTGTAGATTGGGGAACCTGGTGGGCAGCTGCTATGAGACCCCTGAGAAGCAATGGGGTCTATACCAGGGCAGTGGAGTTGGGGGAGAGGGCCAGGGCTTAGTTATTGTAGGGTGGAGAGGGGTGAGAGGTGGGAGGGCTTAAGGTGACTTCAGGGTTTTGGCGTACAGGATGAAGAGAAGAGAGACTGAGGGGGAAGTGAAATGAACTGGAGTTGTTCCCCTGGACACACGTGAGCATCGTGAGTGGGGGGTGGTGATGGGGCGCTGCATAGATGGGCTGGCTGAGCCGTTTTATAGCCAGAGGAGGACTGTCTTAGGGCAGGGAGGTAGTTACAGAACAGGCTGACTGAGGCTTTAGCTCCAGGGGAGTCTGACCTGGGAGACCTTGAGGAGGAGGGTAGGGGGTGGGGAAGAGTGGCACTGGAGGAGCTGGAGTGCGGGATGGAGAGGAAGGTGCAATTTGGTTCAGGAAACTGAGGAGGTCGCCAAGTCATTCCAGGGGCAGAGGCGAAAGCAGGATTCGGCACCCTCCTCTAATCTGGGAACCCACCAGATGGGGGCAAGGAGGTCCATGGAGCCTGGAGAGAACACTCAGAGCTGAGGATGCAAGCAGCTGTGTTAGTTTCCCTGTCTTTGGGCATTTTGGGGCCTGCTGGAATTCTGGAAGTGGCTGGAGCTTCACGTGAAGGCTGCTTCCTCCGGTTGTGGGAGGGTAAGGGGCATCTGAAAACACCCATGCGGACCGCTCAAGTAGCTGGGAAGGGAAACGTAGCAGATTTCTAGTAACTAGCCCTGCAGAAACCCTGATTTTTCACTGAACACTCAAGAACTTTGAAGATCTGAGATTTTATCCTATTTACAAGCTAACAAATTAGCTCGTGTCATGGCTGCTGGCAGGAGCTAAGACTCCTGAGTCAGAGATAAAGGATAGTTCATTACTCACAGCAATAGCAGGAGAAGAATTATCGGCCTCAGTTCCCACAGGGCTTCGCAAAGAGGGCCAGGTAATGCCTGGGCACACAGTGGGTTGCCTTTTAGAAGAGCAACTTGAACTTGGGGAACCTGAATCTTTTAAAATGGGCATCATGCCTGCTCTTTGCTCTGGGGCAAAGCGCTATGTCCTTTCCGTGGATGTTCCCTATATCCTGGAAATGAGAGCCTGGAACAACGGACAGTCAGTGCTTCACTTGCAAGACGTGCAGAAATGGAATAGAACCCTGAAGAATTGTCTGCCGACAAACACATGGTCATATAAAACAAACGACACATTTTCCAGCCTCTCTTACAGGTAGGTGTAGCCATCTAAGTAACTTGTGGTCCGTTAAATGTAAACTTTTTTTGTGGCAGCTTCTGGGATATTGCAAAAAATGCTAACATGTACCCTTTGCCCCTTCTTCCGATCTTCTTTTTTTTCCCCCCTGGTGGCTGTTAGAACGTGGCCACAATGTTGGAGGGGAGCAGCCACGTTAAGCCAGGAGTGGCATTTAAGGGTGAAGAACGGCAGAGCCACAAGAGGCAAGGGGCCTAGGTCTCTGATGGCGGTGAAACTCACAAACTAGATCTGTGCTGATTAGCTTTGGGCTTCTTTACCTGAGAGAAAAATAAATCTCCACTTTTGCTTTAGCTTTTTTTTTTTGTATATACAGCTGAGCTTGATTCTGAAACATGGCTAACTAGCACAGAGGAAGACCAATGGAAGGTAAACCTGTCAGCGGGGAGAAGGGTTTGGGGTACTTCTCCCCATTCCCCCCACCCCCAGCCTCAGTAGTGACGGGGCGGAGGGGACAGGGAGTCACCTCTGGCTTATTCACCACCCACTGGTGATGCCCCATTCACAAGGGGCCTGGCTGGCCACGCGACCCGGCAGCGTCCATTGGAAGGCAGCAAGCAACAAGCTGGCTCCATTCACAAACCCTGTCCTCCTTTGAAAACCAATCACCGTGTGAAGCGTGACTGGGTGGTGGCCAGCGCTGGCCCATCTGTCACGCCCTTTCAGAGAGCCAGGCGATGGCAGCCAGCCTGGGCCCAGCCAGCCCCTCTCCCTTTGTACCCCAGGGACACGGACTCTAAGGAGATCGCAGTGCCTACTGAATTATTCAGAGCTGCCCCGAGTGTCAGTTTTGTTATAAACATGCAGATTGCTCTGAGCTCCAAACTTCCAAACGTCCAGCAGCCCTCTCCCTCCAGGATTTTTCATTGGCTGCTTTGTGCCTGTGATTTCAGGCTCCCCAGGCCTTGATGGCCTAATTTGCTTTTGATTGGTTCCTACCTGCCGGCAGGCAGGAAGGTTTTTGTTCCCTTTACCCAGTGCTTCTTCAGGCCCCGCTCTTTACTCAGCAACTGTCCTCACTGCCACCCCAACAGTCCTGCCCCTTCCCTGTCTCCTCCTGGCTTCACCACCCAAGTTGGTGACATCAGACTCTTCCCAGTGCCTGCCTGCTGGGGACATGCTAAGAACAGGATCCTCCACTTCTGTGGACCTCTGTCTAATCTGTGTCCTTGAGAGGCTTTAAGCCGCTAGGCCTCCCCTCCCTTCCCTCCGTGTTCTAGCCCCAGCTCAACCTCTCCCCTTCCCCACAGGTCCCAGACTCCCGGTTCTCTCCGGAGTTGGTCTGGAGAGAACCCCCAGCTGGTAACGAGGCAGAGATGGTAATGCGCATTTAAGAGTAATGAAATGCAGTGATATTTCAGGCCTGACAGACCTATTTCTGGCAGCCTTACAATTAAAGTGTGAGGCTTTGTACTGCAGCTGCTACTAGGAGCCTTCAGAGTTTTTCTAAAGATGTGAATAAAGCTTCCAGGGTTTCAGCTCAGATCACTGTGGCTATTTATCCTGCTGCTGCTTTCATTGTACCTTTTTATTTGAAATTTTAGAGCTTTTAGATGAAGGAAACGCAGCAGCAAGTGCAAAGCATACAAAATATCCTGGTGGGGGAGAATGTCCTGGTTTTTCTCTTCGATTGTTCATGGCAGCTCTGGGGAGGAGAAACTGCTCGCGGGGCTGCCTAGCCCGGAGCATTGCCTCCGTGTGTCCTTTGAGTGGGCTCCTCCTGGAGTCTAGCGCCATGCAGCCTGGCGGGGGACCTCCTGAGAAAGCTCTAGGGGGAAGTCCACACCACCAAGGTTGATGGGGCCAGGCACGGGCTGGCCTCTCCCTGGCTGCTGCGCTACTGCAAGCCGAGAAAATGCCGTCCTTGTTTGGGGAATGGGACAGAGTGGGCCAGCTCTGGGCCAGCTCTGGGCCAGCTCTCCAGACTCACTCTATAGACTCTATCCAGGAAAGCTGGCCTGCTGATTCCTGTCGCTGCATTCAATTTCATCCTGCTGTGGCCACCAGGGACTGGGGGAGGCCACATAGGGCAGTGAGGCAGAGTGTGGTCTCTGTCATCAGACAACTTGGGGCTGAATCTTGTCTCTGCTCACCAACCGCAGTGCCCAGGGCAAGCCACTCCCCCTTTCTGGACCTTGGTTTCCCTACCTGTGAAATGGGGATAACTGATACAGCACCTGTTGTTTAGGTTTGTGATGTACGTAACTCTCAACATCTAGTATTAATACTGAAGTTGTCTTAGGAGGTAGGATAGCTACGCTTTCTTCTAGCACTACCGCTCATATGCCAAGCCCCTTCTCCACCCTGGGGCATTGACGAGAGATGGGGCTTCGGAGAGAGGCAGAGCCGGCTTCCAACCCCAGCCCCTACAGTTTCTGGCTTTGTGAGCTTGGGCAGGTTACTTAGCCCCCGTGAGTGAGTCCCAGTTTCTTTACCTGTCAAACTACTGATAATGAGTACTCGCCACAAAGGTCTGTGCTAAGGATTAAAAGAGATCATTTTAAAGAACCTACACAGTGCCTGGCACATAGTAGGTGCTGTGTAAACAGTGGACCCCTTCCCTTTTCCCTTCTTTTCCCTGTGTTTCTGCTCAAAGGAAGGAAGTATTAGATCCAGCTGCCAGGTCACAGGAAATGTAAGAGGAATACAAGCCTGTCAACTGTCAGCAGGCGTATTCTGTCAGCAAAATTTAGAATTTGGGAAATTCTATAGGACAAATGACCCAGAATCCTTAACTAGTAAATGACAAGTGAGAGGAAAAGGGAGAACCAAATGGAATGGGTGGGCTGTGTTTGGATCCTAATTCAAACAAACCAACTGGGAAAAATAAGAGACCATGAAGGAAATTTTGCTAATGACTGGATATTTGATAACCTTAAGTAATTATTGTTAATTTTGGGGGGCATGATAACGGTATTGTAGTTATGGTTAAAAGAGTCTTTATCACATACTAAAGAAATTACAGAGTAAACGATATGGTAACTGGGACTTACTTTAAAAGAATGTACTGGAGTGAACGGGGGAGGGGGTAGGGTGAGGGGGGCGGTTGCTGAAGCAAAACTGACCGTGTGTGGATAACAATTAAAGCTGGATGAGGGTATATGGGGGTTTGTTAAACTATTTTCTCTATTCTAGTATATATTTGAATATTTTCATTAAAAAAAAAGCAGTAATCTTTTCTGGATGGGAAGTGTCTCTCCCATCTGTCTCTTCCTCGCACCCTCCAACCCCTCCCTGCTTTCAGCCCCTCCTCAGGGCTTGCCTGGACTATGACAGCATCCTGCTCTAGTCTCCTAGACCCTCGGTCTCTCTCCCTTCCAGTCTCCTTGCCCTTCTGCTGCCAAAGCTACCTTCCTAAAAAAACAAACAAGACCATGTCACTTACCTGCTTAAAACCTTTTGGTAGATTCCTGTTACCAACAACCTATTAGATTATGCTATCTTTGTTATAATAGTCCAAGCCCTTCACAGTCTAAACTCAGCCTTCCTGTCCAGTTCCAACCCCAGCCCCACTTTTGCCCCCCTTGAAACCTGGCTTTGGTCATCCCAGGTTTCTCGGAGACTTCCTTCAGAGAGCTCTCTATTTGGCAGGTCCTCCTTCCTTGCCCCGAGCTTCAACTATGGAAGGCTAAAATTTTTTTCAAAGCACAGTGCTAATGTTATTCTTCTTTCATGATTTCTGGAAGTCTTTACACTGTTCACCAAATATCTCTGCCTCTCTGCTTTCTGGCATATGGTAGAATCTCGCTTCCTGGCTCTCTCTGGTTGATTTGAGCCATGTGACCAGTTTTAGCCAATGGGTTGTAAGTGGAAGTCATACATTTCACTTCTGAGCCAAGAATTCAATTGCTAATTCAAAACCCTCCTGAGCTCTCTTTCCCTCTGGCTCAGCGACATCCAGATACTGGCTGCTCCACCAGACTGGGTTCTGGTGCGATCATGATGCTATGAGGCGGAACCTTCTGTCCACCATGAGGGCTGTGTAGTGTGGGGTAAATAAATCTGAGGGGCTGTTTATTCTTCAGTATAACCTAGTCTGTCCTGACTGATAATTCTTCCCTCTCTGATTTAGAATCAACTGTGCTATTCTCTGTATTTTTGCATTACAGTCCTGTGTATCTAATGTGTCTAGATGATGCAGCTCTTCAGGTCAGCAGTTCTATCTTAGCCTTTGCATTTTCGCCCCCAGCACTTTGCATGGTACCCTGCAGAACACAGGTATGAACTGAGTGCTCCTCAGTCCATAAGCGAGGTTGGTGAAGGTGGAGTGTGTGCAGGCGTTAAGATGTGCCATCCTTGTGAGGGACCCCCATGTTCATTAGTCCTGGGAGATGTGATGGTTTGGAGGTGGAGACAGAATCTGGCTTCTTATTCTCAGTGGGTGGTATGCCCAGCCCCAGAGAACGGCTCACAAGTGGTCTAAGGAAGTCATAATAATTCCCTTTCTTTGTGGTTTTGGGCACACGAGCCATTTCCGGACAATGAGATGTATGGGAAAGTCTCATTCCCTCCCTGAAAAACAGAGAGATGAGAAATGCAGTGAGTCTGCTTGAGTTTGGACTTTCCTGAAAGAAGAACCTGAGAATCTGAATGCTAATAATCATGTGAAAGGGGGTTGCAAGAAGCAGGGGAGAGGGTGTAGAGAGAGGGAGCAGGGAGAATGAAGCAGGACAGGAAGACAAGCCAATGAAGGGTGTACTTCTGGGCTTGTTCCACTGGGGCTCGATCTTGTTGGGGACCTTTTGAGGGACAATGGAACTGTCCCTCCAAATGGCGGGAGGCTGGGGCATGTATCCAATGACTTTCACTGGTTGCCGGTTGCCCCTCATTTTACTGGAACTAGATGTTCACCAGTGACCAGAATCCAGTGGGCATGGTTCTGTCCAATCCTTCTTTGCTTTGTCTGTCCCCTACTTCCTGTTCCCGAACTTTCTTTCTCCTGTCCTGGTTTCTAGGACAGGCCTCCCCTGCCAGAGCTTCTCTGCAGCTTCTCTGACCAAATCTTCTTGGTTTCCTTCCCAGGATCCTTTTTCTTTCCCACTCTGCAGATGATCTCCCAGATTCTATTCTGGTCTTCCTCACTTCTACCCACTCTCACTGGGCAAACCAATTCATGAAATGGTTTCAACTGTTACTGTTGTCATGCCAGCTCCCAAATCTACACCCCCGGCTCTCTCTCCTGAGCTCTGCAGGCATATATCTATTCGTGCATACAACAAATATTTATTGAACAATTTGAATATGCCAAGAGTTGGGGGAGAGCGGTAAACAGGAGCACACCTTCTAGGAGTGCCAGACGATGTGGGGCTAGTGGATGAAATCCAAGTAAACCAGGTAGCTTTAGACAGTGATCAGTGTTAAGCAGACAATAAAACAGGTCAGTGAGAGACCTTGTGTGTGTTGGGCTTGCACTATTTTAAATAAATTTTTAAGTTGATTTTTTTAAAGAGAGAAAAAGGTAGATTTGTTGTTCCACTTATTTATGCGTTCGTTGGCGAATTCTTCTCTGTGCCCTGACTGGGGATCGAACCCACAGCCTTGGTGTGTCGGGCTTATGCTCTAACCTGCAGAGCTACCTGGCCATGGCTGCTTGCACTATTTTTGAGTGATGCTTTGAGGGGGTGGCATTTGAGCAGAGATCATGTAGTGGCATCTGTCATTTGTGGCTGTGCAAGTGCAAAGGTCATAGATAACTTATTTGTGTGTTTGAAGATGAGAAGGAAGGCCGGTGTGGCCAGAGCAGTGTGAACACAAGGTAACGAGGTTGTGTGGTAAGTTCAGAAAAATACCAGAGACCAGGTCAAGTAGGGCAAGGTGAGCCAGCTTTTAACAGGACCCCTGACTGATACCTACTATGCTTTGCACACACTTGAGAGCAACTGGGATAGATGGAGAAGAGAAGAGAAACCCCACTTAAAATTTATTCTTAAAAAGTATGTTGGAAAGTGTAGAACCCACAGCAGCGGAAAACACAACCACAACCATCTATGTGCCCATCACCCAGCTTGAACACCATCAACTTAACTTTACAAAAGAAATTGAGAGTAGTAGCCAGGAACATTGGAGGGAAACCAGAGAAGGATTGTATCCATAAAGCATGTCAGAGGGAGAGGTCAACGGTGACAAATAAAGGCAAAAGGCCACTGTAGGTTTGCAGAGTATCCCTGTGGTCCCACAAGTGCCTCACAGTAAACACGGGAGCTAAGGCTTCCCTTCAACCTGCTTCTCCTCTTGTTTTCTCGTTTCTTCTGTCAAAACATCCTCAGTGACCCCTATATAGGATGAAAGCATGGCTGAAGCTTAGGTACAGTTTTGGGGAGTTCACTTGGGAGGTGACCCTGGGAGGCAGGAGTGGGGGAGCAAGGAGAGTGAGGCAAGGAAGGAGGAAAAGTCACAAAGAGCGTGGTTACCACCGTGGGCAACTGAGGCTCAGTCTGGCTCGGGCCCCTGAGGGACTGGGTAGAATGTATCTCACATCATCTGTCAGGAGAATAGGAGGTTAGGGCATCTATGCAAAGGTCTCTTATCCCCATTTTTGGAAGGTGGTACTGGGAACATTAACTTGCCTGTGTTTCTGGACCGCCTGAATGATGCTGAGGGAGCTCCCCTGGCTTCATCTGGCAGAAAGCCAGAGACATAGTGGCCACTGAGGAGGGATGCTTTTCGTGTGTGGGGGACCGTCTGCTACAGCCCCTATCACCTGCATTATTAAATGTAAACTCCTCATGTGACACTGGTATCCCTCTACGTCCCAGGCCTGAAACACGAAAGTCATTCTAAATGCTTTCCTCATCAGTCTCTTCCTTGCTTGTCTCTGCAGTCATCCCCTTAATTCAGGTAGTCATTTCTTGAGGACCATGATGATGATACTTTTATCTTTTATTAAGCACCAGTGACACCAAACAAATGGTATAAACATGAGAAGTCCAAGGTGCTGTAAGCACAAGGGAGTACCTAGAGGGTATCTAATTCAGAGCTAGGGGCTCAAGGGAAGCTTTCAGAGGGAAGGGACATCTCAGATGAAATCTGAGGGTTGAGTAGGAGTGAGCCAGGCAAAGAGGTGGGGTTAATGAGTTTCAGACAGAGAGGAAAGCATGTGTGAAAGCCGAGGAAGAGCGAGGCAAATTTAAGACACTGAAGAAAGGTCAGTTCATTTGAAGTGTGAACAAGAGAGGAGAGGGAGGCTGGAGATAAACAATGACCACATCATGCAGGATCCTGCAAGCTTTGTGACCAAATATTGACTTTATTCTAAAGGAAACAGGAAGCCTGAAGAGTTTAAAGCAAAGGAGTGATGAGATTGAATCTTTGTTTTAGTAAAATCACTTTGGCTTAAGTATAGAGAAGAACTAGTGGATCACCTGAGATTACAAAAAGAGACAGCACTTGGGAGAAGGTCACACTTGGCCAGACCATAGAGGATGATGTGCTAGACTAGGCCAGTGGCCATTGGGGTGGAGAAAAATGGATTAATGGAGGAGAGGTTTAAAGGTAGACTGAGAATGACATGGAGGTGGAGAGTGAGAGCGAGGGAGAAGTCTCTGATGACGCCCTGGTTTCTGGCTTGGCAAATGGACCCCCATTAGTTAGGATGGGTTATGTTATGCTGCAGCAACAAATAAACTCCAAATCTCAGTGGCTTAATACAATAAAGATTTACTTCTCAGTCTTGCTTTATATCTATCACATATTGTTAAAAGGGTTTCCTTTAACGACCTTTCATGAAGAACAAGTGTGACAGAGACCACATCTCGGTACATGCTTCCATAATCACTTGAGGCAGAGAAAGGGAATGTGGCAAATCCAGTAAAGTTAGCACTCAGTGTTCTTTAGCCAAAACCAGTCTCATGACCTTCCCTTATTTCAAAGGGGCAGGAACGTGCAGTCCTACTATATGATGGGTGAGGGGACTGGGCATGTTTGGTGAACAGCACTAATGATTACCACAGAAAGAGAATGATACTGCCATTTGTGGAGATGGAAAGGTGGACAGGACAAGTCTGGGATCATACGCCGTTTGAAGAGCATGTCCTCTACTCTGAGGCCAGAATGCTTGCTCCAATACAAAAGTCTCACATCATTTCTCTGTTCACATTCTCTTTAGAAGCTCCCTGTCACCTACCTGATAGCTTCTTAAATCCGTAGTGCGGCTCTAGGGCCTTCCATGGCTTGGCACTTGCCTACCTGTCCATCTCCACCTGCTGGCATCCCCCTCTACCCCAGCTATTCCCTCTCCCTTTATTCTCCAGCAGGACTTGAGTGCCCTGAGTATGCCATCCTTTCTTAGCCTCCGTGCCCTCATGCATGCTTTTATCTCTGCCTGAAATGCCCTCCTTCATCCTTTGCCTCCTTATCTCCCTGGGAAGTACCTGCTCCTCCTCCCAGAACCCTTCCTAAATTTCTCTGGGTGGACTAAGGTGGACCTTCTTGTATTCCCTTGGTTAACGTTATCCCTATTTTTGTCACAGTGTTAACCTAATTTTGGTAACATTATGAAGGTATTTGTTATCCTTTCCATTTGGCTATAAACTCCTTCTTGGTTGCATACGTAGTAGCCATTCCTACCTTCTTCTGCAGTACATGGTTTCCCCTTAGAGAATTTTGCCCATTTCCAGTCATGGGATTTGGGTGGGATGGACTCTCATCCCTAGCTATCTTTAAGCTAACCAGTACACTGGCCACAGTGGTTAGTTCAGGGTAGAGCACTTGACTCATTTCAAATGAGTGAAAGAACATGAGTCTCTGGACTTGTAAAGCAGTTACTAGTATGAGGATATGAGCCTGGCATTATTATACCCACTTTATGACTGTAATGGGAGAACCTGGAGGTGCTGCAAGGCCTCTGTATGAAGCATGGTGATGAAGCCACCATGAAAGGCTGAGAGGGAGGGGAGACTCTGAGTCCTTGGTGACATTGTATGAATTCTTGGATCAAGCCTTGCTCAAAGCTAGCTCTTCCTCTGGACTTTGGAGCTCTGGGAGCCAATAAATTCTCTATTATTTAATCCAGTGCATTGGATTTTTGTTCATTCCAACCTAAAGAGTCTTAAGTAGTACAGAAATTAGTGCCGTGAGTGAGAGGCAGGCCCTAAAAAAATGGAATTGATTCAACCAAGGAGGTAAGAGGAAGGGCAGTAAGAACCCCTATATCTTGGGTTGAAAATCTGGCAGCCTAACGCAGCTAGTTACATAGTTTCCTATTGAATCTTAGGGTGCAGATCACACGCCTATGTGGCAGTAGCAGTCCATTACTTAGTAAAGACATTTAGAGTGTTAGATGGGGTTGGCTCCTTCTTGTTGCTGCTGGTGAGGTATATAAAAGGGTAAACTTACACTCAAACTAGGCTACCCGGAAACAGAAAAGAGAGGAAGCACAGCTTAGCTAAGAGGAGTCCTTTCTGCCTATGATCAAAAGTGGCTGATATTCTCGAAACTGACAGGACTGAAAAATCCTGGAAACTGCCCTAAGATATGTTAGTATGCGCAGAAACAGGGGTAGGGAAGACATTGCGCGAGGTAAGACAGCTGGCTCCTTAGCCCTTTCCTGGTTTTATATACTAGCTCACAGAATCCGCCAGAAGCAAATAGACTGGAAACCCACCAAGGGAGTTACGGTGCCGAAGAAACTCTAGGCCGGAGACTTTTAAACTCCTAACATAAATCTTAGGTCCCTAAACACCGTAAATCAATCCTCATAGGGACACATTAAAGCAGTATTTTTTTTTAAATGTCATTTCTTTTTCTTTTTAAAAAGATTTTATTTATTTACTTTTAGAGGGAGGGGAAGGGAGGGAGAAAAATGTCGATGTGCGGGACACACGTCGATTGGTTGCCTCTCACATGCCCCCAGCTGAGGACCTGGCCCGCAACCCAGGCACATGCCACGACAGGGAGCCAAACCAGCGGCCCTTTGGTTCTCAGACCGGCACTCAATCCACTGAGCCACACCAGCCAGGGCTCAAGCAGTAATTTTTACACTTTTATGGATATGGAAGTTTATTAAAAGTATCAATTCTTGGGTTTCATCTCTAAGGAATATAAGTCTTTCTTTCTAGGGTTGGGCTCAGGACTCTGCATTATTAATTAATGTCCTTAGAGATTCTCACGTAGGCGATAGGTAACCCCCACCCTGGGAGCCATTGTACTTAGAGAAATTATTAAATTCCTTAAGGGCTGGCAGCGGGACTCCTTTTGTCCTGATAGTATCTAATACTGTATAGGGCACACAATGGGTGCTCGGCAGACCCTTATCTACTCGACCTGAAAAGCATGGGTTTCCAGAGCCAAGAAGGGTTTGGCAAAAATGCAGACCGTGATTCCAGAGACTGATCCGCCCTGAGTCCCTGCTTCCCTGCTCCTTGACTCCGCTTGATCCTGCTTTGCACCTATCGGGGAGGCCTTACCCGGACCCTGAGCTGGCAATGGAATATGCCCAAGATCCTCTCTCAGTGCCCCTTGTATAGCCAGAGAGTTATGGACACATCTGTGGGCCGAGGAATGCGCCAAGTGTTGGAGAGAGTGTTGACTAGCTTCTGCATGTTTATTTCCCTCCTTCTAGCACACCTCAGGACAAGGAGTGTCCTGGGAGCCCTAGTGAGGCGGTTACACTTTGCTGGCGCTTTGTGTGACTCATGTGTCTCAGCTCCACACACCTTCCATCAAAGGCCTCGGAATTGTCAAGGTCAGGATATTTAAAACCACATTCTTGGGAGTGCTCTGGACACTGCCAACTCAGCTCAGGAAGAGGGAAGTGCCCAGAGGACAGCTGTCAGTGTTAGTGCCCACTGTTTATGGCAAGTCTAATAGCACATACCGATTATGGGTATGGCCATATCGTTGTTTAGTTCTAGCTGATGATGGCCAAACGATCACAGATTTCTCTTTATTCATTATGCTAAACATTTCATTCAGGACTGACTGTATGCTAGATACCAGGGAGGATATCAAGATGTATAGATACGACCCTATCCCAAGTGAGCTCCCAGACTAGGGAGAAACTTAGAGGCCCTGCAGAGAGACCCATGCACAGCAATCACACTCATAGGCAGAGTGTTATAAACTTGCCGCGGAAGGGCATCTAACCTGGAGCTATAGAGATGATGGTGGGGAATAGGGAAGTTTTCTGAGAGAAGGGTCCTGGGCTGAATATATAAAGTTAAGCTGAAGTTACCCAGGCCAAATTCAGTTTCTGGCAAAGATGAGTTTACAGGGATGGAATTTACTCTCCCGCCTGAAGCAGTGAAAAGTCGTGTGTGAATCGGTGGATTTGGACATCAGACAGCAAAGGACGGTGATCCTCAAGAGAGGGAAATCAAGGGACAGGAGCCCGGTGACTGCTCCGGGGACTGCCTTGAGAGTTTCTAGGCTGCTGCACAAAGAGGAGGGACCCAGAGGAGTCCCATAGTCTCTCTGAATTGAGGAACTGGACCAAGTAGTTCAGGGCGGTCAACGCAGCTACGGTTTTCAGGGCGCAGTACCAGAGAGGAGTGAAACATGGAGAGAGGAAGGAGGAGAGAGAAGAGAAGAGAGAGAGGGAGGGAGGGAGAGAGAGAGTGTAAGAGAGGGAGGGGGAGAGAGATCCAGAAATTTGCAGAGGGTTCCCTTGAGTCTTTAGCTGAGTATTGGTTAGAACATTCTGTGAGGAAACTACCTGAGTCTAGGGAAACAATCACACAAAAAAGCAAAGGAAACAATTCCTGGAGTTCACATGAAGCAAAGAATAGTTTATTTTCCCATTAGCCAGAATGTCAAACCTTGTATACCACATGGCATCAGATAGAGTACTCAGAAGGGGGTTACCTCAGTAGTGGATTAGTTATAGACTAGTTGATATTCTGGTTCCAGCTAACAAAGTTTAAAACCAAGCCTCAAACTATCAAACTTTTTCCAAGTAACTTAACTGTGTCCCAGGACAAAGCTCAAAATTATTTACAGGAATCCAGCGAGTAACAAGGTAAAATTCACAGTATCTGCCATTCAGTCCAAAATTACCAGACAAACAAACAATGAGGAAAATATGATCCATAACAAGGAAAAGAGGTCAATCAATGGAAGCAGACCCATAAATGACACAAATATTAGAATAAAAATATTAATAGACAAAGACATTAAAACAGTTACATGTTCAAGAAAGTAAAAGAAAGTTAAGCATGTTAAGTACAGGCATGGAAGATATAAAAAAGATCCAAGTCAAATTTCTAGAGATGAAAAATATATTGTGAAATATTAAAAAATGTGCCCTGGCTGGTGTGGCTCAGTGGATTGAGTGCCAGCCTGTGAACTGAAGGGTTGCAGGTTCGACCCTCAGTCAGGGCATGTGCCTGGTTGCGGGCCAGGTCCCTGGTTGGGGGCATGTGAGAGGCAACTGATTGATGTGTCTCTCATACATCAATGCTTCTCTCCCTCTCTTTTTCTCTCCCTTCCCATCTCTCTAAAAATAAATAAAATCTTAAAAACAAACAAACAAACAAACAAACAAACGCAATGGGAATAAGATCAGATTAGACACTGAAGAAGAAAACACTAGTGAACTTGGTGAGATAGTCATAGAGACTATCTGAAATGAAACACAGAGAAAAAAGACTGAGGAAAGAAAAAAAAGAAACAGAACACCAGTGATCTGTGAGAACACTTCTGAGGGCCTACTGGATGTGTAATTGGAATCCTAGAAAAAGGAGGAGGGCAAAAAATACATTTGAAGAAATAATGTCCAAATATAGTCCAAGTTTGATGAAAACGATAAACCCTCAGATCCAGGAGGCTCAGTGAACCCTTAACATAAGGAACCAAAGTACATCAAGGCATATCATAATCAAATTTTTAAAATCCAGTGCTAGGTAAAATATCTTAAAAGCAGCCAATGGGGTGGGTGTGGGGAAGACACTTTATGTACGAAGGAATAGAGGAAAAAACAACAATAAAATTTTTT
Organism: Mormoops blainvillei; assembly: GCA_004026545.1. Taxonomy (NCBI): domain Eukaryota; kingdom Metazoa; phylum Chordata; class Mammalia; order Chiroptera; family Mormoopidae; genus Mormoops; species Mormoops blainvillei. Next base: position 414,664 of record PVJD01000422.1, read on the forward strand.
GACCACAGTGAAAGTCAGAAGTCAGAGGAGCAACATCTTTGAAATACCGAAAGAAAAACTGTTACCCTAGAATTTTATACCCAACAAAAACATCTTTCAAATACTAAGGTGAAATGAAAATGTTTTCAGGCAAAATGTGAAAGAACTAATTACCAACAGACCTGCACTTTAAGAAATGTTGGCAGAAGTCCTTCAAGCAGAAAGAACATTATACTAAAGAGAAGCCTGGATCTATACAAGGCAGTTAAGAGCACTAGAAATGAGGCATCCTATGATATATAATGATATAATTAGAAGACCACAATTTTGAAACCCCTAAGGAATTAATGCATCTAGACAATGCAGAACAATGACTGACGATATGACGAAAAAAGAGACAACCAGATTTTACATACATTGATAGAGGCACACTTCACCACTGAAGTAATCTTGCCAAAAAACAGAAACAAAAAGAGATAATAATCATCAAAACTTAATCTGGCCTCTAGCTCTAACTATCAACTTACAAGATATATAGAGGACAAATAAACATGTTAGATAAAACCACTGTGTTTTACTTTAAAAAAAAATCCAGATAGGAAATTCTGTAAGAAAAACAATCAGATTTATTTAATTAAAAAAAAATTGCAAGGAGAGAGAGAGAGAGAGAGAGAGACAGACACAGAGAGAGAGAGACAGAGACCGAGAGACAGAGGGAATGAGAGACTGACTTTTACATGGAGGGCAAATTACAAACTACAAGAGACTTGAGACATATCAATCAATCGTAATGTGTGGATCTTGTTTAGAATCCTCATTCAAACTCACTAGGAAGGGAAAAAAATTGTAAGACGTTCAGTAAAATGTGAACACGGACAGGTATATTAAAGAACTGTTGCAATCCTGGCCAAGTGGCTCAGAGGGCTGGAGCGTTGTCCCGTACACCAAAAGGCTGCGGGTTAGGTTACAGGTCAGGGCACAGACCTAGACTGTGGGTTTGATCCCTGGTCCGGGCTCATACTGGCTGCGAGTGATCAATATTTCTCTCTCACGTCAATGTTTCTCTCCCTCTCTCTCTCTCCCCCCTCTTCTCTCCTTTCCCCCCACCCCTACTTCCTCTCTCTCTAAAAATCAGTAAACAAATCCTCAGGTGAGGGGGAAAAAAAAAGAATTATTAGAGAAAAAGCAGTTACCAGGGTAGGTCATGAGAGAGCATGGGAAAAGGCGTGTCTGCTTGGTGAGGGGGGCGACAGTTTGGCAGCCACGGGAGAAAGGACCCCTCTAGGGGTACCCCTCTTACCCCTCTAGGCTGCAGCTGGCTGTGGTGCTCTGGTTCCTGAGAGAGGACAATGCAGGCCGTTGGCCTGGAGGTTATTTTCGCTCAATTCTCCTGTGCCCCCTGGGTGTGGGGGCCGCTTCGTGAGGAGGAAGTCTTGTTGAGGGCTTTCAAGGCCATGCTCAGCAATAGGGGACATGGTCCCCTAATAGGGGATGTGGTTTGAGGCACAGGCTTTGAGCACTTTAACCTCGTCCCACCCTCCCAGCTCTGCCTGGGCGTGGAAGGCCAGGAGTTGGCATGGAGCAGAGGGAAGGAGGGACCCTTTCTTCAGCGAAGAACAGAAGGGGAGAAGAGGGAAGAGAGCAGGACGGGGTGAAGTGAGAGACCTGCGTGCACTCAGTGGCTTTAAGCACCAGTTGACTTTCAGCCTCTAAACATTAGGTGGGGTGCTACCCTCCTCCGCCTGTGCTACCTGAGTTTCAGTTCAGAGACGAAGCTGCCCGTAAGAAGGGATAAAGGGGTTGCTTGGGCCACAGCGATTAAGGGAGTTGCTCAGGTTAACGGGCAAGCGGAGATGATGAAATGGCTAAGGGACAAGCCAGGGGATCTGATCGTTTATCCCTGAATCACTCAGGGTCCATCCTGTACGCAGCGGTGACTTAGTCCTATGGTTCCTTTCTGCATCAAGTGCCCGGTGAGAAATACTAAGAATCTTATTAGCTAACATTATTGAGCGCCCACTATGCAGGCCCTATTCTAAGTGCTTTACATGTTGATTCATTTCATCTTCTCAACAACCCTTTGAGGAAGGTACTATTATTAAACCCATCTAATAGATAATGTAACTGAGCCCAGAGAGGTTAAGTAACTTACTTAATGTCACACAGATAGTAAGAGCTCCAGCTGTAACTGAACCTAGAAAAAGTCTAGTGTCAGAGCTTCAGCTCGTCGCAACTACCCTGAGCAGCAGCAGTGACCCGGGTCCGGCCGAGTGAGTTCGGCCCTCTCCCCCAGACAGAGCTTTTTACAGCCTTTTCCCCTCACTCACCCCCGCCGCCCCCAAGCAGCTGGGGCCCAGGGCTGGAACTGAGGCTAGAAGAGCCCTCGCACTGGAAAAGCCACCCTGTGCATGAAAGGCTGTTAGGGCCCCAAGGCTGGGAAGAGTTTGCCAAAAACAACAGCGGGCCTGCCCTAAACTGTTTTCAGCTGCACAGCCTGGACGCAACGCTGCTTGTCCATGATTCTTATCAGCTCTCTGAGAGAGAACTCTGAATTGCAAGCATTCCAATCCCAGGATGTTATGAGGGGCTGGGGCTGGGGGTGCCCAAGGCGGGGAGGAGGGCTCAGGAAGGCCCGGATGTGAAGCCCAGCCTCGCTCTCGGAGGGCAGCTGGGTCCCCTCCCCATGTTCTGGCAGAACACCCTCGAACAATTTAGCTTGAAATAGCATAAGAACTTCTTTCCCATTTTTTCCAGGCTTTTGGATGAAATTATATTTTACAAATGACTCATTATTATATTTATAGCTTCTCTTCAAATGATTCAAATTGTGGTTTGTCGCCTCCCTGTCTCTCAACTCCCCCCAGCTCGACAGGAAGAAATGCTGTTTACTGTACGGCCAGGTGTGGCTGCTGAGAGTGGCTTTGCCCTCCCTGTAATTACGTCTGCCTAAGCCCTGACAAGCACCCCAGCTCATTTAGTCATGTGCGGCCTTTGTTCCAGCATGCTGTCGGGGGACAGCACCCGACAGTACTTCGGCTTGGAATCTGCTCCTGTAGGAAGTGTGTGTTGTGGAGGGGGGTGGGGGGGTGGGGAGAGAGTGGGTAGCAGGAGGTAAGGTCTGTTCTGGGGAGGCTGTGACAGAGGGCGCCTTTGTGAGGACACAGGCTGGAGAAGCAGGATCTGCAGTTCCTCAAAGCACCTTGTGCTGAGGCTGGGGGCAGGCCAGGGCCAGTGAGGGCCTCCTGGGGGGCAACACTCTTCCCCTACCCCTACCCCCACCCCCAGCCTATACGGAGGACGACGTGGTGGCTCAGACATCCCAGGCTAGCACCTGGCTCTTGATGTTTCATGATTTCCTGTGAGGGACCACTCTGGTTCTTTGAGGAATGGGGAGGGGAGGGGGTCTTGAGTTCTTTCCACCTCCCAGCCAGAGTGACTGCTCCGCTTCCTAACCCCTGCCCTCCCACCGGCTCCTCTTCTCTTGGCTCCCAGGGAGGTGTGGTCAGGTTAGCCTGAGCTGGCTTGCTCGTAAACAGGGCCGCCTTTGAGAGGAAGGGTGGAGAGGAGGCCTCCTAGGATGGGGCCCCATTTGCAGTAACAGTTTATTCCACCAGGTGCCTGTGGGATCAAAGTCCCCTTGGCCTGCCCTTCCTGGGTGCTCAGAAAAATCGAAAGCCCACAAAGTGGAAAAGAAGGACACTTTGGAACTCACAGTGACATTCTCAAAGCCCTGCAGCAACTCTTTGCCCCTCTCTGTCTTTGGGCCTTGGGTGTGGTGACTCACAGGCATCTCTGGCTGGCTGTGGAGTAAGAGCTCTGGGGCCCTGCAGCAAGGACAGGCCACCCGCAGCGCCAGAGGCCCAGAGGAGGGAGTGGAAACAGGCCACTCCAATGGGAGACAGGGAGATGGATTCTTGGGAAATCTCTGATGCCCCTTCCTGTGCTCTGAGGAAAGATTCAGCTCCTTGATGTTATAGATTTTGCAGCTGAGGTGCAGGGGCTGTGGAGGGGGCTGGGCTCGATGAAGTCAGGAGCCTGAAGCTGTCCTTGCGCCAAGCCTTGGGTTCTGGTTGTGTCCCCAGATCGCCCGCCCGGGTCCCTTCAGGTCTGCTTCCATTTTCACTTCTTGGCACTGCCTGAGTGAGTGGGAAGGGGACGCGGGAGGAGGTGATGTGGGAATGGGTGTGGATGCGCATAACGTAATTATTGTTAAAGTCAGTGTGAAGCCTTAACCAGATGATTTCCATCTGGGCTGAGCTGGGTCCCTGTGAGGTGCACGAGGCAGTCTTGAGTTGTGGCTGAAGCCAGAAACTTGGGAGTCCTCGGACCTCTCTCTCCCTTTGGAGTGTTTCACGGAGGTGGGGAGAGGCCACTGACAAATCTCTTCTCAGAGGGAAGGGAAGGCTGAAAGAAGAACCAGACAGGGTTGTGGTGAGGGAGGGGTGGCAAGAGGGAGGAAGAGGAACGGCCACGTGTGGACTTACCTGGGCCATGGCTGACCTGAACTTCCTTCTTACGCCTGAGCAAAAGAGAGGCTCTTATTGGAGAGAAAGTCTGTCACTTACATCCTGTAGAAACAGAGCCAGGGCTGGCGGGTTCTAACAGCAGCAAAACCAGTTGGCGGTCAGACTGAGGGGCAGCCAACTCAGCCAACTGAAGCCACCTTGGACCACCTTCTTTATGGGGTTTGTGGTCTTGTAGCCACCTTTTTTTTCTTTTAATTCTCGCCCAAGGACATGCTTATTGATTTTAGAGAGAGCGGAAGGGGGGGGGAGAGAAAAAGAGAGAGAGAGAGAGAGAGAAACATCGATGTGCGAGAGAAATATCAGTTTGTTGCCTCTCATACGCACCCAGACTGGAGACTGAACCTGAAACCTAGATATGTTCCCTGACTGGGAATCAAACTCGTGACATTTTGGTTTTCGGGGCAATACTCCAACCAAGTGAGCCACACAGCCAGGGCGAAGCCAGCTTTCTCGTGCTGGAGCCTTTGCACCGGTCTTTTGACAGTCAAGTCAATGTATTAGAGTGCTTTGCCCATTATTAGAAGGAGCCGTTTTTGAATATATACTCATGGGGTACAACCTGTAGGCATGCTTCTCCCGTACACCCTTCCCAGCTGTGCTCCAGCTCGGAGCCCCACCCCACACCTCATCCAGGCGACGCCACGCGCTGCACCGCGCCGCGACGGGCATCCTTTGGGTAAAGCTGGATCCTGGCTTTGAATAAAAACTAATCATGGAGAAAATCAGTGTCTCAACAAAATGGGGTTTTTGTGGTAGAGACCAGATTGTGAAGGCTGCTTCACTCCGCCCTGGGTGAGAATGATGACGACTGAAGATCAAAGTTTCTTTTTTTTTTCACTGTATTTACTGAGTTATTTGCTGCCTACCTCCTTGTTTTCAGGTAGCAACTTCTTTCTTTTGTTCCAGATGTTTTTAGTTTGACCAAGTGAAGTAAGATGACGAAATCAGCTTGCACACGTTTCTCAGTTTGTTCGCATCCCTTATCTCCCTTGGGGTTGGCCATTGTTGTTCCATTCTCTTTATAAGGACGTTGAGACAGAGAGATTAAATAACTTGCCTAAGGGTGCACGACTAGTTAAGGACTGAACTGGGTTTAGGCTGAAGGCTCCCGTTCTGGTTGCGATGACTCTGCCGTGTTTTCTGTTTGAAAGGGCGCATAGGCCTCCGTGTCCTGGGTGAGGTCAGCAGGCAGGCTGACCGCGAGTAGGAGAGCAGGTAGGGTGCTCTCCTTAGCCCGGAAAATCTGGGACAGGGGTTCACAGACCTGCTGTGATCAAAGACGGTGGAGGGAAAAAACCCCATTTGCTGAGTTAACTGCAAATGTCTCTTGGGGTCCGAGCGAATGTTGTTGACATTACTCTTTTTATTGTGGTAAAATATACATAATGTAAAGTTGACATTTTAATCATTTTTAAGTGTATGGTTCAGTGGCATTAAGTATATTCACATTGTCATGCAACCACCAACACCGTCAGTCTTCAAAAACTTTTACATTTCCCCAAACTAAAACTCCACACCCACTAAACACTAATTCCCTATTTTCCTCTCTCCCCAGCCCCTGGCAACCACCACATCTCTAGGAATTTGGCTACTCTTAGTACCTCAGAATGTGCTCACACACAAGTAGAATCATACAGTATTTGTCCTTTGTGTTGGTCCTACACTGACTTATTTTTAATTGGATCATTTTCAACTACAACAGGGATATGGGTTAGCAGTGCCTCATGACCACAGAGGAATTAAAAAAAAAAAAAGAAAGTGAAAACAGGAATGATCTGGGGTAAATTTCTTGACTGTCAGGGGGCAGTGGTAGGGAGTGGATAGGAAGAAAGTGTTACCTAGAAAACAAAACACTGTGCTGTGTCGTTTCAGGGGCCAGGTGCATCCCCCTAGATGCCCCTGTTTGGGGGATGCCCCTGTTTGGGGGATGCCCCTGTTTGGGGGATGATGCTGTGGTGGACCCTGCTGGGGATGCCACTCTGGTGAGAACTGTGAGACCCTCTGGGCATCCTGGGCACAGGACAAATTGTTCTGCAGGAACTTGGAGTCTGAACAGAGGGGTCTGGAGAAGAGAGAGGCAGAAGGAGATAGTATAAGTTGTGACTCACGGAACGGTGAGGAATTTTCTGAGGGGGAATGGTTGATGGGTTGTTAGGAGAGTTATGTCTATGAGTAGATTCTAATGCAATTACTGTGATTCCCCTCCATTAGCCCAGACTTTGAGTATAATCCGCTGTAGTGCCTTGTTAGCCTTGTATGAGTTGGAAGGGGGTACGGGAATGGAGTGGGCAGCAGCTATGGGAGGTAAGGTGGAGAGGAGAGGTAGAAAACAGGAGATCAGAGCCAGAGGTCACAGAGGAAGCATAAACCCTCTGAGAATCCTGGGCACAACTGGTGGTAGGGGCAGGAGGTAAGAGGGACTGTGAGATCAGGGGGACAAAATGATGGAGGCCCCACGACTGGTAGGGTGGGGCTTGAGTCATTGTCTTAAATATTAGGAGGCAGGCCTTCCAGTTAGACAGTCTGAAGGAAGGATCTTCTCTTCTTGGGCACCTGCCAGCAAAATCGAGAGAGGACAGGGCCTGGGCGACTTAGGAAGCAGAGGCTGCCTGAGGTGCCCTCAGCTCGGTTCGCTGGCCCCAGGATTTCTATGGTCATGGGAAGAGTACTGTTTTTTGAGAGATGTAGATGGAGCTAGAATCAAAGCCAAGCCCAGAGCACGTCTTCAGCTTTCAAAGCACCATTCTCTTTAAAATCGTCTCAAAGCAGAGACCTGGTGCTGTGACTGTCTCTGATGGAGAGAGATGCTTTTGGGACCTCCCAGACCTAGCGGGAGCCCAATGAGAAAGTCTGGCTGCTCCCCCCCAGGGACCCCAGGGGAGCCTGGCATAAAGAGCGAGCTTCATGTTTCTGGAAACACTTGGAGAGTCCTTGAGCAGGTCCCAGGATAAGTGTGGGCTGGGGATGGAGCCCTGCCTGGAATTATTGATGCATCCTGAGATCTTGGGACCAGCCTGCCTAGTGGTGGTGAGGCCGACCGAGGACATTTCTCTCTGGACCTCTCCAGACTTGGCCCAGACAACCAAGGCTTGGGGCTTGTCTGGCTGGACCCCATTTTTGTCCTAACCTAGTATCCCTTTGACAGCTGGGTCCCAGGGAAAAGGGCCTGGCTTGGCTCACATTCAAGGAAGTTTGCCAAATGTGTTAGTTGCCACTAAAAGCTTGTAAACTGGGGCACAGGATGTCGTGGGGCCTGGGCTGGCCCGAGGATGTGCTGTTTAGAAGTTCCAGAAGTTCCCTGCCTGTTGGGAGGGAGGACCGTCCCTGCAGAATGGGAGGCAAGCCTGTCCTGGGGCGGGGCCAGCTTCCCCTCTGGCGGCCCCACTGCTCTGGGGGAGCTGTGTGTTCCCTTCCACTCAGCGGCCTGGGAGAGACCAGAGGCCCTTTCAGGGAAAGGAGAAAGAGGGAAATAGGCCTGACTATGCAGCGATGAAAACCAAATTCTAAGCTTCAGCTGCAGACCCAGGTCTAGAGCAAAAATGCGTTTTCCACTCAGTTACAAGAATGTGGAACTTTCTAAAGGTTGTTTAGGGGAACTGTAGAGCTCAGAGCTTTGGTGCTAGGTGGATCTTAAAGACCAGCTGGTACAGCCCCCTCATTTTGCTGGAAGGCTAATTTGAAACAGAATCGAATCCGGCAGGGGCTGGGATGCCTTTTTTCTTGAGGCCCCATTTTCTGAGAGAGCACCTAAGATGAGCCGATTCCACGCATTCACTCATTGCGCTCCTTGGTGTGTTTTAAAAAACAAAACAAACAAACAAACACCCTCAGAGGTCCAGCCCTGGCATCTTTGAAAGTGACAGAGTTTGTGGCTTTCAGGGTGTTTTTAGTTTGGAGCCATAATTTCTGTCTGTTCCTTTAAAAATGTTCATTCAGCACAGGTTTATTGCCAGGTCTCCCTCTGCACGTTATCAGGCTGTGCTTGCGAATGGCCACGGGAAGCCAGCAGCGGAACTCAGGAGAAAAGGAAGCAGGCAGGGGCCGGTGTGGTCACGGAGGGCGGGAAGGTGGAGGCTGACAGGCGTGAGGTTAAGGGGGCATCTCTGAGCATCCTCAAAGCAGAGCCTTACAGCAACAGAAGTGACCTTGGAGAGGGGTCTGTGCAGGGCTGAGGGGCTCCGGCCCCTGGGGAAGTGGGTGAACTGCCTTAGGAAGATGGCACCTCACTTCATCAGGGTGGGCTCACCCAGGAAGGGCAGACCGCTGGCACAGGAAGCTTCAGAGAGAGGAGACCTGGATGGCGGCAGACAGGCAGATCAGAAAAAGAGCAAAGAAAGAGAAGAAGCAAGTGGCACCGACAAGTGTTGCCTAAACTAATCATAACTCGGGGGCCGGGGGGTGGGCTTGGGAGGCTGCCAACTTTGGTCTCGTTTTCTGAACAGGCCTTTGGGTTACTTATACCCACCACCCAATCACCAGAGAGTTACTGCCTTCTGATAGAGGAAGCTCTTGGCAGACTGGTGAGACACTTGCAGCTGGAACTGGGGGCCGTACGTGCTGGGTGTGGGCTGGGGAGGGGATGTACACATGTTGGTGGAGCAGAGGCAAGTCTTCCACAGGCTTCTGTCCTGGGAGGCAGAATCGGGGAGCAGAAAGTCAGGACTCAGGGCAAAGGCGGTGTCTATCTTGTCCCCATTGTATCCCCAGTGTCCAGCTCAGGGCCAGGCTCACAGAAGGCACCCACTCTGTAACTGAGCGAATGAAGTTGGTATCTGAACACATGGAGTACTTTCCCTTTGAATCCCTATGTTAGCTTATATTTTTCTTCTTCAAAAGTTAGAGACTAGCCCTGATCAGTGTGGCTCAGTAGGTTGGGCGTCGTCCCGCAGAATGAAGGGTCACAGGTTCGATTCCTAGTCAGGGCACACGCCTAGGTTGCAGGTTCAGTCCCAGTCCGGTTGGTGGAGGTGTGTGAGAGGCAGCCCATTGATGTTTCTCGCATCAATGTTTCTCTTTCTTTCCCCCTCCCTTAAGAAAGAAAGAAGGAAGGAAGGAAGGAAGGAAGGAAGGAAGGAAGGAAGGAAGGAAGGAAGGAAGGAAGGAAGGAAGGAAGAAAGAAAGAAAGAAAAAGGAAGTTAAAAAAAGATTTAGAGAGTAATTGAGAATACTTGTCTAATCTTCCTTCAGGAAGGATCTTTTTACTGTTGGTGTGACAGAGGACACTGAGACGCTGTTCCATGAGCTATCTGGGCATCAAGACCCCCCATCTGGGGGGATGAGGGGCCGGAGGAAGGGTCGGAGTAACCTCTCAGGGCCCAGCTGGCTCTGGGATGCATAAGGTGGACCAAAATTTACCAAGCTCTGCTCACCATGACTGAGGTCACAGCTAGATGATGAATTAGCAACTTCCTTAATTACATCATGTTTTCCCCCATGTGACAGCGTTGGGTTCATGCCTCATCCCCAGCAGATGACCAATGGAGGAAAATAAATGGGAATTTAAACCTTAATCCTGACAAGGTTTAACCCCTGAAATCAGTTACTCTGAGAAGCTCAGGGATTCTTTTTTTAGACAATTTCTGAATCCATTATTGTGGTTTATACAAAGGACACGTCACTGAGAGAGATCTTGCCTCCCCTCCCAGCTCTTCTTCGAGAAAGCCCCCAACTTCTCCTGGGCTTGGATTGGGAAGTGATGGTTAGTCCTCTCCAACTGCAAGCACTTCCCAGAAGGGCCTGGGATGTATACTCCTACAGAGATGGGGAAACCGAGTTGACCTCTTCAGGTGTTGTCCTCTTTACAGTTTCGCATCTCAGGAGGATCCAAGCATTTCCTTTCCTTCAGAAGCTGTCAGAGTTAACTCCCAGGGGCTGTGGGCTCTTTGTAGCTACGCCACCCACCCTCTAATACTGAGGGGGTTTGGGCTGGTTCTTAGGGCCTCTGAATCATGTAATTTTCCTTGGCTGTGTCTTTCTTTTCTTTTCTTTTCTTTTCTTTTCTTTTCTTTTCTTTTCTTTTCTTTTCTTTTCTTTTCCCCTTCCCCTTCCCCTTCCCTTCCCTTTCCTTCCCTTTCCTTTCCTTTCCTTTCCTTCTCTCTTTCTTTCTTTCTTTTTCTTCTTTTCCTTCTTTCTTTCTTCCTTTCTCCTTCCTTCCTCCCTCCCTCCCTCCGTCCCTTCCCTTCTTCCCTTCTTTCTTCCTTTCTCTCTTTCTCTTCCTTTTTTTTTCCTGAAAGCTAGGTCCTCTGGGCTAAACACAACTAACTACCTCTCAGCTCTAGAAATGGCTAATTTTCATTTGGTCTTTCCCTACCAAATTATTTTTTAAATTGCCCTGCCACCCGCTGGGTGTTCCAAGACACAGAAGCCGGTCTGTGGGAGCCCCGGGCTTTTCTTTCTCCCTGAGAAGTTGGGAGAAAGCCTCAGTTTCTCCATCGAATGGTTTCTCCGGGAAGGGGCAGGCAGGACGGGCCAAGGAAGGGATGCTCGGGCGGCGCTCGCGGCAACCGTGGGCTTTGTGCGACCACCGGGGCAGCGGGCGCTGGGCTGGGCCGGGCGCCTCCCGCCTCCTAAACATATCCCGCCGGGAAGAAACTTGCTGGGGCCACCAGGAAGCACGACAGGAACCTAGCATCGGAGGGAGGCCCCTGTTGGTCCCGCCGCACCCGGCTCGCAGGGTTCCTGCGCTCAGCGAAGGGGGGGTCCCCGGCTCCCCTACCCCAGCCCGCCCTGCTCCAGACCCCCTCCTCTCCGCGGAGCCCGCCGGCCAGGGCTAGAGGCGACGCGGGGAGGGGGTCGGGGGAGGAGGCAGCGTTCCTGCAAATCACATGATTTTCCCGCTTATATAAATCACAGCTTGTTTTTCTCAACCGGCTGCAGACTTAAAGGTGCAGTGTCTGCTTTCTCTCCCAAGGGTAGGGAACCCCCTGGGTGCTTCTGACGAGCCGAAACTGGGCTAAGGGGGCTTCCCCAATGAGGGAATCAGGGTTCAGGGTTTAGGGAGCCCCCTGCCCGCCACAAACCCGGATGTTTGCTTTTAACTGTGGACCAGGGATGGACATGGAAATACGATCACCAGTTGGCAGGCAGAGCCTGGTTGGCGATGTCGGTCAGGACCTCTCTGGAGAGGGCTGCCCCTGGCGCCCTGGGGGCCACTGGCTAGTGCAACTGAGATCAGGCTTCCAAGGCTGATGCTTATTATTCTAACCAGCCCTGGCTATTTGTTTGAGGCCAATATATGTGGGAAGAAAAAGGAAATCAACACATGTGTTAAGCACCTATTATCTACATACTTGGCCCCGTGGGAAGACACCAAGACCTGTTAGACAGTCTTTACCTTTAAGTGGTTTATACTGTTTGGGTGATGAGATTAAATAGCACTAGTCCGTTTCAATGTCTGTTCCAGGCTAAAGAGTTACAAGGAAGTGTATAATTAGCTGCCTGGGGAGCGGTACAGAAGAGTTGTGCAGGCTGCGCTGGGAGGGCTCTGGAGGCCTTGACTGGGAGGCAGCGGGAGGGAGGAGGGGGCTGCCCGCTGGAGGGTCTGGGGGCTGCAAGTGTGGAGAGGAGGAAAGGAGCATGGCACTGGGGAGGAGGGCTGTACAGTAAGCCATCCTTTTGCTGAACTGAGGAGCTGGGCAGAAGAGGTGCGGGGCCTCAGACTGGAAAGCCAGGGAGCCGGATGCAGGCAACCTCGAGGGCAGGGCTGAGTGCGGGCTTGGTGTGATGGAGGCGGTGTGTGTCCGGAGAAGGCGCAGGGCAGGCAGGCAGGCGGCGCGGTGAAGCCGGCAGCAGTGCGCAGCGTGCACCGGGATCACTGAGGGAGGGAGCTGCAGGCTTCCGCAGCAACCGGGCAGACATTGGGCTCTAGGATGTTAAGAGAAAAAGTAGAAACAAAAAGTGAGAGGTAAGAGATATTTTGAAGAACGAATAGAGGTAATGGAGTGATTGTGCACATGGGGAAGGGGAGAAATGACCGAAAGGGCTGGTGATTTTTGAGCTTGGGAGGCAGGGCTGAAGAGAGCTGCCTCCAGGTGAGGGTGGAGTGAGAGCTAGGTGATGAGCTACTTTTAGAGACATTGTGTTTATAACGACAGTGGGATCTTAACTGGGAACTGTCCAGGGGGCTGGAAATCAGGACAGAGGAGCTGCACAAAGGGAATAACAGGAGGGATGAAAGCGAGACCAGCGATTTTAAAGGGAGGAAACAGAAAGGGAGAAAGCGAAGTAGGGCCAGGGAACACCCACGTCCAGGAGGAGGAGCCAGCAGTAAGGCTGTGGAGAGAATATACACCCTGGAAGCAGGCCAGCCTGGGTGAGTAGTGTCTCTGCCTGACCTTGGCTAAGTTGTTTATTCTCTCGGAACCTTCGTTTTCTGAACTGTGAAATGGGAATAACAACACCTGCATCATATTCTGTATGGATTAAAGGCAATATTGAAGCTTCTCACACACTGGACAGGGCTTGGCTCAGAGCAAGTGTGGAATACAAGCATCCTCCCTATCCACGCGTCCCTTCCCACCTCTCCCCCTTCCCCGTCTCCGGTGCGTGGCAGGCACACACCTGGAGACAACTTTTCCCCTTTGAAATTGCAACTGAGCCGTTGTTGCTGTCCCTATTTCTCTTCTTCTTCTTTTTGTTTTGTTTTTCTTCTTATTCCTCCTCTCGTCATCACCTTCTTCTCCTTCTAGAAGAAACACACAGTCTTGTTTACATGACTAATATTTGAACTGGATCTACTCTCCACTATAAAGGAAGGAAATAATAAATTTATTTCTTAAGGGCCTCTTAGCTGAAGACGGTTGTTACCTCATCTGATCCTTCCAGCAACTCTGTGGGTTTCTGGAGGGCAGGGAGCATCAGCCCCCTCCCTCCTTTTCCACCTACTGCTGAATGGAAATGGAACGATGGTTGTAAAAAGTTCTATTATTATGTTCAAGAACCACATGTCTAGCAATACCCTCTGGTTCAAAGATTTCCAAACTTTAATTTTTAGTCCTTTATTTTTGGAAATACATTTTACCTGGTTGTAAAAAAAAAAAATTGATATAGGTAACAGAGTTCTGGTTTCAGCAGAGTGGGGATATCCTAGGTCTCAGTTGTTCAGTTCTGGTGGGGAAGTGGGTCTCTGATTCTGGGGTAACCCAGTCTCCTGAGCATCTGTCTCTGTACTCAGCTTTCTTCTCTTCCTTTGCAGCCACAAACTCCCTGACTTCGAAGGCCAGGCCGGAGCCCAAGAATGCCTTGCAGACCCCTGGGTGTGCCCAGAGTGTGAGCCAGGTGTTGTCTCTGGGGATGAGGCCGACAGCTGGGCTCTGCTCAAGTGTAGCTGCCTGGGGCGGGAGCCAGCCGAGGAGGACAGCGCCACTCCGAGGCAGAAGGCCAGGTGTGTGTCTCTGGTCAGGAAGTGCAAACAGCCAGGCCTGAGGTCGCCAGGGCCCAGGAACCACCCTGCTGGGCTATGTATGCAGGCCCGCTTGGCTAATGTGCTTTGGGTCCTTCTTTCCATTTTCTTTGTGACTGTGTTTCTTGAAAAGTATATTCTTTCAGGTGAAAAAACAGTTTATGGTTTTTCGTATGATGATTTGAAATAAAGCAAATATTGGTAACATGCTCTGCAGATGGTCATGTGAAGCTGTGAAAGAGCCACAGATAATTTACTCTAACTGCAGTTCTATTTATCCTTCTGTACAAAGCAGCCACCTTTGGGACTCGTTTCTTTGCGTGGTATCAATTCCCCAAAGAGAACAGTATAAAAAAGCGATTAAAAGAATTTTGTGTGGTTTTTGCTTTTAAAATAAAATCTTGGTAAACCAGCATCCTAGTCTTATGCTGTTGTTTATTTTTTCCACTAATTTATCTATATATTTATTTGCATTTTAAAGGCAATAGGCTCTATTGGCAAAAACAGAAATGCAAATCATCCCAGCGGAATGGTGTAAAATGAAAAGTAGAGGTCCCCTCTCGTTACCCATTCTCAGTTCCCTGAGATGATCGAAGTTAATGGTTTTGTGTGACCCAGAAATTTTTTGTTGTATATGTGTGCGTGTGTGTACATCTAATCTAATATTTTTCCACAGTCTAGTCCTGTGATTCCCCCCTCCCCGCCACTTAAATATATATCTTGACACACAGGTATATTCATTCTTTTTCTAAAGGTTTTATTATTTTTAGAGAGAGGGGAAGAGAGGGAGGAAGAGAGGGTGAGAAACATTGATGTGAGAGAGAAACATCAATCGGCTGGTTCTCATGTGCGCCCCAATCAGAGAATGAACCCGTAATCCAGGCACGTGCCCTGACTGGGACTGAACCAGTACCTTGTGGGCTGACGCCCAACCAACTGAGCCACACTGGTCAGGGCTAGCTCATTCCTGTTAATGACTGTCTAGCCCTGGTGTTGCACTGAATGTTTTATATAATATTCCCACATTTGGGTGGTTCCCAGTTTTCCCCCTCATATACCACTACAATAAGCACTTTTGTATATGTTGCTGCATACTTGCACATATGCTAATACATATGTAAGATAAATTCCTAGCAGTGAAATTAGGTGAAAGTATATGTACATTGAATTAAATAAAATTGTATTCTGCCCTGACTGGTCTGGCTCAGTTGTTTGGGTGTTGTCACACAAACCAGAGGCTTGCCAGTTAGATTACCGGTCAGGGCATATGCCTGGGTTGCAGGTTCGGTCCCAGGTTGAAGAACATTCGAGAGACAACCGATCCATTTTTCTCTCTCACATCGATGTTTCCCTCCTTCTCTTTCTCCCTCCCTTCCCTTTTCTCTAAAAATATATAAATAAAACCTTATTTAAAAAAACCCTTTATTTTGGATTACTTATGAGACACAAAAAGACATAAAGAATAAAAACAGCTTAAAAAAACAAACTGTCCAAAAGAACGTAAACGGTCCTCTGTACAACCCTGGTTGCCGTCCTCCTGTTCCATGCAGAGGGTGCCAGGACCCTGAGTTTGGTATTTACCTCTTTCCCACATGATGCTTTGAATATTTTTACATTTTACATAAAAGTACTTTGCTGTATATATTTTTCTGAGACTTACATCTTTTCCTCAATTTCTGAGATTCCTCCATGTTGATACCATTTTCGAGCTAATTTCTTTTCAGTGCCGAATAACTTCAAATTATATGAATATACCAATAACTCATGTATTCATTTTGTGGTTAATGGACATTTAAGTTGTACTAGTTTCTTTTTCTGTTACAAACAATGCTGCGGTGAAAATTCTTGTGCATGTCTTTTGGTTGTATATGGGTGGGGATTTCTCGAGGGCATTTGCCCAGAGAGGAATGGCTAGTTCATAGAATATGAGAATCTTCAATGATATTAGAAGTGTTCTCCAAAGTGGTTTTACACACTTACCTGAAGTCAGTGACTCCATAGTCTCACCTAGTTGGTACAGCATAACCTTTTAATTTTTGTGAATTTAATTGATGTGAAATGCTTGTCGTGGCTTAATTTACATTCCTCGGATTCCTAGTGAGATCCGGCACCTTCATGTATTTTGTGGCCATTCCTGTTTTTCTCTTACGTGAATTGCCTTTGCCTGTTTTTCTCTGTCGGAGTGTTTGTCTTTTCTTTATTGATTTATAGAATTTCATTATATACTGTGCTTGCTGGCTTGTTACGGGTTAAATGATATCTTCTCCCAATCTGTTGACTGTTTTCTCACTTTTTAAATGGGTGACTTTTAATGAACAGAAGTTGTTTTAATGTAGTTGAGCTTTGTATTTAAAGTTTTGATATTGTTAATTGCCCAGCTTATACTTCTGAAAGTATAAGCAAGAGTACCTGGTTTCACCACACTCCTACCAACACTGAGCATCATCGGTTTTAATTGTTGTTAATCTGATAGGTGAAAAACGGTGTCTCATTGCCTTAATTATGAGTAAACCTGAACACAGTTTCACAGGGTTACCGGCCTTTTGCATTTCTTTTTCCTGTTTTTATTCTTCATTTTTCTATCTGGTAGTTTGCTCTTTCTTAATAGAGTTCCTAATTGATTTGTATGGTTTCTGAATCTTAAGGAAATTTGCCTCTCTTCTGCCATGACGTGTGGTTGGGTACTGGACGTATACCCCTTAAATGCAGCCTATTGATGATGGGGTTTGGAAAACCTTAGCCTCTATGACACATTTACCCTCTTTCGCCTTCGAACACTTGGCCATACTGAGCAATAAAGTAAAAAGTTGTCATTGGAGACTTTGTGGGGCTACATGGAACCGGTGCAGTCCTGTGAAAGCAGGGGTGACGGAGGTAGGGAGCCCCACTGACTATAGGTGCGCCGTGGGTGTCCAGCTGTTGTTGAGTGTATACGAAAATGGAGCTGGAGAGGAGCTTTGAGGTGAGGTGATGGGGATGTGCCCTGCATTCTTATTTCTGAAGTAGAATGTTACTAATGTTTGGATGAGTAAGTCTGAGGTGTCTTGGGTAGCTTGCCTACTCTCGGCTGGTGGTGAGAGAAGGGACTTGAATAGTTCCGAGGGTCCAGCGTGTGCCAGGTACACAGCCCTGAGGGCAGGCGTTATTAGGCGGGGAAGGGAAGCTCAAGAAAGCTGACTGGCTCCGGGTCACAAAGCTATAAGTGGCCGGGCTGGCATTCGGCTCACTCCCCAGCCCCGCCCTTTGCAGTGTACTAATCGTTCTACTATGATTAAGTTCTATTTGGGGAGGACTTGGCTTTTATAAAGTGATTTATCAGGAGAACCATTTAACAAGGGAGTAAAATTAGGACATATTTTAAATAGATTGCCATCTCAACAGTGAAATTTCACATTTCTATGTTTTAGTGTTAGTAATTGGCTTAAGTAGTTCTTCCAAGAGAACACAGGTAAATGAACAGTAAGTGTAATTGGACTCCATTGAAAAAGAGCAAGAGTCTTAATAGTCCTGTCACTCCTAAAAGAATGTTTAACATAGAAACCAGCCAAGATTCCATTTTCCCCCCAGTTACATTTGGTAGAATTTGGATGACACTAAACTTTCTCTTCATTTATTTTTTAAATTCAGCAACTGTTTACTAAATTCACACTCGGTGACGTTTGCTAGGGGCTGAGTGATGAACAGAACAGACCTGGGTCCTGCCCTCCTGGAGCCCATAGTCTAGTGGAGAGGATAATCAATAAATAAGTAAACAAACAAGTAAAATACTTAATGACTGTGGTAAGTGCTGTGAAGGACATATATAGGTGCTGTGACAGGATAATATGGGGACTGACTTTTGTGGGGGGAGTCGGGGAATGTCACATTCTGTGGGTGATGGGGACGAACATTCATATTTTTGGTTAAAAACATCTCCTCTGATCAGTCTCCCTATCAACAGTTTTCTTTAAGCACAAAAGAAACAGCACTAGTCTACGAGGAAAAGCATGCCTCAAAATTATTTCTTCTGGGGAGTACAAAATTAGAATAATAACAAGGCTCCCTGGTCAGCCTCTCCTGCTCAGCTCTGAATGAGAGCACTGAACACCCTTTTCATACGATCTGGGTGTGAATCTGATTTTTAATGGCAATTTCTTATTTGAGGTGATTACCACCCATCTTTAATGGGAGGATCTGAATACATTTAAGGAGAATGTAAATCCAGAGGTCTGTCCAGAACTAATGTGGACAATCCTCTCCTGAATTTGCTGCCTTTCTGAGGTAACACAAGTTTGCAGGATTTACTTTCTGCCACCCACCCCCACTTCCCTTCCCTCATGCCCGTCCACCAAGGTCCTGGAGCAGGATGTGGCGTAAAGGTTTTCCTACCCAGCAAAATTCTCTGTGAAGGAGTTTCTTCAGTTTACAAACACTGCCTATCGTGGTGTGTTGGAGGCCTGATGAGAGTGCCAGGCTTTCAGGAATATACTTTGATGACGATGGTTAGGAATCACCACCCATCTCCCAGGACTTTTGGGGGGGGGGGTGTCTTTTAGTTAGTTTGCTTTTAGTTATATTTGTTATTTTCTTCAACAAAACACCATTAACTTTAAAAATTGACGATAATTCTTTGGACTCACCTGAGCCCTCAGCCCACATTCAAACTTCTGATTTTTGGGGTTTGAAGTTTTAGTGTTGCTCTTCTTCCTTCCTACATTTTCCTCTTCTTCAGAAAGTACCATAGAGCTCCAGCCAATTTCCAGGTATTTGGTCCCTGTGAGAGGGATTTCCCTTTTCAGGGAGGGGCAATAAAGGGAAACTGGGTCTCAAGTACATCTGATCTCAATTAAACCCTTGCCTCCGTTAAGCTGGTGTTTGGGGGCCATCTGGTGGCCAGAAGTTTGTTTGTTTTTTTTTAAACGCAAACTGGGTCTCTTTGTTGTCCTCTGGTGGCGACAGGTGGTGTAACACCCTAGGAATCCTTTCCCTGCCTTATTTAGGATTACAGAAGTAAAGATGCAGACCAGGAAGGAAGTGAGTAAACAGCTGACGTTTCCTTAACACCCATGAAGCAGACGGGCCCAGAGAGGAGCCAGGGCAGCGCCTACACTGGTGTGGCATCTGCAGTTGCTGGATGTTGCCTGCAGGGTATTTAAGAAAACCCCAGGGATGAAATTTCAAGTTAACAGTTTTGTGTGGAGTGTGAATATATAACATAGTCTGAATGATTATTTTTAACCTAATCACAGAATTTCAGAGCTGGAAAAGATCTGAGAAATTAGTCAACAAAACTGCATTTTTTGCTTTTAGCCTCTGTACCTAATGGTGTCAGGGACCTAAGATGAATTAGATACGTAAAACCTTGTCCTCAAGGAGTTAGAAGTGTAGAGGTAAAGACAGATAAATGAACAAGTAAATGCCACGCAGTGTGCAGCGACGGCGGAAGAGCGGGCATGCTGTGAGGACAGAGATGCAGAATGGCCTCTCTGCCTGGAGGTCAGCGAAGGCTTGAAAGAGAGGAGGTAGCACCTGATCTGTGTCCTGCAGGATAGAAAGTTTTTCGGGTAGGCTGGGGAGGTGGGGGATAGAAGAGGGAGGCTCAGACAGTTGGAAAGCACACACAGGAAGGCAGGGTGCTGCTTTGAGTGTCCAGCTATTGCAAATATGGCTGTAGCACATGGTGTGAGGCGCATAGCCGATGATCTACAAATCCTTGCTGATTAAATGAATGAATAACTGATGACGGTTGGAGTGGTAAGAGAGGAGGGTAAAGAGGTTAAGCGGGGGGCAGATCATAACAATAAGGAATAAGAACATTATACCTGGGGAGGTGAGGGAGGGTAAGGTGGAGGGCCACCGAAGGTTTTAAGCAATGGAGTTACAGAATTAGATTTATGTTTTAAGAATCATCGTAGCAGTGAGGAGAAGGCAGATAATTAATTAGCAGGCTACTGAATAATTCAGGGAACAATGATGAAGGCCTAGAACAGTGAAAATGGGAACGTTGGGGAAGAAGTGGATTTGAGTATTATTTGTTATTTTTATTTCTAATTTTCCAGTTTTATTGATATACAATTGACATATTACTTTGTATTAGTGTAAAATGTGCAACATAATGATTTGATATGTGTAGGTATTGTGAAAGGATTACCACAATAAGTTTTGTTAATATCCATCACCTCCCATTGTCACAAAATTTTTTTCTTGAGATAAGAACTTCTAACATCTACTTTCTTAGCAACTTCCAAATATACAACAAAGTATTGTTAATTATAGTCACCATGATGTACATTATATCTGCATAACTTATTTATCTTATAACTGGAAGTTTGAATCTTTTGATCATCTTCACCTAATTCCCTCTACAACCTACCCCCTCAACTCTGGCAACTACCAATCTGATCCCTGTTTTATGACTTCAGTTTTTTAGATCCATATGTAAATGAGATCACATGGTATATTTCTTTCTCCGTCTGACTTATTTCACTTAGCATAATGCCCTCAAAGTCCAAAGGTCCATCTATGTTGTTACAAATAACAGGATTGCCTTTTTTTATGGCTGCATTATATGTGTATATATATATATTTAAATGTATAGTTTAAAAATATATATGTGTATATGTGTGTGTGTGTATAGTTTTTTTCCATGTCTTTGTTATTGTGAATAATGCTGCAATGAACATATGAATATTGGGGTGCAAATATATCTTTTAGATAGTGATTTTGTTTCCTTTGGATATATACTCAGGAAGGGAATTGCTGGATTATATGTTAGTTTCATTTTTGATATTTTTGGGAATCTTCGTACTGTTTTCCATAGTGGCTGAACAACTTTACATTCCCATTGACAGTGCGTAAGTGTTCCCTTTTTTTCACATCCTCACCAACACTTAACCTCTTGCCTTTCAGATGACAGCCATTCTGACAGGTATGAGGTGAGATCTCATTGTGGTTTGGATTTGCATTTCTCTGATGATTAGTGATGTTGAGCACCTTTTCATGTACCTGTTGGCCATTTGTATGTCTACGTTGAAAAAATATCTATTTAGTTCCTCTGCCCAATTTTAACTGAATTTTTTGCTATTGAGTTGTGTAAGTTCTTTATATATTTTGTATATCAACCCCTTAGATACATGGTTTGCAAATATATTTTCCCATTCTGTTGGTTGCCTTTTGTTGATGGTTTTCTTTTCAGAAGCTTTTTAGTTTGATGTTATTGCTTTTGTTGTCAAGGAAAATCATTGCCAAGACTGATGTCAAGGAGCTTACCCACTATGTTTTCTTAGGAGTTTTATGGCTTCAGGTCTTATATTCAAGCCTTTAATCCACTTGGAATTGACATTAGTGTATGATGTAAGGTGGGGGTTTCATTCTTTTGTATGCGTCTGCCCACATACTTGTTTTCATGGTAGTCTCTTATGGGCCTTTACTATTTAGGGTCTAGAACTGGTAGAGGAAATGAGAGAGAGGGAAGATTCTAGGATGACTGTCACCCGGGGCTTTGGTTTGGGGTCTGGGTGGAGGAGATTTTCAGAGGACTATAAAAACATAGTGGTGTCTATGAATTTCTAGGTGAATGTCAAGCAGGCATCTGAATACATGGGCCTGGGTTTAGGATCACAAGACTGAATGAGAATAACCCAGAGAGTGTGCGGAGGAGTGTGCAGTTGGTGGGGACTGCTGTGGATGAACTCTGGTGAGCAGATGAGTGGTGGAGAGGGGGCAGAAGAGAAGCTGGGAAAGAAGTAGAAGGGAAGCTAGCAGAGGGAGACGCATGGGGGGGAAAGAAAGTGGCTGGCAAACTCGGGCTGGAGTCTGTTCTAACAGAGTCAGAAAACTGGAGTGGCTATTTTTTTTTTTTCTTTAGTAATGCTTGTGTTTTCTTGCTTGTGTACTTATCTATTCAATGCTCATCTTAGTCTTTAATAAAGTTTTTTCTTCCAAGAGGTAAATCCCCAGAGTTCCTTTTCCATAAACAGAGGCTGGGTACAGTTGTGGTGGAAACGGGCTCCCCCATCGCCAGGCCTCTCACTTGAGCTGGCTAATGCACTCTTCTGAGGGCGTTTCCCCATCACAGTGGCTCACGCTTCCTTTCTTCGTCTCTGCTCCGGGGCTCCCCACTGCCTACACGTAATTCTCTAGCCTAGCATCCGAGGCCACTGCAATCTGATCTCGACTTCTTTTTCAGCTTTATCTCTCAGAACTCTTGTACTGCCTTCCACCAAGCTGGGCTCTTGGACACAGTGCAACACATTCCCTCTTCCTCTGTATTTTGCCACCAAAATTCTTTCCATCCTTTAAACTCAGGACTGAACAACCCTTCATTCAACCTTCCTTGATTCTCTGAGTCCGAACATTTCCCCGCCCTGAACTTCTGTAGCACGTAACACACTCTATTCTTTTGTAGTAATTTTGAATCCATTTTCTTTCTCGTAAATCTGTTAAGGTAGAAAGTTCTTATTTTCTTTGTTTTCTCTCAAGAACCTAACAAAATGTCTTGTATGTATGCAGATCCTCAATGAATATGAGGAATAATTGACTATACAGCAATTCTCAGGAAGTAGCTTAAGTCGGGCGCTATGGTCTGAATGTTTGTGTACTCCCCAAATTCCTGTCTTGAAATCCTAATGCCTGATGTGATGGTATTAGTAGGTGGAGCCTTTGAGAGGTGCTTAAGCCATGAGAGTGAAGCCCTCCTGAGTGCGATTAGTGCTCTTATAAAAGTGGCTCCAGAAAAATCCCTAGCCCCTTCCACCGCGCGAGGACACAGTGAGAAGGGGCTGCCTATGAACCAGGAAAGACTCTCACCTGACCATGCTGGTGTCTTGATCTGGGACTTCTCAGCTTCCAGAACTGTAAGCATTAGGTTTATGTTTTTAATAAGCTTCCTAGGCTGTGGTACTTTTGTCAGAGCAGTCCTAACAAACTAAGACATGGAAGGAGCAGAAAAATTAATGTATTTTTTCCAAGGTAGAAATAAAGGGCTGGAGCAAAGGCACCACATCAAGAGGTGTTGGGAGGAGCAGTCCTCTGAGCAGACTTAGGGTGCCCGCAGGAAAGGACAAAGATCTGGGGACTACCCATAGATGAGACACCAGGCCCAGGCCCAAAGGGGGTTAACGTAAAGCTGTCAAAAGCTCGATGATGTCTGAGTCCTGACATGCAAGTGTAAGGACTAACGCTATTCTTCGTGGCTTGAGTATAGCGTGTGTTCCACGCCCCCGCACACCACAGCAGTTGAAAGTCTTGGTGATATAAATTCAGTGCCTACTGCTGAGCAAGATGACAGGCACTTTTCATCCATTATTTCTGATCCTCAAAAGTAACCCTTCAAGATAGATATTATTATCCACCTTTTACTGGTGAGGAATAGGAAGTTTAATATCTTGCTCAGGGGCATGTAGCTAATAAGTGATAGGAAATAGCATTTAAATTGACTTCTCATCTTGTAGCTCCCACAGTTGAGGGAGAGTTGGGGTGGGGGTCAGGAGTGAAGGGAGGGTGGGTTGAGACCTGGGGGTGCGATGAGGAACTATGATGAGGTGAGCAGAGGCAGAGCTAGGTTTTGTGGGGGCTGAAGTTTTCACAATCTGGGGGCCTTCTAAGGAAAAAAAACATGCAAAATGACATACAAAATTGTCTATTTAGGTATTTATTTTGAATGAAAAAATTGATGCTTTGGAGATTCAGAATACTTTCTTCTGATGTCTTTTTTAGGTGATTTACCAGCATTGCTCACACAGAAACGATTCGATTTGCAACCTGGCTCCACCTCCCCACCTGGACCCCTCTGCAACCGCCAGAGGTCTGTCAGATGACGGGCCTTGAGGCCGAGGCTTGTTTGGCCTCACTGGGACCCACCCTGGGACCCGGTGACTGGCTGTGGGGTGAGGGAGGGGCAGAGGTCAGAGATGAGACGTAAGGACCGGGAGAAGGATGTGGACAGGACACATTACCAGATGATGAAAAATAGATGAGGTGGGGAGACAGTGTGAGGAGAAATGATGTCTTGTTTTTCAGACCTTGTAAAAAATAGCCCCATGTCAAAGCAGCCATGTTAAAATGGGATGTCTTCCTTACCACCATGGCCAACTCCAGTAGGTGAGCAGGTGCGGTGCTCAAGAGGCCTGCCATTGTGTCAAGGACATGGTTTAAGGAAAGGGACACCTGGAAAGTTTGAGTTTTGAAAACAGTCTATCAGCAGCAAAACAGTTTTAATGTTTTAGATTTCCTTATTGCAGCCATGCCTCTAAGAAAAAGGTGTGTGTGTGGGGAGGGGGAAGAGCGGGGAGGGGGAAGGGAGAGAGAGGGAGAGAGAGAGATTGTAAGCAAGCCAGAGTTCAATCTCTGAATAGCTTTTTTTCTCTTATCTTTTTAGATTGGCTGCTAAATCTTGTTTTAAATAAATATAAAAAGATCTTCTGTACTGATGAAGACAATTATTCCCAATACCTTTCAAAATTTGATTATTTCTTTACAAAATAAGTATGCTATGAGGCAATATCTAGGGCAGATTTCACTTACAACGGGGACAGCCGACAGTGGTCTAGGCCAATAAACCTGGACCACTCCCTCTGTAATGCAACCTCCTTCTCTGCCTGTTTATGACCTTAACAACTGGTAGATCCACAATTTCCTGTTGGAGACCTGTGAACAGAGCTGGGGCTGAAGGTCTGGCACAAAAGGTGAGTAGCCTGGAAGGGAGAGAGATGAATGACAGTGCCCACGATGAAACCATGAGCGGTGCTGATTTTCAATGATAAGAAGAAAACAAAGAGGGCGGGTGAGCGGAAGTATTTAATAAGCCATGGCTACAGCTTAACTGCAACTCACAGAAAGCTAGTAATACATTTTCTGTGCAGTTTAATAAGTTCTACAAATCTCTTAATTTTTGCTCTAAGAATATTAGGGAAGGATTATTGCTTATCCGTCTTTAACAATTTAGAGTGACCTATTTTATTAGATCCATTCCAGATAGTGACTGTGGGACTTTATTTTTTAAGAGGAGGAAAGGTTGGGAGATGGAGGTGATGCCTGGCCTGAAGAGTAGGAGGAGTGGGGTGCTGTTGGGTCTAAGTGCACTGAGTCTTTAAGTGGGGGACTTGGGCGGTACTTTGCTAATGAGTAACTAAAAGAAGATTGAGGAAGCTGTTAAGGCAAACTTTGCCTCACACACTTTTTGCTGATGGACGCCCTGCGCACGGGGTAGTCACCGGTCTCAGCTTCTCTGTGCTTGGAATGTGGCGAGTAGCACCAAGGTGGGTGGAAAAGTGTGGTAGGCAGAATAATGGCCCCCTAGTCCCTGGCATCTGTGAAGATATTACATTCCATGATTAAAAAAAAAGATTTTGAGGGGGAATTGAGGTTAGAAACCTTAAAATAGGAAGACTAACCTGGATTATCCAGATGGGCCCAATGTAATCACATGAGCCTTCGAAAGTGGAAGAGAAAGGCGGGAAAATGAGTCAGAGAGATGGGACTAGAGAAGAAGAGACTAATGAAGAGGCAGGAGAGTTGGAAAGCTTGAGAAGAGCTGAAACCCTGGCTTTGAGGATGGAGGAAGGGGGCCATGCGCCAAGGAACGAGGGCAGCCTCTAGACTGGGAAGCACACTCATACAGCCCACAAGGAAGTGGGAACTCAGTCCTGCAACTGCAAGGAGCTGAACTGTGCTAACAGCCGGAGTGAGCAAGCAAATCGATTCTCCCCTAGAGTCTCTGGAAAGGAATGCAGACCTGCCAGGACCTTTATTTTAGCCTGGTGAGACCACGTCAGGCTTCTGACCTACAGAACTATACGATGATAATGTTAAGTTGCTAAATTTACGGTAATTTGTTGCTGAAGCAATAGAAAACTAATATAGCAGGTAGGGTACTACTTAGCTTCTTATGACAGTGGTCTTTCACTTTCTGGGGGTCATAGACACCTTTGCAAAATCTGATTAAAGCTATGCAACTTCTATCTAGAAGAACTCACATACACACAAAAACTGAATGCAATTTAAAGAGGTTCATGAACCCACCAAAGCACATCTCATAGACCCAGGTTCAAAACTTTTTAATGGTCATGTTCAGAGGAGACAAGCAGGACGAAAGGAGGCTTCCTAGTGTCGCCCTTGTTAGCCGCCAATGAAGGCTGCCCCGGGGAGTGCCCAGGGGAGTGCGTAGCTGGGCTGCACTGAGCCAATTCGGTTTTAATGAAGTGAGTTTCCTAGATGCTGAAGCTGAAAGACAATCATCCAGCCAGGGCTTTTATTGATGGACTCCTTGGAATGAGCCCACACTGTTGAGTATGACTGTCAGTCTTCATCAAACAGCTACTGATATCTAGTGATTTGAGGATCACTCCAAAAAATTAAAATATAAAACTCACTAAGAATAGGTATTGATTTTATTCCCCAGAGAGTATGCATAGGAAAAAAAAACTTATAGATATTATAACTTAGTAAGTTAAATTTACTAAAAGTTAGTGATAATAATGTTTTGGAGACTACTAACATATAGACTTCCTATTTGTTTATAGCAATAGAAATATTATGTGAACCACTTAGGTAACTCTAATAGCCACATTAAAAAAGGTAAAAAGAAAGATGACATTAATTTTAATAATATATTTTATTTCATCTAGTATATTATCACTTCAAAAAATATCATTTCAACCTGTAATCAACATAAAAATATCAATGAGCTATATTCCATTCTTTTTCTTCCAACTTAAGTCTTCGAAATCCAGTGTGTAGTTTACACTTCCAGCACATTTCAATTCAGACTAGTCACATTTCAGTGCTCAGCGGCCACACATGGTTAGTGGCGTTCATATCAGACAGCACAGGTTAGAAAATAATGAAGCATTAAAATCAAATTTTTGAGGTGTAAACATTTTATATATATATATAAACATTTTATAAACATTTATAAACATATACATAAACATTATATATACATATGTATATACATATATGGCCTCAGATGCCAAAATATTTATTATGTAGAGGAAGGACCGTCACTTGCTGCCCCTTTTGATCATATTTGCAGTAATACCATTGGCAATACTGCGTGAAGGAAGAAAAATAACAAAAACCTAAAAATATTTTTCAGGATATTTTAATTAAATCTGGCTGACCTAGAGAACTCTTATGTGACCTTCTCTGCACACAATAGGCCTTTAATATGTATCTGTTTATTTCAAATTTTGTCATTAAAAATCAAATTTTAGTGTTGGAAAAGATTTTAAAAATCATTTACTTTTTAAAGTGAGGAAGTACAGATTGGAAGATTAGACAATGGAAAGAAAATAAAGAATAAAGGTGTTTTTTTTGGCCTTTCTCACATGGGGATTTTATGTAGGAAGCTTTAGTTCTTTCTTTCTTCCTGTTACCACTACCACTACCAGTTATTATTGATTGAGCTACTAATGTATCAGACACTAAAAGCATCATTATTAATCTTACAACAGCTCTACAAAGTAGCTCTCATTATCCTCATTTATAGTTGAGGAAACTGAGTCCTATAATGTGTCCAAGATCATAAAGCTCATTAGTGTGGATCCAAGAGTCACACTTACCTTTTTCTAGTCCACAGCCTGTATTGTTTCTAACACAGTCAAGTAGACCTTTCTTTCACTTATCTGTGGGGGATACATTCTAAGACCCCCAGTGGATGCCTGAAACCACGATACATATGATAAAGTTTAATTTATAAATTAGGCATAGTAAGAGATTAACAATAATAATGAATAATAAAATAAAAACAATTATAACAATATACTGTAATAAGAGTTATGTGAATCTGGCACTATTATGTAAAATAAGGATTACTTGAAGACAGGCACTGTGATACCATAATAGTCGAGCTGACAACTGAGAAGGCTACTTAAGTGACAGACTGGGCGGATACGTTGGATGAAGGGATGATTCACGTCCCAGATGGGATGGAGCAGGGTGGCATGAGATTTCATCACTCTACTCAGAATAGTGTGCAATTTAAAACTTATGAATTATTTCTGGACTTTTCCATTTAATATCTTCCGACTGTGGTTGACCACAGGTAACTGCAACCTCTGAAAGTAAACCTGTGGGTACCGGGGGACTACTGTCTGCCACACAGGCTCCATCAGGTTGGGGAAGGAGAGGACCACAGTGGGCTTGTTGAAGTACCCATGAACAGTTGGTGAAGTAGTGGATGATCGATGAAGCAGCCAAGGGAAGGAAGGGTGAAGGGTAAGAGAGCAAAGGAAAGGTGGTAGAGGTGAAGCATAAAGGGGAAGGGTGGTCAGATGAAGTGGTGGAGGTAGGACGGTGGTTTCTTAGGTCGATGGCTTGGAGGCCCTTTCTTGACAGACTACCAGGCGATTGGGCTTTGAGGCGGGGGAGGAGGAAGACATTGGTGACTGCCTAACTCCCGGAAAGAGGAGCGGTGCTTGTGGCTGGTTATGCAATCTTTGCCCTTGACAGATACGCTTTTTCCTGCCTGGGATTCTGAGGGCGGTAAGAGCTAAGTGAGGGTTAAAGGCACGTGCCCTCTATTCGCTCAACATCCTTGAGTTTCTAGGGATTCGCGGTGTGCATTTAGTCAGACCCAAGAAACATCTGATATCTGCCGTCTTCTTGCATACCTGTGGGTGACATTTAGTTTCATACTCACAGGTTTAGTTTTTCCTTGTTTCTTTGTGCTAGTTTTCAAAAGTGGACAACTATTTTCTTCTAGGATGAAAGTATGTGAATGAAACTAAGGGAGATAAACATAATACCCAGTCTTTGAGACAACAATAATGACAGGACTGGGTATAAATTTGATAGTTACCTCAGGGCTTAAGATTGCTGCAGGGTGACAGCCAGACTGATTACAAGTTTCGAGCATGCGGTGTTCCTTTTCCAGATCCTCAACCACATTATTCCAAAGCACAACTGCCAAAAAGCAAAACAAAATAAAACAAAACAAAAAAAATGAAACAAAACAATTCAGACAAAAAGTCCACATGGTTCCAGATCCACAAAGTGAAAGCCATGGACACCAGGAGAAGGGCTTATAGCTCTATGGACTTCCATGATAAGATATCTTGGATTTGCTTCAAAAACTGGGGTTCAGTAGGGAGTAGGTGGGGATATGGATGAAACAAGACTGGGTATGAGTTGAAGCTGAGCAGGGGCACACAGGACTTCATATATTCTCTCACTTTTGTGTAAACATGAAACTCACTTGAAATGCCACCAAAGATTTCTATTACTAATTTATGTAAATAGGACTTATATACTAATTTATATATACTTATTTACACTATTTTATACTAATCTGTATTATTTATTTAAATAGTACACTACTTTAAATAGTATACTAATTAATACTAGTTTATACTAATTATATTGATTATAGTAAATTGTGACATCTGCTCTGGCTGGTGTGGCTGAGTGGATTGAGTGCCGGCCTGCAAACCAAGGGGTCATCGGTTCGATTCCCAGTTGGGGTGCATGCCTGGTTTGTGGGCCAGGTCCTCAGTGGGGAACGTGCAACAGGCAACCATATGTTGATGTTTCTCTTCCTTTCTCCCCTCCTCCCCTCTCTCTAAAAATAAATAAATAAAATCTAAAAAATATTAGTATTCTAATTAATACTATTTTGTACTAATTTATATTTTATTTTATATCTTTATACTAATTTACATTTATTTTATATTCAATTTATATTTATACTAATTTATACTAACTTATACTATTTATTTAGTTAAATAGTATACTAATTTAAATCGTATACTAATTTATATACCATTTATTTAGTTAAATTTATAACTTATTTATACAAATTTACATAAATAGGGCCCATAGTTTATATAAATAGGATCACAATGAACTTGTTTTGTAACAAGCTCTTTTCACTCAAAAACACATTTAATCTCTTATTCATAAGACTTTAAGTTGTTTCCAAATATTTTTTAATTTTTAAAAATATATTTATTGATTTTAGAGAGAGTGGAAGGGAGAGAGAGACAGAGACAGACAGAAGAGAGAGAGAGGGATAAACATTGATTGGTTGCCTCCCACATGTGCCCTGACCGGGAATCAAACTTTCAATCTTTTGGTGTACGGCAACCAACTGAGCCACACAGGTCAGGGTATCCAATTTTTAACTAATATTATAATGAACGTTCTTGCACATGTATCTTTCCTGGTTTGTATCACTGCTGATTCAAAGGTATGTATACTTAACATTTTGATATGTGTTGCCAAAGTGTACTTAGGAAAGGCTGAACCTATTTATGCTCTAACAGTACTCCACCTTGTATCTAAACCAACACCAACCTTTGTTAATTAGCTTTGCTAATCCAATGAAAACGTTTCTCAGTGTTCAAATTACTTGTATTTCTTAAATAGCAAGAATAAAAGTATTTTCATATGATTATTAGCCATTTGCAGTGTATATGTGTGATTTGCTTGTTTATGTTCTTTACCAGGTTTGTCTGTTAAGATGTTGAACCTTTTTATTGACATGTAATAATAGCTCTTTGTATATTAATGACATGTACCTTTTGTCATGCATGTTGCAAATACTCTCAGGTTATTGCTTCAACTTCAATTATGGTGTATGTGTGTGTGGTTTTTTCCACGCCCCATGTAGTAATTTTTAATTTTATGTAACTTAAACTTTAATAGTTTTGGGCTTTGGAGTCATGTTTAAAAAGGCCTTTCTTGGGTTGCTTAGTTGGTTGGAGCACCGTCCTGTACACCAAAGGTTTGTGGGTTCGATTCCTAGTCAGGGCACCCACCTAGGTTGCGGGTTTGATCTCTGGTGGGGGTGCACAGGGGAGCCAGTCAGTCAGTTTCTCTCTCCCATTGATGTGGCTCTCTCTCCCTTCCTCGCTCTCTAAAATCAATAAACATATCTTGGGTGAGAATTAAAAAAAAAGTCCTTTCTCACCATAAGACTACGAAACTATTCTAGTACTCATTTATTCTTACAGCATATCTTTTTATTGTTAAAATGCTGTTGTAAAAATGTGAACATTATACTTAATATAGACTATTTCTTATAATTTTAACCCCAAAGGTAAACACCACCAATAGTTTATATTTATATATAAATATATTACATATATACATATTTATACATACATTTATATATAAATAATATACTTTTTGTTTTTCTAAAATTGCATGCATCTTGGGCATCTTCTTTTGTCAATATACCTATGTCTACCTCAGTCTTTTTGAGTTGTATGGTATCAAATTGTATAGGTCAGTTTTTCTCAGTCTTTTTCCATTATTGTCCTCCTAAGAAGACTTTTTAGGCATTTTAAATCATTTCCCCATGAAATTTCAACACCACATACATAGTGTGTATCTATTTATGTACTTCATGCATATTTGTGCTTCATATATAAAAAATCAGTTTTTTTGTCCCTCCCCCCAAGAGCCTATTTTCACCTCCTTGGTTGTCACAGCATCCCTTTTGAGAATGCATGGTATAGATATTCCATATTATATTCCACAGGTGTATACTATTTTTGATATTCCAACATGATATTGCCTGTATTTATCTTTTTTTAATCCTTACCTGAGGATATGCTTAGAGAGAGGAAGAGAGAGAGAGAGAGAGAGAGGAGAGAGAAACATTGATTTGAGAGAAACATCAGTCGGTTGCCTCCCAAATGCTCCCTGGCTGTGGATGGAACCTGCAGCCTAGGTATGTGTCCTGACCCGGAACTGAACCCACAACCTTTTAGTGCATGGGATGACGCTCCAACTGAGTCACCTGGCCAGGGCTTACCCATATATATCTTTGTACACATACTTTGTGTTTCTATAAGATAAATATTATAATTGAAACGCTGTGCCAATCAGAAGAAGATTTGACTTTGAGTGGTAGGCATACAATACAATATAGAGATGATGTAATTGTACACGTGAAGCCTATATAATTTTATTAACCAATGTCACCCCAATAAATTTAATAAAAAGAAAAGCTTTGCCAAAAGGTATTGATATTAAAAAATTTAGCAAACATTGCTAAAGATTGTATCAATCATATACTATCCAATATCTATTGAGAATCTGGCTTCAATTTTTACATGTTAAGTCACAAATCCATTTGGAATTTATTCTGGGATAGTGGATAAGGTAAAGATCCATTTTTCTCACCAAATCTAGCTCACCATCCATGAACACTTTGTTGAATTAGTCTTTTTTGATTGACCATATATTAAATGTGGTAAATACTCCTCTATATACTCAGGTTTGAGTTCTATCCCATGACTGTTTATTTCTACTCCCTTACCACCCTATGTTTATTGTTCTTGCTTTGTAATATGCTTTGATATCTGATTATACAATTCCCTTTTATTAATTTCCCCCCTATTTTCTTGGTATTTTAAATGATTTTTTCTCTGAGTGAATTTTGGAGTAATTTTGCTTAGTTTCAAAGCAAAAAAACAACAACAAAAAGCTCTTAAAATACTATTGGGGCTAAGATTGGGATTGTACTATGTTTGTAGGTTAATTTAGTGAGAACCAGAGTAACAAATTTAAATAAGTCATAGAAGAAACAGAAATAATGTTGATTTAATGAGGTATACCTGTGTTAGGATGTTTTGGGTGGTAAATAACAAAAGTCCAGATAAAACCCAAGTTTAAGCATATAAGAGTTTATCAACTCATTTAACTGAGAAGTCCAATGGGAGAGCTACTCTTTAGGCATGTCTGGGTTCCTGGATTCAAATAATATCATCAGGGCTTGGTTTCTGTCTTACAGGTTGGCTTTTTTACTTTCAATTTTAGACCAACCTTGATGTGATAGCAAGGTGACCTGTCTGCTCCATTCTTATACAGTCTTTAGCACCTGCAACGCCAGAGGAAGAGAGTCTTTTTCCTTATTGTGCCAGTGAAGTACCAATGATGGTTGCCACTGGCCAGATCTAGATCAAGTGCAGGACTGGGAACAGGGTGAGAAGTTGGGAATCAGCCCGACCAGGACCATATAAGCTATAGTTGAGGAGGGGCGCTTTCTTGAAAGGAAGTGACACTGAGTAATCAAAAATGCAGAAGTCGTATACTATAATACCCATTTACTTATAAAAAAGAGGATTTTTCGCCCTGACTGGTGTGGCTTAGTGGGTTGTATATTGTCCTGCAAACCCAAAATGTTGCCAGTTCTATTCTTAGTCAGGGCTCATGGCCAGGATGTAGACCAGGTTCTCATCTGGGGGCTTGCAAGAGGCAACTGATTGATGTTTCTCTTCACATCCATGTTTCTCTCTCTTCCTCCTTTTCTCTCTCCCTAAAAATAAATAAATAAAATCTTAAAAAAAAAAAGGATTTTAAAGAAGCATTAAGGAATACTATAATAGTACTATGAAAACAGTACTATTTTTCAGATATGAAAAGTTACTTTGGGGCCATAAATGTGAAAAGAAACCAGGTAACTGAGTAGAAAAATATGTTGAGATATCCAATTACTGTTTAGATCCTTCAAAATCTTACATTATACATTTATTTTTTTTGTAACTTAATCCTCTCTTCCAGTTTCCCCTGCTCCTAAGGAACTCTATTTCCTACCTCCCTAAACAAATCAAAAGCCTCTTAATTCTACTGGTCTTTTGAGCAGTAGATAGAATTCATTGGTCCACTATATTCATTGGTCAACTATATATTCATTGGTCAAC